>OX377618.1:189209770-189277080 GCA_947397865.1 Polietes domitor | reverse complement strand
AATTGTGTGTCATTAAAGTTTTAATTTAATTTGTGAGTCTTCTGAAAGGCCAGTTTTCAACCACCGTTTGAAGCATACAATGTTGTCTCCCAATGCGACAAAAGTATCCGGTTTGTTCACATAAACCTATGACTGCACATTAGGATGGGTCACGGAAATAAATTGATGATTGGATTGTTTAATGATAATCTGCAAAATATTTCGACAAGCCATCTGTGTTCTAAACTCTCCTGAAATGTAATGTAATTATTTATATTGAATTTTTGTCCAAAATATTTTTCTGAATTAATAGATCCTTTAAATAAAAATTGTAATTATTGTCTTAGAATAACTCATTGGACGTATTAATGGACATTTAGATTGATTTTTTGTGTATTTTCAAAGAGACTGCTACAAACTCATATTTCTTGGGAACATTTTGTAAAAGGTGTTACGAAAAATAATTAGAAGGAATCAATATCTGTCAAATGATACCTTAATGTTGAATATCAGACGATAAATGACGTCAATGACTCCATATTTGTCAAATAATTTAATACAGGAGAAGGCTTTTCGGAGCCAAAGTGTTCAAACTCTTTTTACAAAAATGAGCGCTTCGACGTCATCATATAGGCATCATTCGAATGGTATTAAGGACAGCTATTTATTATTTTATAAAATACTGCACAAAATACGAAAAAGTATTCAGTTGTCACTATGAAAGTACGAAAAAAAAGCTATAAACGTCCAATAATTCGGCCAATAAGTTACTCTAAAACAGAGATGCAAGCCGACAAGCCAATTGGTATTTAAACGAGCCTCGCCGCCGCCGATTTCAACGGCTCACATCGACTTCAACGACGCCGCCGAGATTTGACGGAGTTCCAACTCCGTCAAAAGTTAATACCAAAATAGACAACCCACTTAAAATTACAAAAGAAAATATAACTGTTGACTTAGACAACCTACTACTGTGAAATTTATGGATATTTCTTTGAATTTTGGTATCCCACTATATGATGACGTTTATAGAAAATCGATCTGAAAGTCGCATTTATATAAATCAATTCCAGTAGGCGTGGCCATGTGTTCCCAGAAAAAGCAATAAGCAACAGCTACTATATTGTGCTTTTTTAGTGTGTCAAAGCTTAGAGCTTTACTATTCTTTGGGAAGATTATGATATTCAAGATGTCTGGTCAAATATGCCTCACATGAAAAGCTGTAATTGCAAAAATATTTATTAAATTCATCCATATTACAAATTTTGGGAATCGATTTCCACTCCCAAAATATAATTATATGGGAAATTAATATGAAATTAAGGGAACATTCGCTAATATTAATGAATATTGAATTACTTGCGAACAATAAAAGAGAAGGTATTAAAAACCAATACAAATTGTTCCTTCTCTTTTCCCAAAATTTTCAAATAATTAGGGGTGATCGAATGACAGAACGAGCCGGTAAATAAGCCGAAAGCCGCCGACCCATTGTGGGTAGCGCCGCTGCCGATAAATCTGTGTCGGCTAGTAACTCTGCTCTAAAACAGGAATCAAAATTTATATTTAAAGTACTTCCGAGGGTCTATTGATTCAGAAAAAATTGAACAAAAAAGCAACGTAAAAAATGCACGGGAAAAACAATATTTTGGAGTTGTTTTCAGGAGCGTTTAGCTCTCAGATGGCGGCTTGGCCCGGTGACGAAATATTTTGCAGATCATCATTAAACAATCCAAACTTTATTTTCGTGGGGTGAGTTGACATTTTTTTCCATCTGTATTGCCTTTTTTGTTTTCGATTTGACGTTTTCCGCTCTGGTCTCTGCTCATTTTAATTGATTTGCCACATTACCTTATAGTTCAACTAGAAACGTCTGTGTTGAATGTGGGTCAGATCGGTTCAGATTTATATACAGCTACCATACAAATTTTGCTCTCCATTTGATTTTTTCCGCTCTAGAAATCTCATATTTTTACCGATTCTCTTAAATTTACCACAGTACCTTATATTTCAACTAGAGATGTCTGTGGTGAAAGTGGGTCAGATCGAATAAGATTTATGCATAACCTACGGGAAATTGGTGGCAATTGATATAAACGTACCTACAATGAAAGAATTATCTTCATACTATTTATGATTTTGTCGCTAAATAAACATTTCATAAAAGGTATGAAACATGTTTCATAAGGCACACATCAATGAAAAGTGTCATAGAATTTATTAAACATTTCTTAGAAACTATGAAATGCAGATCTTCATTCCATGAACTTTTTTCATACAAGTTCATTATTTTCATTAAAATATTTATGCAAATTTTCATTGAAGAGCTAGATAATTTTCTAGGCCGTTGTATAGTGTTTAATTCATGGAGGAAAATGTATTTCAACAAAGTTTTGTTAACTATATCAGAAATTGTAAATATACTTAATGGAACAGTAATAGGTTGGAAACAGCTAGTAAAATATGTAAAATCTTGTATAAAATATAGAAAATTATTAATATTCGAGTTTAATTACTGAAACTATATGAATACATAGATCACAAATGAATTGTAATTATTTATGTCGACGGACGACAATGGTCACAGTCGTTAAACCTTTTAATTACATTTTTATAACTATGTACATAAGGCTGGGTCGCCGTCCATGGTATTGATTCGTTATATTTATTTTTAGTAACACCTCTTACAAAATGTTTCCAAGAAATATGAGTTTTTAGCTGTCACCTTGTAAAACCACAACAAATCAATATAAACGTCCAATACTACGAGCAACGAGGTACTCTAAGACAAGAATAACAATTTTTATTTGAAGTGCTTCCAAGGGTCTATTAATTCAGAAAAAAATTAGGACAAAAGTGCAAGATAAAAAATTACACGGGAAAGACATGATTTTTAGAGGTGTTTTCAGGAGCGTTTAGCTTGACCCAGCGACGAAATATTTTGCAGATCATCATTAAACAATCCAATCTTCATTTCTGAGGGGTGATCGCTGCAATTTATTTCCGCGACCCATTCTAATGTATATATATTGCACAAAGTATGAAAATAAAATTACTTACCTACTTATATTTAAATAAAAATACTGTATATTTTTATACATACAATAATGAAAAATACAATTAATAAAAATAGATGCAAAAACCGGAATATATGTGTTAATATATACAAATATCTAACCTAGTCGTCAAAAATTATATCTTAGAGATCTCCTTGTTAGCATTATGATTACCTTAACGCAATTAAATACAAAGCCCTCTGCTAACTATTACAACAATTTAGCTAATATTGTACAATAATTTTCAAACCAAGGGTGGTTCAATTAATGTTCTTTGATATCAGGTTTAAGACTTGTCTATACAAAAACCATCAGACTTGTCTCTTGAGGTGTCATGTCCTTTGAAACCGATTCCAGGTCATATCCTTTGAGACCGGTTCCAGGTCAAGTCCTTTGAGACCGATCCTAGGACATGTATATTGAGGTATAGTCCAAATCATGTCCCTTGAGTGTTTAAACTGGAAGTTTAGAACAAACAAGGGACAATTAACCCCCTCCAATGACAAATCCATGTAAAAGGAACCAGTCCCCTTCAGGTCCTTACCTACAAGGAACTAGTCCTAGGACCTGTCCTGAGACAGTTCATTTTCCCGTAGGGTAGCTACTATACAAATATTCGCTCCCAATTTGACATTTTCCCCTCCATAACCCAACGAATTTCTTCAAATTTGGCACAACACCTTACAGTTCAACTAGAGAAGTCTGTGCTGAAAGTGATTTTGATACATGCCCATAAAAATGTCGCTCCTGATTTGACTTGTCCGGTCTAGAATCCATATATTTTTTAACCGATGTTCTTCAGATTGGGCAAAACACATTAGGTTTCATCTGGAAACACCTATGGCGAAAATGGGCCACATATTTTCAGGTTTCAATATAAACCTTTACAGATTTTAATATAATTTGGCAGAACACGTTTTCTTTCAGCTTGAAACATACATTGTGGTAGGTCACATCGGTTCATAGTATCCATAAAAAATCGTTACCGATTAAACGTGTTTCCCGAATACATTTGCAATAGGGTAGAAATTGGAGTGATACCCTACATAAAGTAAGCCCCGCCCGACTTTAGCCTCTCGTTACCAGTTTTTGTTTGGTAAATGAAAGGAAGAATACCACACTCAACTATACACACCTTGTACGTATATGTACTACATATTCTGTGTGGGAATAATCATAGGCGCCCGTCTGTATAGAGAGCTTTTGTACCATGCTTTGCATAAAGAGTGCTGTGATCTACCTGAAACAATTCACATTATGTTGTAGACAGATCAAAAATTATTTGACAACAAGAAATATAGCGATACAGGACTGAAGAACATGGAATCATTGTTACTGCTTATTTGACCAATGTACGGCCTGTTGCGACGAATTCCATTTCTACTTAAGTGGTTTTGTTAACAAACAAAATATGCTTTTCGGAGCTCAGGTAATCTACATGAAATGAAAGAAGAGTCATTGTATCCCCTCAAAGGGACGGTTGGGTGTTGCATTTAAATTGAACACGTGATTGGCCGAATCTTATTTGAGGACGCCCATAAAGCTACCATAACCGTAACAGGTGAGGGTTACAGCCAGATGCTAATAAGTTTTTTCGTAAGTCGCTAAATTAGGTTTAGAGAATTGTTTGTTCCAACTGGACGGAGCAACCAGTCACACAGTTCGAGCAACGATGAAACTGGATGTGATTATTGACATGAAAGCCTATTTTGAGTGATGAATGAGTCTGATCACTGCACAAGATATTAAGATAGATTTGCAGTTGATGTTGAACACATTAACCGAACAGCACATATAATGGCATTATTGATGAAAGGGTAAACCAAACTGAACGCAATTGATAAAAACATTTAAATATCTGACAAATTGGTGATTGTTTAACCGTTATCGCAAACGGAATCCCAAATAGTACACGGTATGCATGTGTATATATATAACACTACAAGGTACTAAGTTTGGTTGTGCCAAATCTTATCGACAATCCACCATGGTGTGGAAGATTAGAGGGCCTTGACTAGAGTGATCAAAATCCAGTTTTTTACGATGTCCGCTTTTCGGCTTTTTGGTAAAAAATAAGCGGTCGGACCGGAGTTTTTAAAACAGCATTGAATAGGAAAAATTGTTTTTATATGTACATACGTATATATATCGTTTATATCAAAACATGAAAGTATCAATTAACATAAACAAATATAAGGAGTTGAGTTCGGCTGGGTCGAATCTTATATACCCTCCACCACGAAGCAATTATGTACAAAAAAAACAATATGAAATATTTTATCATTATCGTGATATTTACCTTTATTTTATGGTACGCGACCATAGTTAGGGTATGACAACACCGTACGAATACTTTATAAGTCGTTACACTTGAACCGGATCTCCTACGTATGGAACTATAGGCAATATGGAGTTAATAATTGAAGTTTTCTTCGCCTGTTGCCCCTTCACAACATTCTCCGGTTAAAGTGGAATATGGACTGTCAGGCGATGTAATCACTCTTTCATATATTTTATCTGTTTGATTGCAAAATTAAATACAAATTCTATAAAATGTAGATGCAAAAAGGTCTTGAGCCACGATAATATCCCAGTTCAAATAAAAAATGTTACTCTTCGAAGTCTTCGAACTCGAATACTGTTTTATGTAAATTAATGGTAAAAATATTAATAATTTTTAATTGTGATTTTATTGGGTACTAATACGGTGACAAAAACATATTTATTGAGTGAAAATCCTTTGAGATACTATAAAAACCCTCAATATTCTAAAGGTACTCTAATTCTGTGTGAGGGAAGCTTTATTTCTCTTGGGCCATTTTCAATACCCAACGACCTACAACCACAAACAGGTTCATGGAAAATTTGAACCCCTATCGCATTAAATTCGGAAGATAGCGTGCATTTAATGCCAGAACAATGCATCCCAATTGTGGAATTGGACTTAAAGAAATAAATTTGTTCGCGAACTTCATAGAACACTTCGTCCATATCACGGTCAACATAATCGGCGTAGTGAGCAAACAATTCGTACAGTTATTGATCGTTTTGGAGCTAAGCCATTCCTCAAGCCGTTAACAACATCATTACATCCTATAAAATTGACTGTTTTGTGCGGTTTATAGACTGGCGGCATCGTCGGTCCATATTTCTTTTGAAAGTGAAAGTGAAGTGAGCGCACAAATTAGTCAGCTAAACATCAACGAAATTTGGTTAAAACAAGATGGCACAACATGCCATATAGCGCGTGATTTATTTCAAAATCAAATTTGGTGACAATTTTATTTCCAAAAGTGGTCCTGTTCACTGGTCCCCTGGTGCCATTTAACGCCTCTGAATTACTTTTAACGGGGCTATGTTAAGTCATTGGTTTATGCTGACAAACTAGGAACTCTTGAAGTATTGGAAGTAAATATACAAGCCACCATGGACATACAACAGGATTTATTGGTAAAAGTAGTGAAAAAATTGGATGGACCATGTAACTCGTAGCCGCAATGGACACTGCCGGAAATCATATTAAAGAAATAATTGTCATGAAATAATCACTCACATTGTCATAAAAAATTGCATTCCAACAATATTTCTGTATTCTTTTAGTTTTTTGTTTCGTTTGTATTTTTTGTTGGTCTGTATTCAATATTTGATTTGAACTGGGATATTGTCCTGTCTCAAGACCATTTTGCATCTATATTTAATAGAATGCAAATTTATTTACAAATGGCATGGTGACATTTATTACTTGGCTGCACACTACCACTATCATGATTTCCTACCTGTGATCATTTTATTATACCCATTATCATTTTAAGTTCTCAAACTATTTAAAAACACCGTTTGTCGTGAAAAAGGTTGATGATTTCTCACTGAAATTTTGGTTGATTTAAAAAAAAATATTTAAAAAAATGCGTAGAAAAATAGAACCCAGATTAGAGATGTGCGCGTGAGTGATTATTGGCTCACGTTCACGCACGCTCACGAAGGAAAAAAATTGAATCACGCACGTTCACGCACGAAGAGTTTTTCGTTACTCACGTTCACGCACGCTCACGTGAGTAAAATTAATTTTGCTCACGATCACGCGTGATTCACGCGTGAATCACGTAAATCACGCAAACAGTTTCCAGAAAGAAAATAATATATACATTCTAAATCGAAATGAGTAACGCCGCGCAAATCCGACAATTATATTATTTAAATCACTCTACGTTTGCGATGTTTGTCTTAAATTCATATTTTTAAAGTAGTATACAAAATTACATTGTGGATATTACATATAGGATATATATCCTATAGTTTAACGCAAAATAAGTTAAAAATCGAACACTGACATAAAATCGAAGTAGAAATCAAAGCATATATCCCGATATCACTTATTTGTTTTTTATTGAGTTAACACTAAGGCTTTTCCCATATAAATGCAGTGTCTATTGTTGGTGCAGGAAATGCTTGCTTAAATAATATAAAAATAGAAATTATTCCTGCAGTGAAGCACTTTGTTTTAGAAAAAAATTATATATGACTTTTATTTTGAATGAAAACTTCACATTTTTAAACGAACTAAATGAAAATAAAAGATTTAATAAATATGTGCGACTCACGAAATAATCACGTGATTCACGCAGAAATTAGACTCGCGCACATTCACGCACGAACATTTTTTCGTTACTCACGTTCACGCACGTCACGTGAGTAAAATAAATTTTGCTCGCGATCACGCGTGATTCACGCGTGAATCACGTGAGCCGCGCCCATCTCTAACCCAGATTACATTAAAAAACAATTGATGAAATCATTTCGAAAATCAACAAGTAAGGAAAGGCTGAAGTCGGGCGGGGCCGACTATATGATACTTTCTATCCGAAAAAATTTAAAAAAGTGAAAACGGGAAGAATTTTTGTATGTTTCCTAATCACAGGCTAATATGACCTGGTCCAATTTGTGAAATCGAGAAGAATATTTATATCAGGGCTTGGAATGAAGTGACTACCTTTCACAATAAGTTCTTCCATTTCAAGTATAACGTGTTATGCTGAATTTGAACAAATTCTGTGAAAATGCGCGGTTTCTGGGGCGGAAAAAGTCAATCCGGTATTTTCCGAAATTTTTATGGGAGCTATATGTAAATCTGAACCGATCTGACCCATTTTCACCATGGGTGTATCTAGTTGAAATATAAGCTATTTTGCAAGATTTGAATTTGATTCTAGAGCAGAAAAAGTCAAATCGGGAGCGAAATTTGAATGTTCAGATCGGTTCAGATTTATATATAGCTCATAAATCTGAACCGATCTGATCCATTTTCACCATGGATGTCCATAGGTTAGACAAATCTGAAGACAATCCGATACAATATGTGGTTTCTGGAGCGGAAAAAGTCAAATCGGGAGTGAAATTTATATAGGAGCTATATATAAATCTGAACCGATCAAACACAGTTTTACCACAAGTGTTTCTAGTTTAACTATAAGAAGTTTTGCCAATTTTTAAGAAAGTCTGTTAAAATATGCGGTATCTAGAGTGAAAAGAGTCAAATCGGGAGTGAAAATCGTATGGAGGCTATATTTAAATCTGAACCGATTTTCTTCAAATTAATAAGCGTTCGTCCATGTACCGAAAATCTTCGTTGTGCAAAGTTTAATTTGGTTCTGTCTACAATTGCGACCTGTATCGTGATTACAAGAATAGATGGACGGACAGACAGACAGACGGACATTGCTAAATCGATTCAAAAAGTGATGCTAAGTCGATCGGTATAATTAACAATGGGTCTATCTCCATTCCTTTTGGGTGTTACAAACAAATGCACAATGACATAATACTCTCGTGGAGTGTATAAACAATAAAATTGCAAATCCAAAAAAATCTTACGTGCCATTTTAAAAGGAATTGAAATTACCTTCAAAATAAGGTATAGTACATTAACCCATTAATACCCAGACGGATAGTTTTTTTTCCTCTGAACTTTAGATGGGCGCGAATCACGTGAATTGTGTGAATCACGCGTGATCGTGCGCAAAATATATTTTTCTTCGTGCGTGATTCAACACTCACGCGCCCATCTCTACTCTTAACTAAAAATGAGATTTCAGCGAAACTAGACGGAGTAACACTTATTTGTGGATATTTGTCATATATTTAGAATGTTTGCTTTAATATAATACCATCAACCCCCCTATATAGATCCTACTTCCCCCGATCCACACGCAAAACTTAAAAATACACAAAAATACCTAATTTGAATTAAAAATTATAATTATGAAAATTATAAACATGAAATTGTATTATATTCAAAAGTGGATATATGAACCATTTTCTCGAAAAAGAGTTTTTGGTGACAAACTATTCACTGATTAGGTTGTCATATAAATTTGGGTATACACTTACACGATAGTTTGTGACTGTATAAGTGGCTATTAACATACAAATAAAATAAATAAAATTGTTGAAAAATGGAGCAGCATAACACCGAAGGTAATAATTCTCTACTACGATTTTAATTAAAACATTTTTTTAGACTTATTATATATCGTACTATCAAATTACATCATTTCGCCGTTAATAGCATCATTGCATCTTAAATATCAAGCTAAAAATAAATAATATTAAATATCAAGCAAAATAAATGTTAGCTGTAAAGTCAAAAATTGTGAAAAGTATCTTTAGAAATCATCGCGTAACTTTTTATCATATTAAGAAAACCAAAATATTTGTTGTCATATGATTGCTGACTTCACGGGGAATATTTCTGTCATATCAGTTTCACAATCCTGGATGAAGAAAGTTAAAATGCAAGCAATTGCACCCGCGAAATTTGGATTTTTTCAACAATTGCAGCGATTTTCGTGACTGACTACATTTATGTTACGGCATTGGTTCTTAATACACAAACAAAAATTCAGTCGGATCCGTAGGCTAGATCGCGAGAAAATCAAAAAACAAAAATTAAAATAATTTTAGTCATATTTCCCGCGAAAATGGAAATTTTCCAAAAATATCCTAATTGTATTTTTTGGTCACCGCTGTAACAACTGTTTTCGTTGAAATTATCGGGCGAAATTTTTTTCTGTGTAGGATGAAATTAATCCAATTTGTAATGAAATATATAGATTTGATTTCCAAAGTATAGATCATCGACCTATGTCTACTACCAACCACACTCATATATTGGTTTTTCGAAATGGAGCTGGTCGATGCTGAAAGTTTGTGATGGCCGTATATTTTATTATATTTATATCGAGGTGTTACAAACGGAATCACAAATATAGTATACTTTCCATTCTATTGTAAAGGATATACCAAAGCTTTTTAATCAGCACCCCGAAATAGAATTTGAAATGTTTGCGAGTTAATGTTGCAGAACTAAACCACTTTGATATCCACTCCAAAAACCCGATTTTGTTTAATCGACTTATAACCAAACAATCAGAGCCAATTGATAGAGATGTGAAAAGACTTATGTTATGTGTCAATATGTTTATTAAACCTGAAAACATTTTCGATAGCAATAGCAATATTAGGGATGTGCTTATTAAAATAGTGATTGTGTACAATTATTTCAAATTGCCCTACAAACTTACAGTGGAGTTATAATATGTTCTATATTGCCAACTACATGTACTTATGTGCTAAGGTCCTATATGTATGTGTGTGAAAGATGTCTACTTCCAGTACTGCGTCAAAGATGTTACTGCGTTTCATTTTTTTAAATAATAACACGTTTAAATACTTTTAATGATCACACCTAGGACACAAAAATACTTATATAGTGCAATAACATTCGACTATATCTATTAGCTTAATAAATTGTGCCGAAATAAGCAATATGTTAATTTGGTTTATTTGACAAGCTAATGCGCTCTACAATGTGCATAACACAGTGTGAAAATAATAGTGTAGATTAATGTAGACAAACCAAATGTAAACAAACAATAGACAGCAAAAGTCACAAAAATTAAAATCCATACACCAATGATCCATTTAATGATTGTTTTCATAAATAATCTATATTTAACCAGCAAACAATTGGCGGAACATTAAATTTCATACAGCGTCGAAGAAGGTACAAACAAGGAAAGTGCCTGAACATGCCTTATTCAAAAAATGCGGAAAGATTTGTTAATTTTTACGATTAAAGTTACAATTATGGATTGGTAAATACTATATTTAAAGAGATCGGAAACTCCTGGAAATTTAAATATAATTCCCCCTCGTCCGTGGAACGAAAACGTCAGGGAAAAGAAAATATCTTCTAATAACACGTAGCGTTACGTTCGTTTTTATGATTAGAATCACAATTATGGATTGGTAAATATTATTACTATGTAAGCTATTTTATTTATTTTTCTCAGCAAATGGCTACAAATGTTTTAAATACTCTGTAAATTGCAGAGTGTGTTTTAGCAGATTCTGCTATATCAGTCCAATTTTAGAAATACTCATGTGTATTTATTTTTTACTAATATCACTTTACGACAGGCCACATTGCACTTGATCCATTTGCTGCTATACGTCTGAATTTATGGTGAAATGGAATTAATTGACCATTTTATTTTTCATTTCCTCATTCTGAACTAAAAAGTTCCAAAAGATAAAATTTTTTGAAAGATATTTTAAGTACAAATTCGCACCCTATGTTACCGTTATAAATGCCAAATTAAGGATGATAATATGAGCTAAAAATACTTTAATTGCAAGCTTCTGTCTGTATTATTTTAGTATTAACAACCATTTCAAGTTTTCCCGCTTAAAAAGTAAAATTTGAATAAACTAAGTAAACCTAGGGGCAAACTTGAACTAATACAGTTAGAAGCATGATATTTGAAATATTTTATTCTCGTCTTTAATTTAAAAAACTAACATTATCATAGGGTGCGAATAAGAGTTTAAAATAACTTTCCTTTGGAAATTTGTTGTCCTGTGAAGGGACAAAAAGATGAGGAAAAGAAAAACATGTTTCCATGGAAGTTGGTATGGGTGACCTTGGTTCTAAGTATTTCAAATAGTATTTATGATTGAATATTGGATAGTTTAATGAAGATCTGCAAAATATTTCGTCGCTGGGTCAAGCCGTCAGAGGGTTGAAATCGCCAAAAATGGAGATTAATTAGGGGAAGCCTTCGGGTTAGGTCATGTTTATATTTCAGTATTTATAACATAATCAGTAAAAGAAAAGACAACTTGAGTAAAGTTTAGTTGAAAAAATGTATTTCCTGGGAAATAAATTAATAATCCATCCATGTATATATTCTTGTTATCGAAGTAGAAGTCGCATTTGTTATCCAATCCCAACAGAACTTGGTACAGCTTTTTTCGCATCAATGACGGATGTTATTAAATTTTAAACAGATCAGTTCACATTGAGATATATCCTCCATACAAATGTTACTTCCGATTTGGCTTATTTCGCTCTAGATACCACATATCTTAACCGATATTGGCACAAAGAAACAGCTGCAGTGAAATTCGGTGAAATTCGGTGACATCGGTTTATTGTTTAATAAAAGTCCCACCAGATTTGGTGACATTTGCTCATAAAGAACAATGTTTCGAATGTGTCCGACATTAAACTGTCACAGACATTTAAATACTTCTAGAGTTGGTAGTAAATTACTTGTAATAGGGTAGAAGATGCAGGGTATAATATAACCGGCATCACCCGACTTTAGTCTTTCCGTACTTGTTTTTGTATACGGAAGAGTTGGCGTGGCACCTCCCATACGAAGTTATAACCCATTTTCGAATATATTCAATTCTATGACAGATACAATACTGAAATTTTGTGTAAGTGTATCTATCATCAATGTGCGTAGTTGTGCCAAAAATGGGCGGTATTAGAAAAGTGGGCGTGGCACCTCCCATACGAAGTTATAACCCATTTTCGAATATATTTAATTCTGTGACAGATACAATACTGAAATTTTGTGCAAGTGCATCTAGCATCAATGTGCGTAGTTGTGCCAAAAATGGGCGGGATTAGACATATGGGCGTGGCACCTCCCATACGAAGTTAAAACCTATTATTGAATATTGTCGGTTCTATGAAACTGAGATGGGCGGAAAGTATCCGTGACCCTTCCCATACGAAATTAAAACCTGTTTTAGAGTATATTCGACACCGAGATGCCTATATTGCTATACAAATTATTGTTATTAAAATTTTGTAAAATTAAACGTTTTCTGTGGATTTTCTTAGCACAATAGTAAAGAAAGATTACAAAAAAGAAATATCGCCAAAAGCCGACTTAAGTCAAGAAAGCGGAAATTATATTAATTTTTTAGTTTTTGTGTTGTTTGATTAGTGAACAATTTGATTAACATTCTATGTGTTTTGAAAGTAGTACATTCGAATTCCAGCTATTCGATTAAGTAAGTTATTCTTACGTAGGAAGTTTTTTGTTTTGGTAATGGAAAGGAGGAGAATCACAATCAATAATCAAAATCAATTTGATTTTTGACATTTCTTCCTTTATTCGCCGTACTTCAATATTTTCCATGGAACATATCCATTTCTTTTGTATCTCAGGGAATTTATTATAAGTGGTACATATAATACCGATCACAAGAATAAACAATATGATTTTTATTTCCGTTTGTTTTTCTGCCTGGCGAAGCGGGCGGGGGTTCAGCTAGTATAATATATAAAAGAAAATGACGAATACATCGCATCAGTTTCTGTCGTTTAATGGGTAGAGCTCGCGAATATCATGAAAAGAGTCCCATGTTCAAATCCCGTCCAAGGCATTTTGTTTTTAAACTAGACATGTCATTATTTGTTCTAATTCGGGACATCCTCACAAAGATTAGCGACAAATCTGCTGGTTAATAAAATGCTGCAAACGGGGCAGAAGTTTTTGCTGGGGTGTTGTCAAAAGCCACGACTTATCGTTATTTTGACTATTTTTAGGTCCAAAGAGATACTGGCGATTTGTAGATTTCTACATCTGAATGCACTATTTTTATACCTTCCACTCTGGTATTGTATGTGTATTTGTCGCTTATTATACCAATCGAGAATCAATTGCTGATTGGTACAATTGTATTGTGCGGCTCAATGATCTGCGTTATTTGTTATGTATTGACAAAATTGGATAAGATTTATATATAATTCGTTACCAATGTTACACATTTTAACTGATTTTTGCTAAAATTAGACAAATGTCGTGAAATTTGTTCACATCGGTACGGTATCACATAGTTGACGCTGCCCGATTTAAGCCTTTCTTGTTTTAGTTAGTTTTCCGGATTTGTATGCGGTAACATTGGATAAATCAAAGTTTATTAATTGTTTTTATGATCGCTAACAACTTAATTTTAATGTTGATCTAATCAGCAGTATTTTAATGTGCTCTAACATTAGCTCTTAATTTTTGTTTGTTTTAGTTACTATTAAAGGTGCTTAATGCATATTATGTCTATCATTAACATGTTAGATGACTTTAACGTCTCAAAAGTTGTCATAAAATTCGTTAAAAAGTGCATTAATAGAAAACTTGTCATAAAGTTCTGAAAATAATCGAAAATATGTATATGCTTGCTTTAATATTGAACTTTGTACGCAAATTTTAAAGAAATTTTAATCACAAAAATTAAATCAAGTCAAACCTACTAGATATTTCGAGATGTGAAAATTGTAGAAGAAGACTTTAAATAAAATCGTGCGAATAGTAATAACTTATTTAATTTTACCAATCGCTAATAACACCCAAATTATCCTGGCGTGAAAGAAATTGAAAAAAAAAATCAATTTGATTTCAACTGGGATATTGTCCTGGCTCAAGACCATTTTGCATCTATATTTAATAGAATGCAAATTTATTTACAAATGGCATGGTGACATTTATTACTTGGCTGCAGACTACCACGATCATGATTTCGACCATGTCAAAAGTCTTTTCAAGTGGCTTCGCAGCGACTTTTCAACATCAAACCCGGCCTCTATAAGGAGATAATTCACACAAATGAACGAGAATCACAACTCACTTGCCGAATTTGCGTTTAAAAAATCGCACCAAGTAATAAAGTACACATACCATCTTACAAGCAACTCATTGAGTTGCATATATATATGCAGGTATAGTTACCCATCAATACTTCTGTCTTCATGCAAAAGATCTATGGATAAATGTAGAATTTATGACACTTATTGTAGATTTAAAAGAATTTATTAAAAATGGTGGATTTTTCAAGCTTTAATTTTTTTATAAATAGAAAAAAATATTTTTGTTCGCGGGGATATACCAGACAGGAAGTTTACAAAACGAAACCAATAAATTTCGATGATTTAATGCAATTGAGACAATTCCCACGACAACTATCCAGGCAGTAATAGATAATAAATGTCGTACATGCGTCATCGAACGTAGATGTCATTTGTCGCATTTTGAGGGATTAGTTAATAGACCCTGTCTAACATATTAAGGTTTACCAGATCACCAGCACTCTCCTTTCTAAAATTGCTATAACTAATTCCTTCCAATGGTTATTGAAATATAACCCCTTAATATTGAAGAACATAATTAGATATATACAATGGAGTATATATTTTGCCTTTTGAAATGATCATAAATTCTGAAACTTAACCGTTGGATTGGTAGTAGTAGTACCAAATCGATTTTTTTTTGGAATTGTGTGTATATGTAACTTTTGATCGGAAAAATATATTGTGACGAGATTTTTCATGGGTAGAACAATTGACTTGCAAAGTTTTGTAAGAGTTGGTCAGCTCGGTCAAATGTACCGAACTTATAAATACCAGAATGAAATGTGGTTACATGTTTTAAAATATTTTTTGTATTGAAAAATGTACAAAGGTGAAGGGCCTATCTGAGACGACATAATTTTATCGTCTTAAACAACATACCTCATTAGATGTTTGTGAGCAAACTATAACGTGTTGTATGGGACAATATCTAAATCTAAATATTTCAATATAATCTCTCATTGAAAGCAAAAATCGCTTGTGCCAAGTTTCGATAGAGAGTAGCGGATAATAATTTCGAAGACTTGATTACAATTTGAAGAAGTTCGTTGAAAATACGTGGTTTGTAGGGCGGAGAAAGTCAAATCCGGAGTGAAATTTGTGTGGGAACTATATATAAATCTTAACCGATATGACACATTTTCACAATGGGTGTTTCTAGTGGAAATATAAAATATTTTGCCAAATATGAAAATATGTCGTTTTTAGAGCAGACAAAATCAAATCGGGAGCGAAATTTGAATGGGAGCTATATATAAATCTGAAACGATCTGATCTATTTGCACTATAGGTGTTTCTAGTTTAAATATAAGATGTTTTACCAAATTTGAAGACAATCTAATAAAATATGTGATTTCTAGAGCGGAAAACACAAATTAAGAGCAAAATTGGTATGAGAGCTATATATATCTGAACCGATCTATCACATTTTCACCACAGCTGTTTCAAATTTGAATATAAGATGTTTTGTCAATTTTGAAGAACATATGTGGTATCTAGACTGAAAATAGTCAAATCGGGAGTGAAATTCGTATGGGAGCTATATAAATTTGAACCGATCTAATACATTCTCACCACAGCTGTTTCTAGTTAAAATAAAAGATGTTTTGTCAATTTTGAAGAACTTCTGTTAAAATATGTGGTATCTAGAGTGAAAAAGTCAAATCAGGTGTGAAATTCGTATGGCAGCTATATAAATCTGAACCGATTTCCTTCAAAAAATTTCGTTGTGCAAAGTTTCATTTGGCTACAATCGAGACTTGTACTCTGATTACAAGAATAGATGGACGGACTAAGTCGATCGGTATAATTAACAATGGTTATATCTCGCTTCCTTTTGGGTGTTACACACAAATGCACAAAGACATAATACTCTCGTGGAGTGTATAATTACAACTACTATTCGTATGGAAGATATCCAGCCCTATTTGTCAAAAAGACGTAATCGTCACGATTTTTATTTTTTTATGAAAAACTCTAATTCACGGTCATTTACATCTTCTCTGAAAAATATACAGTTCCAAAAGTTCCTATACTTAATTTCATAGTAGTTGGTAAAAAAAAGAATCGATATGCCAGTTTTATTTTAACTATAAAATTTATTTGACTAAAATTTCAACTTTGGTTTGAATTTTATGAATTGTCATAATTGACAATTTACAGTGCACAATCAGATTATAAGGTATCATCGGAAAACTTTTTGCGACTGCTTTAAAACGATATATGTCCTGGTGAAACAATGATTATCAAAATGTCACAATATGTTTTTCCTTGAATATCTTTACATACCGATATTTGGATTTTTTGCAAAACTGTAGGAAAATAGCCCACAATTTTCAATAAAGCCCGTCAAAATTTCGGGATGGAATCATCATGGGATCGGGATGGTCCTTTGAGGGCCAAAAATTAAAAAAAAAAAATAAAATCACGATACTGATCGATCAGTATCTTTGATAGTACCACGATGATACTGGCGATCAGTACCTTTCCAACGAGCCCTTTCAAATACTAATCGCACCAAAATTGTCGAAGTAAAGCGGATTTCATACTCCTCTCAGCAACGATGTGAACAAACGTGCAGAATTTTATGTAAATCAGATGGGTTCGGGTCTAAAATGGCCGTTTATTGTGTCGATTTATTTTGGAATCGTCCAATACCTTGTGCCAAATTGTATGGGATGTACCAGAAGGATATAACATAATAATAACGACTATAAAAATGGCAAATATCAAAATTTCATAGTATTACGATTATTCATATAGAAGTTATAAAAGCTTTAGATTTACGCAGGTTAGGGTAATTTATGTGGGAGCTACTAAAAACAACTTCCACCAATATTATATCAAATATATTATATATAAATATTATATCAAATATAAAAATATAGCTGATTCTTTGAAAATATTACCATGTATAAAGTTTCCTTTAGACAGTTAGCCTAAAATGGCTCAAACAGTCCAAATATTTTTTCATATTTCTACCCATCAGTTTATGTCATTATGGGTATCAAAAAGTGCACAGTTTCTATATCGATTTAGCCATGCCCGTCCGTCCATCTATTCTTGTAATCAAAGTACAGGTCGCAATTATTGTCCGATCCAAGCAAAAATTGGCACAAGTGAGTTTTTTCGGGTCAAGGACGAACCCTATTTAATTTGAAGCAAATCGGTTCAGATTTAGATATGACCATATGCAAATGTCAGTCCCGATTTGACTTTTTCCGCTCTAAAAACCACATATTGTACCCAATTTGCTTAACATTTAACACAGTACCTTATAATTCAACTACAAACATCTGTGGAAAAAATTGGGCAAGATCGGTTCAGATTTAGATATGGCTCCCATACAAAGTACGTTCTCCATTTAACTTTTTGCGTTCTAGAGATCACACATTTTAGCAGATTTGCATAGCATATATTTGAACTAGAAACATCGGTGGTGAAATTGTGTTAGATCGGTTCAGATTTAGATGTAGCTCCCATACAAATTTCGGCCTCCATTTAACTTTTTGCACTCTAGAAATCACATATTTTTTTCTTAAAATTTGGCATAACAACTTCATACTTGGCACAGTACCTTACAATTGAGCTAGAAACATCTATGATGAAAATGGGTCAGACCGGTTCAGATTTAGATTGTGTCAGATCGGTCTCCACAGGAATTTCGCCCTCGATTTGACTTTTTCCGCTCTAACAACCAGATATTTTATACGTTTTTCATCAAATTGGGCACAGCAGCTTATATTCCAACTAGAAACATCTGCGGTGAAAGTGAGTTAGATATATTCAGATTTATATATAGCTACCTTGAAAATTTCGCTCTCGATCTGACTTTTTCCATACCATACCATATAGTACTAATACAAAAATCCTTCCCAATATTACCTTTTTCCCCGAATTCTATGGGGTAGAAAGTGGAGTGTATCATATAGTCGGCCCCGCCCGAATTTAGCCTTTCCTTACTTGTTTTCAAGTCTTTCATTTTATACTAGAATATTTAAATAAATTTCTAGAAATGTTGGATATAAAAATTTCGAGAAAAAGATCATCAAATGGAAAACTATCATGTCGAGGGCTTATATTATATAAAAAAAATAGTTCAACAATGGAGCAGCATATAACCGAAGGTTATAATTCGCTACAACGATTTTGTTTAAAACATTTTTCTGGATTTAACGCATATCGTACAATCAAATTCCATCATTTCGCGTTAATTATTTGATTCCCATTTGATTATGTGGCTAAAATAGGATAAATAGTGGCTGTAAAGTCAAAAATTATGAAAAGTATCTTCAGAAAAAGCCGCGTAACTTTTTATTCTATTGAGAATACCAAAATATTTCTCTGGCATGTGATGGCTGACTTCATGGGGAATATTTGTGTCAAGAAAAGTTTCAGAATCCTGGATGAAGAAAATTAAAATATAAGCAATTGCAACCGCGAATTTTGGATTTTTTAGCAATTGCAGCGATTTTCGCGATGTTACAAGCGACATTGGTTTTTCATAAACAAACAAAAATTCAGGCGGATCCATTGGATAGATCGCGAGAAAACAAAAAAACATATTTCCCGCAAAAATGAAGATTGTCCAAAAAATCCATTTTGAATTTTTTGTTTACCGTACCCTAACGCAATAAAATTGGAAAAGGGGATAAAAATGGTACCAATCTGATGGAAAATGAACAGAAAATGCGTTGTCTATACACATTGTCAAGATTTCACGAAAAACGTTATAGAGTTTGCAATAAATCATATTTATATATTTGGGCATAAATGGCTATGGCTTATTTCAACATTGATAGTGCTCAATTTTAAACGTACAAAAGTGGCTATGAACCATAAAACCGCGAATAATAGGAAAATTCTAAAGTGAAAGAAAATCAGGTTTTTCGCTCTCCTGAAAAGTTACGTTTTTGTTCATAGCCACTTATGAATATAAGCCATCGGTGTGTCTTCTTCAAGTATGACTTCGAAATACACAAGAAAGTCCTTTTTCTGTATTTGTTATAAATGTTGTTATTTGATATTTTCAAAAAAAAAAAATAATTAAAAACTCGCGAACCAAAAATAATGAAATTCACTTATTACATATTAATTTATATTTTTGAAATAAGGATATATATTATATATTCCAAAACACACAACGTTGAAAATTAACAGTATTTTGTTAATACAAAAAATAATACTTATTACAATCCACCCAATGTTGGAGGGTGTATACCCTGTGATTCTCGATGTCGCATAATTGATAATTGGAATTTCACTATGATGTTAAAAATCACTTTATTTTAATCGCGGTGAAGCCAGCGAACATTGACTTTCAATCTCCCACAAAAAGATTATTATTGCCGGAATTACATCTTTTGTGCTTTATTTCCTTCTATTCTGAATAATGCGCTTGGTAACTATAACAGCTGCTAAAAATAACCGTCTATAGCTGTGGAGATTCCTTCACGTTCTTAGCTTGAAAGTTAAAAATACCGCCACTAGTATCACAGCATAAAATAGTTTAAGACCGGCTAAGCGTAACTAATTTTCCGCATGATTAAGTTATGACCACCTTCGCATCGGCTTTTAATTGTTTAGAGGCGGTTTTTACCTTTAAAGCATATGCAAAATGTGTAGAAATATTATTATGGAAATCGCTCATAACTTATCTAAAGTAATGCAAATTTTCGCTTTGTTCAAACTGAATAATCGTTGTTTTAACGCTTGGGTTAGGCCGCTAATCGATTTCGTTTTGGAATCCGGCCAGTTGTATAAAAGCCAAATCCATTGTGATCTAGAATCATTCTAGTCTCGTGGAATTATACACTCAACAATAATAAATCGGAAAATGCGCGCTTTCATCGTATTGTGTTTGGTGGCTGGAGCCTTTGCCCAGTATAACTATGGTACCGGTGGCGGTGCCGGTGTGGGTGGTGGTAACTATGGTTCCGCCAGCAATGCTGCTTCCTCTTTCGCTCCCCAAGGCGGAGAAATAGAAAAGGAATTCTACTCATTCACCGCGAATGATGACGATTTCCTAGAACCAGCTGCTTCCAACCAATACGGCAATGGCGCCAAGCAGAACCTCCGTGTCATCTTCATCAAGGGTCCCGAAAACAAGGGTCTCGAAGATGCTGTTCTTGGCTTGGCCAAACAATCTGCTCAGCAGAAGACCGCCATCTATGTCCTCAACAAACAAGTGGATCTCTC
This sequence comes from Polietes domitor, assembly GCA_947397865.1. NCBI lineage: Eukaryota > Metazoa > Arthropoda > Insecta > Diptera > Muscidae > Polietes > Polietes domitor. Next base: position 189,255,867 of record OX377618.1, on the reverse strand, counting down.
TGGCTTGGCTGACAAATTGAACAATGCCAACAACAATGTCAACAACAAACCCGAAGTTCATTTCGTCAAATACCGCACCGCTGAAGATGCTGCCAATGCCCAACGTGCCATTCAAGGACAATACGATAGCTTGGGTGGTAGATCTCAAAGCTTCAACGGCGGTGTTGCCCCCGTATTGAACTTTGCCTCCCAATCTCCTGCCGCTTCTCATGGATCATACGGTGCCGGTTCTGCTCCCCAGAATTCCTACTTGGCACCAGCTGCCAGTGGCAATGTCAACTCGAACTATTTGCCATCATCCGTTTTCCGTCGTCGCCTCCGTCATTAAGTGACTTATTGGATAATATTATTTAAGACTGTTGGTGATTGTTATTATTGTTTAAGTGTAAAACGAATAAAATAAACGTTTTCGAAAAATTATATGACCGTAATCATTTTTGAATAGATTAAAGAGGGAATGACGAGCATTGTGAAATAGTGTCAGCCTGTAAAGGGTGGTTAAATTTTAAGGACCGATGTTGATTTTGAATAAAACACAAATTATTTTGGAAATTATTATCATTTCTTTATATTTTGATAATATTGGTATGGTTCAATTATGTATGGAACAAAATATCGAGCAAATGGCCGCCGCGACCTCGGCGGCACACCTCCATTCGATGACGCTGAGGAATAATTGAGGTTCTATGCCGTTAATGTGCCGAATTATCTTATTCTTTAGCTCTTGAACCGCATCAAACAGTCACTTCGTGTGGGTGCATTGGGTTTTCGACAATCACTCTTGGATTATCATTCACCCAAATGCGGCAATTCAGCTTATTGACGTATCCACTGAGGTGAAAATGTGCCTCACCACTGGAGATGATTCTCTTCGATAATTGATCATCCAATGTTACCATTTCTTGCCACCTTCCTGACCATTGACGACGTTTGAAAAGGTCAAGAGGCTTTAGTTCTTGAGTCAATTGCACCTTGTAAGCGTGTAAATGCAAGTCTTTATGCAAATTGTTCACTAACGACGAGGGTAAGAGGTACAAATGTTGCGCACGGCGATGAGTTGAGGTGGACGGCTCTTCGGCCACACTATCCCGAACAGCAGTAATATTTTCTGCAGTACGAGATGTACGAGCATGCACTGGTGTTTTTACATTTGTACGCACATTTGGACGATTAAATTGACCGAAAAAATCACGAAGTACACGATATGCGTTTGGATTTGAACACCCATTTTCATAATAAGCCTGAATAACTTTAACGCGTTGCTCGATTGTGTATCTTTCCATGGGTCAAATTGAGTTAGCCTGAAATTGAGAAATGTCAAATGAAATGCAGAAAAAACTTTGGGGTGTGGTTCACATTCAACATCGGCCCTTACAATTTAACCACCCTTTATGTGAGATTGTGTATCTTTCCATGGGTCAAATTGAGTTAGCCTGAAATTGAGAAATGTCAAATGAAATGCAGAAAAAACTTTGGGGTGTGGTTCACATTCAACATCGGCCCTTAGAATTTAACCACCCTTTATGTGAGCGACTGCCACCAGGGTATTTTTAGAGGTGTTTCCAGGAGGGATTAGCGGTTTGACCCAATGAAGACATATTTTGCAAATTATCATTAAAAAAATCATTTCTGGGATTGGCCGCAGCATTGTTCGTCCTTGTAGGTAATATGACCTTTGGCCTTAGTTGTACGTGGTTCTAGTTCCAAAGTTGGTACTTTTGGGTGTTTTTGTGCGGATATAGCTTTGTTTTGGTCCACTAACTTTGGAACGCGCATTTATATCATCTGAAATGTTGATGAACATCCTTTAGCAAATATAAGAGAACAGTGAAAGGTCCTTTTATTTCAAGTAGTCCAAAAATATGCATAATTTTTGAATTTCAAACATATGACTTGTTTTCTTATTTTTATATATTTTAGCTTAGCTTATTTTATTCTCTGCAAGATATCAGAATTGCAGAATGGGATAATTGGTTTAGAACTTAGCTGATACTTTTAAATGATTAGCTATTTCGGCAAAACATAATTTGTAGTTTATAACTGGTTAAAGCCTGGTTAAAACTGGTATTTTGGAAAAATGGTTGCAGGACGAAAAGTAATGATGGGTTTTCTCTATATGGGGTATTCCATGACAAATCGGACAGTTAAAATTTTTTTTTAAATTTTTATACAGAATAAATAGATGAATAAAAAGAAAAAGAATATCCAATTCGGACCATTATTGATGAAGTCATGAGCAAAAGACTGAAAAAATAACTACTATTTAATCAGAAAAACCTCAAAGTATACCAGGGGGTGTTTTTAGTGGGTACTAAAAATGTAAAAAATGGAGGCAATCAAAAATATGTTTTTAACTGTCCGATTTGTCGTGGAATGCCCCATATATACCAATTTTAAAAACATATTATTAAAAAATCGCCAAAAGAATTTTTGGAAATGGGCCAAAAAGTTCCTCAATCTACTTTAGACAGAAAAGTTTGGAGTCAATTTCGAAAAACTTCTGTGCGCTGAATGTGACGTCAAAATTGTAGTGTCCCCAAGTTCGAGTATGCACAATGGGTCAACATTTTGTGGAATTACCATATAATAAAAAAGTTTCCCCATTTTCACTTTCACGGCAGGACGTTTTTTATAAAAGAAAACCGGGCCAGCGGGGTTTTTGATATCACGGTTTTCGAAAAACCCGAAAAACCGACATTACAGAAAAATCGGGTTTTTGATCAGCTTAGGTACTGCCGAGCCAGTCGTGGTAGTCATGTAAATGACAAAGTTCAACCTTTCCAATAAAACCAGAAATTTTAAAAAATAATCAGTACTTTTTTCTATTACCGATTCTAGTTTAAAATTTTAAATGGTCCATCCTTTAGCCTCAATACAAATGGTGTGACAATCTCTCCCATCTTTAAGTTGTATACATCTATTACAAAAACATTGCCAAATATAAATTCGTACAGGATTGGAATATTTGTATTATCTCAATTTATGATCTTGACCATTTGTATGGTACCTTCTTATAATTGCTTTTATACTTGAGGGAAATGCACGTACTTGACATGCTTGTTCATATGTTTTATAATCTTTTTCAGCATTCTTATAATAAATGTTCGTTAATGTTATGAACAAGTTTCATATATATTAATTGTTTCAACTGAAGTTTCTACTTTGGTTTCTAGAAACCAAAGAAAACTACAAAAATATTTATAAATATTAAGAAGGAAAATTCTTCCAGTATACATTATTTTTTGATTTGGGCTAACATTTTTTTTTGTACAAATCCCAGGGAATTAAATAGACCAGGAAATATCTTCATTTTATATTTATACCATCTCAATATATAGGATCCGGCAACACTAATCATTTAATATATACTCATAGTCAACATTGTTATTAATTCGGATGTTTGTCTGGCCGATCTAATAGATACATACTAACCAGTATAGCTCAAACCACATTTCACAACTTTTAAATTTAATTTTATGTAAATGGGATTCGTGCGTGGACAATGGGAAATGCTCGATTCATGTTGCCTCTATTGTATTTTCGCTATGATCTAAGTGCTCAAAAATGCACCGATGAATTTAATTAATCTGGTTCGGCGGTGATAAAACATAACCAATCGGGCAGCTTACGTAGTTCGCATTCATGCTGCAGCGGCAGCGGCGACGACGACCACAATGATGAAATTAGCGAAATCGCGTTTTTGCCAATCCAAAAGAAAAAGGCCGTGTCAAAGTTCAAAGAAGAGTGAACAATAGTTGGCATGAGAATTGATTTTATTAATAGGCCAGGTTTTTGTAGCCTGTTAGATTGAAAGCGAGTTCGGTCTAACTTGCTTTTTAGTTGATGGCACAACAAAGTTATCAAATTCTATTTTTTGTTGTTGATTTTTGCGTTTTTTAGCAAAAATTTATTTAGTAATGAATATGATAGCTAAAAACATTGTATTTACCGAGCATTTAATATTCCCTTACTTTTAGAAATAAGTTTAAAATGTTGATCAATGTGTACGATTCATCTAAGGTTCCGGAAGAAGCACATTTTATTCGCATCCCAAAAGATCCCGCTTTTGAGGATGTTTTTTTTTAAATAAATTGTAAAAAAGTGAATAATATTTTAGCGAATTTTACGAATAGCATTTTCACTAGTGAATACTAACGTATAGAGTGGCTGAAATTAAGTATCCCAGAAGGTGTTTTTTATTACTTTTTCACATAGACAATATTTTATTTTTTTATAATTTAATTGATTTAAGCAATTTTGATTAAATTTTTTATAAATTTATTGTTTTATTAATATATGCATATTTTAAATATTTTTATTAATTATTAATACTACATAATATCGATAATATTAAGTAGTGTTAATTAATTTAATACATATTTCCCTTATATATTAGTTATGTTCTTGCAAACAACAAACAATTTTGTCGGTAGCTTTTTATTAAACGATGATTAAGTGCTGTAACGATACTCAGTTGACCTAACGAAACATTTTCTGCTGCAGGTAAGAAAGCTGATGTTGTACAGTGGTTAAGAATCAAAATCCAGCGGCCAAAAAAATAACTTATGTTCTAGTACATTTTTAATTTGTAAAAAATAAAAATTAGACAAGCACCCAAGGTTTGTTTTGAGATATTAACAAAAAAATCGGGAAATCGAATATATTTTAGAAATCGGCCCACTACTACTTTTCGTATTTTTCGATTTTTAAGAAAATTGAAATTTTTATGTTTTTTCACATATTTTTACGTATTTACTCATAATGCGAAGAAAAAAATTTATTTTTTTGTATTACAATTTCTCACCTTTTTTAGATTTTGAAAATTGAAAAAATTAAATTTCTTTTTTGGCTTTGTCGAACTGTTACTCACACAATTTAAGAGACAACTTTGTTTGTGATAACTATAGTTTGGTTGTAATGATCATTGCCAATAATATCCTTTTTGAACAAATGTCTGACTTTGTACCAACACAAATTTTTTCCTTCAAAAGCCGTTAACGAAATATATACATATTTGGAAAGGTTGAAGGGCAAATGAACTCGGATTGTTATAAAATTTAGCATGAGTATAAAGGAATTAGAATCCAATGAGGCGAAAGTCTCATAAAATTCGGTTTGTACATTCCTCTAATTGACTAGATAGATAATATAAAAATATTTTTTTTTCCAAATTCGTACTTTTTGGGGTTAAAATGGAAAAAGGGGATAAAAATAGTACCAAGAAAATGACCGCAGCTAAAGTCATGAAATTCGGACTAAACATTCTCTGACTGCGTAGACACGAAAAATAAAAAGTTTTTCCCAAATTCGTACTTTGAAGGGATACAATGGCTACAGAGGGATAAAAATAGTACCAACCGAATGCCAACATCTAGAATCATGTAATTCGGAGTAGACATTCCTCTGACTGCATAGACACGCAAAATAAAAAGATTTTTCCAAACTCGTACTTTTTACTTTTACGGCAAAAATTGGTTGAATCATGAACTTAGGTTATTTTGCACTATGTACGTGAGATAATGAAGTTTCAAAATTTGTACTTTTGGATTTAAAATAGAATGGAAACACAACCAATTGTAGCACCCACTATCTACCAACATTTATGGTATTTAAGCTTTTTGAAAATAGAAATAAGATTATTTTTTTAATTAACTTGAAGTATTATTTCGATATGTAAACGCATTTGGCTTGCCTTATAATCGTGGTTTGAAATAATAAAAATATTATATTTATTTATACAATTATTTTTGCAATATTTGTGTTTGTTTTGGTTTGGCTATATTAAAAAATATATATTTTGTTGTAATATTACTGCACTTCTACGAAAATCGACAGCCTCTGTGGAATGATGCGGCTGCGCCGAACTTACGCCATTTTTACTGGTTTATTATAAGTTGGCGTCTAATTTTGCTATTTTAGCGTGAGGAGCATCATTGACAACTTTGGTGACCCCCACTAAAATTTTCTGGCATTTTTTGTAGAACATTTAAGGATTAAAATGTCCTTTATGAAAGGATTTTTTTATTTTCACGACCCATATAGAGAGGAGCTAGATTCAAAATGTGAAAACTTTGATCCTCTGTAAAAATAAGCTCAGACCAGCTGGACTATAAGATTAGTATACACAAATTTTCGACTCAGCATGCCCTTTTAGAATTATATGGTCGATGTTCTGTTCCAATCAAAAAGTCTTAATTTGTTGGACATTGTTATTAATACTTCAAAATTTCATCAGCATTAATTATTATTAATAATTATTATACTAATTTAATTTAATATTTATTTGCACTATAGGTCACATTTAAACCCTCCGGGGCGATTCCGAGGCAGTTTTGGGACTTTTTGTGTATTTTTACCCCTTTCCATCACCTTAGACCCTGAAGAGCGACCACTAGCAACCACCCCCATTTTTTGGCACATGCATTTTTTCTGAACTTCGCAAAATAGGGGGTCCTCACCAAATCGAATTCCTAAAAATTCCATAAAACATTATCCCACATATATTTTATAGAATGTACGTTTATTTACAAATGGTGTGGTGACATTTATTACTTGGCCGCACACTACTACTAAGATGATTTCCTCTTTATTTTTAAGGGTAAAGAAAAATAAAAGAGTACCAACTAAACGGCAAAATGTGAAATCAAGTACTTTGAACTTTGTAGGTTTATTGGGAGACGGGCGATATGAGATACAATTGTAGAAAGATATTCGTAATTTGGGAACAAAATTGGAAAACAAAACCCAAGAAATGCTCCCAACAAAATTGTTGGGATAGAAATGGTACCAATTGGAATCATGAAATGCGGCGTCCATGCTTCATAGATTATGTGGAAGGTTAGAATCGAAAATAATATTTAGGGCACATTTTTTAAGATTTCTGACTAATAATTATATTAATATTTATATAGTAGAGGACTATTAATATTATAATAATGAAGAATCACAATTTGCCTAATTAATTTATTTGGATTTTTTTCTTTTTGCAAATTATAACTGAACTCTTGGAAATATACATAACCATAACTACATAAAGTTGGATATTAACAACAATAGATGTAAGCAACAAATGGTACTGTAAGACCCCTAACAACGACTTCATACGTATCATGGGCCACATTTTACTTTAAAAATCTTACTCCATTGACAGTCGGCCTGGTCGAACTTTTCGTCATTTTCCTGTTATAATTAGGCTCACGATATATAAACACGTGGTGTATTCTTATGCTACAGGATCAATATTTAATGAATCCAATGTTAAAAGGTAAGTATATGATCAATTGATGCGTTTCGAAAAAGCAAGCTTCCACTTGGTGGATCAATGTAAGATGTTTCAGTAGTCAAGTTTGCCAACATATCTTTACACAAACGAGTTCGAGTATAGTATATAGTATAGAGTTCACGATCTACCAACATGAGTCGATAATGTCAAAGTACTTTATAGAGAACAAAGCACAGAGCTATTATTAGCTGATGATAGACAAGGAGTGGAATTGGAAATACCCTTTGATAACTTCAAATTTGTAGAACTTCTTTGACATTCTCTATACATAAGATCCTTGACAAAGGCCAATTTCTTGTCTGAGATTGGTCAGAGAGGAGTGTTTTTTTAATGTGACTCGAACCTGAAAAAATATTGGCCCTACTCTGAACAAACTAGTGATACTAGCCCAAGACACAACGAAATCAAGAACATTTGACAAATAAGACGCGATTTTTTGAAACTTTTCGAAACGTGTTTTGCCGCCAGCTATATCTCGCGATGTGTTAAAGATGAATGCGTAGTTCATTTCTTTGTTTCTTTCGGGTTTTGCGGAAATTTGTCTTGTGTTAAGATTAATTAAACTTCTTCTTAAAGTAGCATAGTTTCAGGTGACTGACAAAGAATTTGAACAATGTTAACAATGTTCCGCCGCAAACCTCTAATGCAGTCTATGCAAAATAATAAAGCAAACTTTGTTTTGTATTTAATATAAATAAAGTGAGAGAGAAACAATTTTATAAGAAATTAGCATAACAAAACGTTTGGACAAAAGAATGTGGCTACCGATACAAACCGACATCGACCAATTTGGCGTCGCATACAAAACAAACTCCAACAAACAGACCATCATTTGTACCACGCACACAATACAACAACCGCAGCAGCTGCTGCGCACAGTGTAGCGATTTCATATAAGATTGGGATAGAAAGGAGACGACTCTTTGCTGGTTACTAAGATCTGTAAAATAGAAAAAACTCAAGGAAAACGAGAGTTAAGCTCCGAAATTTCCCAGACACTGCCAAAATCTTGGAACACATTTTCCCCACTTTGGGAATTCGCGTATTTTTACTCCTTAATAAATGCGTTTTTTACTCGTAACTCAAGATTTTGGTGTCTGACCAATTTCAAATACAGTTTCGACAATACGTACAGAAAAAATAATACAACTTCCCGAAATTTTAATTATCAACATAATTGAATATATTATTGCGATACTTGAAAATATACTACATTTTTAATTAACATCATACTTGAATCAATTAATACATTAATTAGAACTGGTCGACGTTTAACTTGGTCGCTGGTACCTAGAATTATATTTCAATATCAAACACCTACAATAACATATGGTGTATATGAGCACAACAACTTAACTTAATACATATTTACGCAGCATGCCTTTGTTGTTATACACAAGCATCAGCAAGTTGGACATGCAGTAGGCGTCACTCAAAAAGTACTCTAATAATAATGGCAAAAAATCCAATTATTAAGATTTTTGAATTTATTTTTATAAGCAATCGAGTTCAACAATTATTTACAAAGTTGAAAAATCCCAACTAAACGTTGGATTGGAAAAGTTAAATAATAATCTTTTATTTGCATTCAAAGTGACCTTAAAAGTCGAATTAAAATCAAGATAAATACTACAATAGGGCGAAAGTTAAATAAACAAGAAAACTGAAAGTAATAACATTTGTTTGTAACTCCCAAAAGGAAGCGAAATAGATCCATTATTATACCGTTCTTATTGAAATCGAAGTACATATCGCAATTATTAACCGATCCCAACGAAACTTAACGCAAATGGTCTTTGCCGGACGAGAAGGGGGCGCTATTGTATTTGACGAAAATCGGTTCAGATTTATATACAGTCCCCATACTAGTGGTATTACATTTGTATTTGCATTTTGTTCAATTTTCGTATTTTGCCTAGAAATATATATAGCTTGCATACGGTCACATCCGTCCATGTTATAATATAGCCCCGTACAAATGCCGCTTCCTCACGCTCTAGACGCCAAATATTACTACCAATATTGATCATATTTTGCACATACCATAATTTTTTATTGAAGGAATATTTGTGTGGTGCACTTTTAGTCAAATCTTCCTTTAATATAATATTATGGTATGTCATTTTATTTTTTATATTTTATATTATTTATTTTATTTTTATTTATTATATTTTATTATATACATATCGAGACCTATTTGCGAAAAAGACGCAAGCGCCAAACAAAAAATATAGCAGAGAGTGTTTTTATTAATTACTTATGCTTTATTAGAGTATATTGGTTTGAAATTAGGTACATAAGCATAACATATGATCTGCAGAGATACTTTCTAAATTATTGTATTTTTCAGATATATACTAAAAGACCTCAAATTATCGACTTTCATAAAAAAAGAAAATAAAAATTTTGTTGCTTACGTCTTTTTGGCAAAAGGGATCGATATATTATCGATATAAATTATTTTAATGTTTCCCCTAAAACAAGTAACTACGATGTCTCTTTAAAAATTCATTCGACTTTTAATTATCTTCCTAAACGCAGCCATAGCTTACGACGATTCGTTGTATTATTACTATCGTAGTATCAAATGAATGTGCTCCATCTGTTCTTATAATATTTTTTTTAACCGAATTCCGGTTTAACCGAAAATATGAGATATTCAAAAACGTCTTTCGGTTAAACGACGATGGAATACCCGGATACAGAATATATTTTATAAAAGTATTTTTTTATTTGTTACCTACCAACTTAGCATCGAGCATCACTGATTCATTCATTTTGTCATTCCGTTTCTAAGACCTTGAATTATTCAACGGAGATCCCATAAAGTAAATAAATTATATCCGTCTTTCTATCCTTTAGCTTGCGAACGAAATTAGCTAGGTGGTTAAAGCTAATGGTTGCAGATTGCTTGGTATTGAAAATGGACGAAATTGAAAAATTGTTCCCTAAAATGTACTTAAATTTCCCCTTAATATTTAGAGTATTTAGCCATTTTTTAATTTTCGCTCAACTTGTTTAAAAATATACATTTTTGGTCTTCCTGAAAATTATTGACTTCCTTCTCTTCGTACACTTAAACATGCTCTGTTCCCGCTCAGATATTTAAGTTACTAAAGGTTGATTTTTTAAAAGCTATAGGAAAGTTTTTCGAAAAAAAACACATACAATTCAGAAAAATGTATGAAATTTTTATTTGAATCGATTGTACGGTCCATATAATTTAATGTTTGAAGTTTATTTCATGCAAATGTTGACTGCGCCTCAAATGGTCCATCTGCTTAGTCCAATTTTGGCATTTCCACGTTTTTGAGTAACAGAGGTCCAATTGCTGCGAACGACGACGAATCGATAATTGATGGTCATCATTAACATTGGCCGTGTTGGTGTCCAACAATGTAAATTTGGTGCGAAATTTAGTCACAATAGCCCAAATAGCCGCTTCAGTGGGTCGATTAAACTGACCATAAAATGGAAGAAGCGCGCGATGAACTTTCTTAACAGAGCTCGCATTTTGATAATAAACTTCAATAATTTGCAAGCGTTGTTCGTTTGTCAGACGTTTTATGGTTAAATTATAGACCAAACTGAAGATGTTTGACAGTGAAACAAAACACGAAACGTGCGTCAGCTATTTAAAACAGTGTTGCCAAAAAGATAATAGCTAAAAAATCACTCTTTACTTATGTGTCATGGTAAATGGAAAACAATTTCACTAAAAACATCAAACACATTAATTTAAAATATGTGATTTAAAATAAAATGAGAAAAAACAACATGTACGACTTACGAAAAAATCACGTGACTCGCACATAAATTAGAATCACGCTTGAATATTCGTTGGTACCTCTCGTCAGAGATGCAAATTCATAACTACGGTTTTGTACCATCGACCTTAATAAAGTGTACTTTTTATACCCTACACCACTTCGTGGACTAGGGTATTATAAGTTAGTTTCGCTCCAAATGTTTGTAACACCAGGAAATAATCGAGCTAGACCCACCTTTAAGTATACCGATCGGCTTAGAATCACCAACTGAGTCGATTTAACGATGTCTGTCTGTCCGTCTGCTGCCCATCTAAGCTTGTTCGCACTCTACAGGTCGCAATTGTTGTTAGATTGTCATGAAACTTGGCAGAAGTTATTTTTTCTGGCCAAGGACCATCGGTATTGAAGAGGAAATCGGTTCAGATTTAGATATAGCCCCCATACAAATGTCGCTCCCGATTTGACTTTTTCCGCCCTATAAAGCACATATAGTACCCGATTTTCTTCAAATTTGGCTTAACACCTTATAATCTATCTAGAAACACCTATGCTAAAAGTGGGTAAGATCGGTTCAGATTTAGATATAGACCCCATACAAATGTCGCTCCCAATTTGACTTTTTCCGCTCTAAAATCCACATCTTGTACCCGATTTTCTTTAAATTTGGCACAACATCTTACAATCCAACTAGAAACACCTATGCAGAATTTTGGTAAGATCGGTTCAGATTTAGATATAGCCTCCATACAAATGTCGCTCCCGATTTGACTTTTTCCGCTTCAGAAACAACATATTTTACCCGATTTTCTTTAAATTTGGTACAACATCTTATAATCCTACTAGAAACACCTATGCTAAAAGTGGGTAAGATCGGTTCAGATTTAGATATAGCCCCCATACAAATGTCGCTCCCGATTTAACTTTTTCCGCTTTAGAAACCAACTATTTTACCCGATTTTCTTTAAATTTGGCACAACATCTTACAATCCAACTAGAAACACCTATGCAGAATTTTGGTAAGATCGGTTCAGATTTAGATATAGCCTCCATACAAATGTCGCTCCCGATTTGACTTTTTCCGCTTCAGAAACCACATATTTTACCCGATTTTCTTTAAATTTGGTACAACATCTTATAATCCTACTAGAAATACCTATGCAGAATTTGGGTAAGATCTGTTCAGATTTAGATATAGCCCCTATACAAATGTCGCTCCCTATTTCTCTTTTTCCGCTTTAGAAACCCCATATTGTACCTGATTTTCTTTAAAATTGGCACAACATTTTATAATCGAACTAGAAACACCTATGGTGAAAGTGGGTAAGATCGGTTCAGATTTAGATATAGCCCTCATAAAAATGTTGCTCCCGAATGTTTATCCAATTTTGGCCAAACTTTACATATTATATTTCACCAATAAACATACATGGTGAAATAATATAATTCCATAAATGTCCTTTCCGATTTAAAATTTTTCGTCAAACACATAAATTTACAGGATGCAAAAATCCACCCCAATTTCACTTTTATACCGAATTGAATTGTAATGAGATAGAAAGTCCGTCCGTCTTTAGCCTTTCCTTACTTGTTTGGGAGATACCCATATGTCCATACTTTGGTATAACCCAAATGGGGCCCCATTCTGATCTATTACAGCTCTAGAAAATACATATTACATCGTATCTTCATCAACTTTTGCAGATCATGATATTTTTCAACTATGAATACCTGAATGAGAATATATAGGCCCATGTTTTGGACCAGCCTCAAAATGTTATTTTAGGCCCCCTTTTGAAATGTCGGTCCGATTCATCCTATTACTATTGTATTATTTGTATTTGTCTGTCGGATAATTAGATCAGTTACCATATTATTAACCATATTCGATAAATATAACTAAAGATGAATTTATAGTAACTGTATAATTTATATGAACTACATAAAATTGCTCCCATGAAATACCTGGGTTTAGTAATCAAAGCGAGGTACATACGCAGGGAGTGGTGTAGGGTATTATATAGTCGGCCCCGCCCGACTTTAGCCTTTCCTTACTTGTTTTCATTGTACCAAATATTTTTAAATGTGGTATACACAGATCTGAAGAACTTGGTGGGTGTTTATTAAATCGATGTGGAATAACCACCTGACATTATTACCTATGCGTGCAGCAAACAACTTTATTGTTAGCGAGTAAATCCATAGTAAGCCCAATCTAAAAGACCGTACTCGTACTGCTTCTATGTTTGGTCATATCTTCGGATTTCACATGGAGCTTTTGGCCTATTAATAGTAGTTTAAATATTTATATTTAAACTACTATTCAATGTTCTTTAAATTAAATATAATAAATCTCATTAAAAACAACGAATATTTTTTAAAATTTAGCGATCACCTCAACTTTTTGTTTAAATATAAGATCTTTGTTATAACTCTCTTTTGCATGAAACGATAATTATGAGATACTTGGAAGTTGTACCAAATATGTCATTGGAGTACCATTGTATTTTAAAGGTCTTAATTGTACCAAAAATGGTATAATTGTACCATTTTGTGCATACTTGTCTCCCGTTCAAACACACACACATGGGTTGAAACTTATTTACTCATGACCACACGTTAATCACACGATTGGTTTCGGGTCCGGGAGTCCCTGAATCGAGTTTCCCAAGAATTCCCAGCAAAATGGACGGGAATTAACGGGAAAAATTCAAATTTCCCGGGAAAACGGGAAATATTAAACAACATTTTATTGCTTATTTTGAGCACTAAATTAGTTTTACTTTATAAATGAAAACTGTAGATTTATTCAAAATTCAAATATTTACATTTCTGAAAATAATAATGAACATTTGAAAACAATTTGGTTTTATATTTTTTATAACAAACAAATCTAGTTTAAATTCCCTAAAACGCCAATCTTGCGATACCCAGCTAGGGATTCACTCTATCATGAAAGTAATTTCAATATATCATATTCTTTAATCTGTCCCTTAATATATTATGAACACGAGATTCATGATGTAGTGGAATAAACATAAATATTATGAGGATATTTGCAGGACGTTTATTTTCCTTGGGGAACATTTGGCCAAAAAATATTTTGTCATATAGTTTCTTCTTTTAATTTCCAAAGAAGTGACAACGAAATCAAATATGAATGCGTGCTTTTATTTAAAATATTTTGTTAGCAATAAATTTTAGCAATAAATTTGTTTTAATATTTTGTAATATTTGGCCTTAATTCCATTAAATATCTCTAATACTTCTAAATAAAAAGTCATATCTCACACTCTCAAGAATTCTTTGTTCGTCCGTCACTATTGTTTGTGACTTAATAGTCCACTTCGCCCAATTCCGATTCGTTCGTCTATAAACATTTTTTTTACAAAAACATTCTTTTAATTTCTCAAAAAATTATTTGACAAAAAATGTTAAATCGGAAAGGATATTTGTATGGGGGTATATTGAATTCTGGAACGAAATAGAGGAAATATAATATGTATAGTTTGGCCAAAATCGGTTAAACATTTGGGAGTCAAATCGGAAACGACATTTGTATGGGGGCTAAATCTGAACCGATCTTCTTACCCGCTTTCAAAATAGGTATTTCTAGTTCAATTATAAGATGTTGTGCCAATTTTAAAGAAAATCGGGAACAAAATGCGGTTTCTAAAGCGGAAAAAGTGAAATCGGGAGCGACATTTGTATGGGGACTATATCTAAATCTGAACCGATCTTACCCACTTTCACCATAGGTGTTTTTAGTTGGATTATAAGATGTTGTGCCAATTTTAAAGAAAACCGGGAACAATATGCGGTTTCTAGAGCGGAAAAGGTCAAATCGGGAGCGACATTTGTATGGGGGCTATATCTAAATCTGAACCGATCTTACTCAATTTCTGCACAGGTGTTTCTAGTTGGATTATAAGATGTTGTGCCAAATTTAAAGAAAATCGGGTATAATATGTGGTTTCTACAGCGGAAAAAGTCAAATCGGGAGCGACATTTGTATGGGGCTATATCCAAGTCTGAACTGATCTTACCAAATTTCTGCACAGGTGTTTTTAGTTCGATTATAAGATGTTGTGGTTTCTAAAGCGGCAAAAGTCAAATCGGGAGCGACATTTGTATGGGGGCTATATTTAAATCTGAACCGATCTTACCGAATTTCTGCATAGGTGTTTTTAGTTGGATTATAAGATGTGGTGTCAAATTTAAAGAAAATCGAGTACAATATGTCATTTCTAGAGCTTAAAATGTCAAATCGGGAGCGACATTTGTATGGAGGCTATATCTAAATCTGAACCGATCTTACCTTATTTCTGCATATGTGTTTCTAGTTGGATTATAAGATGTTGTGCCAAATTTAAAGAAAATCGGGTATAATATGTGGTTTCTAGAGCGGAAAAAGTCAAATCGGGAGCGACATTTGTATGGGGGCTATATCCAAGTCTGAACCGATCTTACCAAATTTCTGCACAGGTGTTTTTAGTTCGATTATAAGATGTTGTGGTTTCTAAAGCGGCAAAAGTCAAATCAGGAACGACATTTGTATGGGGGCTATATCTAAATCTGAACCGATCTTACCGAGTTTCTGCACAGGTGTTTTTAGTTCGATTATAAGATGTTGTGGTTTCTAAAGCGGCAAAAGTCAAATCGGGAACGACATTTGTATGGGGGCTATATGCAAGTCTGAACCGATCTTACCAAATTTCTGCACAGGTGTTTCTAGTTCTATTATAAGATGTTGTACCACATGTAAAGAAAATCTAGTACAATAAATATGTGGTTTCTAAAGCGGCAAAAGTCAAATCGGGAACGACATTTGTATGGGGGCTATATCTAAATCTGAACCGATCTTACCTTATTTCTGCATATGTGTTTCTAGTTGGATTATAAGATGTAGTGCCAAATTTAAAGAAAATCGGGTACAATATGTCGTTTCTAGAGCTGAAAATGTCAAATCGGGAGCGACGTTTGTATGGGGGCTATATCTAAATCTGCACCGATCTTACCTTATTTCTGCATATGTGTTTCTAGTTGGATTATAAGATTTAGTGTCAAATTTAACGAAAATCGAGTACAATATGGGGTTTCTAGATCGGAAAATGTCAAATCGGGAGCGAAATCTGTATGGGGGCTATATCTAAATCTGATCTTACCCAATTTTTGCGCAGGTGTTTCTAGTTGGAATATAAGATGTTATGCCAAAATTTAAAGAAAATCGGGTACAATATGTGGTTTCTAGAGCGGAAAATGTAGAATCGGAAGCGACATTTGTATTGGGGCAAAGGGACAGTCAGACGGACATTGCTAAATCGACTCAGAAAGTGGTTCTAAGTCGATCGGTATACTTAACAATGGGTCTACCTCGCTTCCTTTTGGGTGTTACAAACAAATGCACAAATACATAATACTCTCGTGGAGTGCGTAATGAAGTAGAAAACTCTCGGAAGTGATATTAGTTTTCTTGTAGGTATTATCTAGTAGAACAAGAAACTGTATTTGAAATTTGCCAGACATCCAGACAAAAGCACACAGATTTCTTAAGTTGTCTTGAGTAGGCTATATATATATCGACAACTTCAGGATTCTTCTTATTAAATCCGATGAGAAAGTGAACATCAGTTGATAACGAAGTTACAGGCCTATAAGTGTGCAGAATTTTTGGACTGTCGCACAGTGTTATCTATTCTAGAAATCAAATTACAATGTGTAATTTTTGTCCGATTTTAATGCAATATAACACACCTGAAGTTTTTTGTCGATATGCTACATATTTCAACAGACTTTAATTACAGTTTTCTTACCCCTTTATATTTTGACTAGAAATATCTGTAGTTCAAGTGGATACAATTGTTTTGATTTGGAATATTTTCGGTCTTATGCTTTATCGTACATAAAAATCCTCTAATGGGATCGCGAGTGTTGGCCCCACTTTTGCCGTTCCTTACTTATTTTTCTTTGGACTAACTTGATTTATTTGTTTATCACTTTCAGTTGTTCGCACTACACTGTGCCTGGCCAAAACAAGGATGATTTGCATAAAACCATTTTAACAACTTCACAAGTTCATCAAATTTAATTCAATAATTTTGTGTGTGGCTCGCTGGCCGGGTATCTTTGGGTGACAATGATCGCGTGCCATCTTCGAGCCGTAGACACAAACAAAGTCGATGTTGATGATAGTGAAAAAAAACCCAAATCACCGACATAGTACCAGTACCACGAGGTACAATCAACAACAGAAACTCGTTATAGTAATGCTAACTTGGCAATGATGGTGTGTAATCTTCGACGCGGTACTCCATTCTGAATTGACATATATAAAGTGGTGCGGAGAGCAGCGAGTATCATTCTCAACTCACATCTTCAACAGATATTATCTAACAGATAACGAAAAGAGGACATTAACAAAATGCGTGCTTTCATTGTCTTGTGCTTGGTTGCCGTTGCCTGTGCCGATAAATTGGGCTACAACTACCAACCCGTTGGTCACTCCGACAGTGGTTTGTCTTTCGCTCCAGGTGCTGGCAGCAGCGTTGGAGGTGCTTCCTACGATGCCCCCTCATACTCTGCTCCCGCTGAATTGGAAAAGGAGTTCTATACTTTCTCGGCAAACGATGCTGACTTCAACGATCCCGCCGCTTCCAACCAATTGGCCAACTCTGTGAAACAAGGTCTCCGTGTTGTCTTCATCAAGGGCCCCGAAAACAAGGGTCTCGAAGATGCTGCCCTCGCCTTGGCCAGACAAGCTGCCCAACAAAAGACCGCCATCTATGTCCTCAACAAGCAAGCCGATATTGGTGATTTGGCCAATAAACTCAACAACGTCAACAGCGGCAACAACAACAAACCCGAAGTACACTTCGTCAAATACCGCACCGCTGAAGATGCTGCCAATGCCCAACGTGCCATCCAAGGCCAATACGATTCCTTGGGCGGAAACTCTCAAAACATCAACGGTGGCATTGCTCCCGTTCTTAACTTCGCTTCTCAAGCTCCCGTCCGTGCTGCCAGCGCTCAATCTCCCCAAAACGCTTACTTGCCATCATCTGTATTCCGTCGCGTCTAAACTCATTAGTTTAAATAGTTAATGTTAATTTAGGACCGTTTTTTGTTGATAAGTATTCGTCTTTGTTAAATAATGATTAATTAAATGTGAATAAACGACATTTTATACATTCACATATAAAAAATATAAAATATAAACAAACACTTTGACTCTTTATTAAAACACTCATGGGGTATTAGGCACAAGGCTGCTGGGCCAGCGAATAGTTTTGATTGGGAAAAACCCACAGAAGTGAGGGTGAGACGATAACACACTTTGATAGCTAAATTCAAGGAAACGCGTAGTAATAAATTAAGTTATTAGTCATTTGATAAATTCATCTCAGGAATCTCGTGATCGAAAAGATTGAAACAAACAGTGTAGGTATATAATATTCGATGGGTGTGATTGTGTGACCAACAGATAGATTTAGATTTTAATAATACTACAGCATTTACAATCCAATTGTATTTGAGAATTTAGAAAATTCTATTTGAACTTGAAAATTCCCGCTTCAAATTCAAACATTTTTCAATTGAAAATGGTACTGGGTCATCAAAACTGACTCATTCAATGCAAATTTCGCCAATGAATAAATGAAAGAAGATGCATATTTCGTAATTTAAAAGAGTTTTTATAAATCAGTATTACTTAATCAGAAAACTCTGTTTTAAGCCTCAACTATACTAAGCGAAAGAACAAAACGTAGTTATTGTTGAGCAATATTTTATAAATAATAGAGGTTTTTCGAATAAAATCATTCGAAACGATTTTCAGCCTGATGTGTTCGTTAATCGTCAAAATTGTCCCATTCAGAGTTCAATGAACCCAATTATGATGGCCGAAAGACAAATGTGTACATCCACTTTGTGTCATTGATTTTGGACTTCAAATGAGATTATATACTATTACCAGGTGATGTAATACAGGGTTTTCCAACAAGAGGTGCTATTTTGGTATTCAAAGAAAATGCCATTTTTTGAGATAAATGATCGGATGTTTATTTCATAATAAAGAGGTAGGTATGCCGTAAATAATTAAAAACAACATCAGCCAAATGGCCACCACGACCACGCTTACAGGACCATATCCTTTTCATAAAATTTTCCATAACCAAATCGCAAAGATAACACGGCCCGGAAACTTTTCCCGTAGAAGAGCAGTGGTTTCGTTTCTTGTGTGGCACGTTGTCCAGATCAACTCCAACTCCGACCATAAAAAATTATCAATCATCTCTTGATAGCGCAATCCATTCACCGTAACTGTTGATCCAACCTCATTTTCGAAAAAGTAAGGTCCAATAACCCCGCCGGACCATAAACCGAAACAAACAGTCACACGATGAGGATGGAGAGGCTTCTCAACAATACTCTTGGATTTTACGAGCCCCATATGCGACAATTTTGCTTGTTGACGTAGCCACCGAGGTGGAAATGGGCCTCATCAGCCAAGATGATTTTTCGATGGAATTCCGGATCATTTTCATTCATGAATTTTAATAAATTTCCATTTTTAGTAATGGCGTAGTTTCTACTTGTCAAATGTCAAAGAATAAAAGCTTCAAAAGTGACAGCTACCGAAATACCGGGTGATTTAAAATAGCACCTGTATATAATAGCTGAGATTGCTCGATTGTTCTCAAACTTAAAGGATGATAGTCGTAGTACCTAACAGTAAAATAATGCAACCTTTCGTCAATATCCGGCATCATGATTCTATTCATTTGGGACATACCAAAAATCTTAACATTTCAAAAAATATTCATCATTAAATAGTTTTTGTTGGAACTTTGTCATAATTGATACAAAATATGTCAGTCGTATAGGATACAACCCACTCTCAATTTAGTCACGTTCTATTATTGGATATTATTGAATATTGGATCTGAATTTTTGATATTTTTTAGAGAGAACGTTTTTCAGAATATTCAAGCATTAAAATTATGTTTAATGTTTGGAATACCTGAACCTCATTTTATATTCGGAAAGAGTAGTTGAAAGCCTTTTAGATGGTACCAATATTGTCAAATGATGACGCGATCCAAAGTTATGATGTCGTTAAGGAAGCCATCTGCTCACCCCAAAGAACACCAACTTTGGACCACTGTAAAACTCATCCCACGTATTACCCTATTAGTGAAAATTTAAAAAATTCTACTCACTATTAAACTAACAGTATGGAAATCTGGTACGGCGAAAAGTCCAACCCGAGGGGACTTTTGTATGGTACCTATATATGTACATGTAAAATTAAGAGTGACATTTTAATGGGGACTATATATAACCCAGAACCGATTTTTTCAAATTCAGTAGCGTCTGTCCTTGACCAGCGAAAATCATTTGTGCAAAGTTTTCGTGGAATCGGATATAAAATGACCGATCTTTATAATAAATGGTGGGTTATTTTGGGCGGTAAAATGCACAAAGTTTTCATTTTTTGGTCGAAGGGAGCATTGTACTAAGCGAAAAATGTGTTGTAAGATAATGTCTGAGAGAATTCTTTGTCTGAGGATAATTTTTGTTGAAGATCTTTTATGGGTCAATTTGACTCTTTTTTCATGAAAATCAAAAAGGACATTTTCTACGAAAAAATTTGTCGGAAAATTTCAGTGAGTGTCACCGAAGACACCAATTTTGTGAATAAAGCTCTTCACGTTTAAATTGCATAATTACACGCAAATTTATACAACAAAATTATTAGGGTTAACATTTTTACAAAAAATTTGGGTATTTCGGTAGAGCACGATAAACAAAAAATACAAATTGGGTATTTATGTAAATTTTTCTTTTTCGCGAGATATATGGCTAAAATGATTTGTATGTATGAGATTTATGTTTTGTAATTTTCTAGCGATATATCCAACGGATGCAGTTGATTTTTTGCTTGTGTATTAATAATATGTCGCTTGTAACATATATGTAGTAAGTCGCAATATAAGCTACAATTGTTGCAAAAATCCAAAATTCGCGTTTGCAATTGCATTTATTTTAACTTTCTATAATTGGGATTCTGAAACAATTCTCTCACATTATTTCCAATTTAGTAAGCAATCATATACCAACAAATATTTTGGTGTTCTCTAGATGATAGAAAATTAAACATATATTGCCGATTTTACTTTTTCTAGGAAACACACATTTTAACAGATTTTGATCAGAACAAGTTATATTTCACCTGGAAACATGCATTGTGAAAGTTGGCATCATTGGTCCATGCTATAGAACATATTCCAAAATCCTCACCGAATTGAATTCTATTGGCGTGGAATGTGAAGGGTATCATATAGTCGGCCCCATTCGACTTTAGCCTTTTATTACTTGTTCAGAGTGTTTTTTGGTTTCCTTTCACCAACATCGTGATTATCAAAAGAAAATATGATTTTACTATTTTCACGATTTCTGAAAGCTCTGCCCAGCAGAGAGTTGGCAAGGAAGTATATGTTGAAGGCTATAACCGATCAAATCGATGCTTAACATTTCACAGCAAAAGAAGTAAAATATGCTTGTGCGGTCACACCCCAGGAGGGATCGTATAAATGAGCATAAACAATCAATTTAAAATATTTCAAAAAATAAAAGACAAAAACATTCCGCAAATTCCGAAATAAAATTATCTCTATTTTTTCTATCATAAAATTTATGCAAAATATGATTTTTATTTGTTTATGGGAATTCTTCTGCGACGTAAACAAAGAAAACATTTTCGTCGTAAAAACAATAAAATATGTAGGTTCGATGCATTTATTAAATACTAAGGCTGAATAAAAAGTGAATTATAAATAATTTTTCAAACAACCTACCAAATGTATTCGAAAATTGGTAAATGGCCCCAGCAGCACCCACAACTCGGATATGAATTAATTTACATATTTTTCGTTTTATATCTAAAAATAGAATTATTCAAAAGGTCATTTACATTAAAAAATGTGGATCAATAAAAACACAAAATTTATGATCAAGTATTGTAAGGAAATCCCCATTTATATGATGTTTGATTTTTGATTTTATTCATAATCTAAACAATGAAGAAGAAAATTTGATAGGTTTTATGATCAGTATATTTAATATCTGTCCGCGAGACAAATTCTAATCACAGTCGACATCGGCGAAACCTTGACGTAAACGATGGTCCAGTGCTGTTTAAATTATAAACAACTTTCGTTAGTTGTAAACAAAGCAAATATATTCGATAAAATAGGTGACCTCCACCTGGCAACATAATGTGAAACATGCTCAAAATTGATATTCTGCAAAACGTTTACAATTTAGCATAGACAACATAGAGGTAAAGAACAAAATAAAACGACTTGTTGAATACGAGTATTGTGTATTAATGTTCATGCGAACTCTGTTAATCTACATATCGTTACCCAAATATAAAAAGACTCAACTAACATTTTTTGCAAATCGAAATTTTTGGTTATTTTAACAAAACACAAAAACATTCGTCATAATAAGCAAAAATATCGATTTGCAAAAATATGTTAGTTGAGGTCCTTTTTATATTTGGGTAACGATATAAAGCTGTTTTGTTACTGACTGACTTATTGATCAGCCCCCAGACCCAACGGCTCACGCTGGAGTCATGACATTTGGACGGTAGTTTCCAAATATTACGGAGGCGCGTACTAAGAAATGGATTTTTGAAATTCGTACTTTTAGGGAGACTATGAGGATAAACATCGAAGATGTGCCCTTACTAAACGGCAGTAGCTAAAAACATAGAATTGTGTGCCATCCCCTTACCATTCAAACACGCGAGAAAAAGGGATTTTTCGAAATTTGTACTATTAGGAGGGAAAGAGACAAAAAGAGGTAAAAATGGTACCAACTTAAGTATTGCAGCTATAGACGTGAAATTCGGTATGTACCTTCCTTGGATAACGTAGACTCCGAACATTTATGGAGTTTTCAAAATTTGTACTTTTAATAAAAAAGGAATAAAAATTTGGTGCGTATATTTCTCTGATCATGTAGAAGCACAACATAAGGGGATTTTTTTAATTTGAACTTTTAAGGGGAAGCGGGGCAAAAAGGGATAATAATAGTATCGACCAATCTATTACGAAGCGGGTAAAAAAGGGTTAAAAAAGGTACCAACTAACGCGTTACATCTAGGATCGTGAAATTCGGTGTGTAAATTCTTCTGACGAGCAAAATATTTATATGGATTTTCGAAATATTCACTTTTAAGGAGTGAGCTGGACAAAAAGGGATACAATTCTACCGGACAAAAGGGGATAAAAACGGTACCAACAAAGTATTTCAGCTAGATTCGTGAAATTCGGCGTGTACATTCCTCTGACCACTTAGACGAGCAAAATAAAGTACTTTAAAGGAGTAAAGTACTAAAAGGGATAAGAGTGGTACCGGATAAAAAGGATTAAAAATGGTACCAACCAAATTGTTGTGTGTGATCGTGAAAGTCAATGTGTACAGCCCTCTAACTACGTAGAGTGCAACATAAATAGTTTTTTTTTCAAAATTTTTACTTTAAGGGGGACGCAGTACGAAAAGAGATAAACGTGGTACCAAATAAAGTGCCAACCTAGATGTCCAGCATAAGGTGATTTTTTAAATGCATGCTTTTAGGGGAGAAGCGAAAACACATGTAAGCTATAGCTAAGGTGAGCATCCATCCCGCTTTTCGCGGGACTATCCTGCTTTTTGGTGCCCAGTCCCTCTTAAATTTTCTATCACGAATAATCCCGCTTTTTTACAAAAAGTCCCGCTTCGTTTTACATTATTTTTGGTAAGTTATCGATTAAAAATTGTCACTTAAAAATTTGTTGGTAGCTGACAAAAGTTCACAATTTCTAAAATATTAATTCTAAATTTCGGTCCTAGATTTACGGGAACATTTAAGATTATTAATAGAAATTCAATTTATTAATAGAAAATTGATTAATTCAAAAAATATATTAACAAAACATGACATAGAATGTCAAGCAGTTTATGAAAGGAAACCATAATGTCACCAACTGGTATAAAAATCACTTTTAGTAATAAAGTGGTTTGTTTGACAGGTTCACAACCTGCCACCTGCAGAGCGTTTTTTGTACTATTAACAAAACATAGACCCTTGAAATTGCAGCCTAACAAATTATACAATACAAATTATGTATAGATGTCTTTCATTTTGAAGATCGCATTCAAAAATTAGTAACAGAGCGTTATGTTCGGCAAAGCATAATCTTCCATGGAGTGAAAGTATTACTGATTCTAGGCTCTCGACTTTGCGTAGAAGTCAACCTACACGCCTACTTAGAAAAAAAAATAATTTAAAAAAACACTCTCGCTGCAATCTTGAAAAAATGTGCTTACAATTAAAATATTGTTTATTTATTTATTAATTTACAGTCCTGAAGCCGGATGTTCATGATTTCAAATAGAGCCATTTGATTGGTACCATCTCTGCTTTTCCTATTGTGATCATAGAAGTAGAAATTTGGAAAAAAATATTTTTTTTGTTTTGCACGCCCACAAAGTCAACCACTCATAAATATTAATTACGTTTTTTGGTTGGATTTTTAGGATCCCGTTTTATTCTACAAAAATCCCGTCAAATCCCGCTTTTTGTCCAATAAGAGATAGGCACGTTACCTATAGCGATTTTTCAAAATATGTACTTTTTTGGGAAAGATGAGCAAAAACGTGAGATCCAGATGTAAAGGGATAAATGTTCGAAACTGGGTAGAAAATGATAACAATAATACACGCGAAAGGAGTTCAGAATGTATGTATGAGTGCTATCTAAAGGCGAAGCGGTTTCGAAATTACTTTTTTAGATATATCTACATATATCCATCAAAAGAAAATTTAATAAATACTATCCAAAAAAAGAGATGGATAAAACTGATAACAAATAACTGGCTTTCCCGCGTGAGCAGAAGCGGGCAATGCTAGTATTCTGAATAATTTAAATTTAAATTTATTAATTTTGTCAATTTTAGTTGTTTACTTGAATTTCTTCTCATGACTTGTTTCTTATCATATATTTATAGTGTTGTTATACTATGAAAGGAAAACTACAAGAAAGCTCTTTTGATTGATTCAATTAAAAACAAGTAAAACGGCGTTAAGTTCGGCCAGGCCGAACAGGAATATGTAAAATTTTTTAATATAGGAGTCATTCCATGTCATGCGGTACGGTTTTTGACCTCGATAGCTGCGATTGTTTTCAAAGTTTGTTTATGTATTCTTCTCATTAAATATTGTATACGTATTTATGGAAAAAAATGAAAACATTTTTCACGAGTTATGACCAATTTAACAGTGAAAAAATACTACTTTTTTCAAAAGATGTTTTCATTTAATCGCCTGTAACTCCTGAAATACTTTATCGATTTTAATGTGTTATACCTTGCTATGAAGGTAATTTCAATTACTTTTAAAATATTTATGTCGTGTGTTTTAGCAAGGTTAGATTTATCTAAGTTTTTGCAATTTAAATTCTTTTATTTTGATTTTGGAAATGATTGCACTAATCCATTTTGTTGAAATTTTATAGTGATGTCTTAGGTCTATGTTTAAATCTGAATTTGAAAGTGTTTTTTTTACAAAATCAACCAGAATTACAGTGAAAAATCATCAGAACTATAATTTTGTCATTGGTTCATAACCACAAGGTATAAATGAATGAAAAATCCAAGAAAAAATAGGTTATGGAGAAATTTATTTTTTACATTTTTTTGTAGAGATGCGCCATCAGAAAAAATTAAAAAAATATATTTTTTCATAAAAATATATAAAAAGCTTAAATAACCTAAATATTAGGGGATAAGGGGTGCTACAGTCATGTGGTTGGTTGTATTTCCATACTATGTTATGTTCCAAAATTAAAAATTATCGCTTTCGAATGTGGGATTACCCCCACAGTCTAATACTAATACTAATACTAATACTAATACTAATACTAATACTAATACTAATACTAATACTAATACTAATACTAATACTAATACTAATACTAATACTAATACTAATACTAATACTAATACTAATACTAATACTAATACTAATACTAATACTAATACTAATACTAATACTAATACTAATACTAATACTAATACTAATACTAATACTAATACTAATACTAATACTAATACTAATACTAATACTAATACTAATACTAATACTAATACTAATACTAATACTAATACTAATACTAATACTAATACTAATACTAATACTAATACTAATACTAATACTAATACTAATACTAATACTAATACTAATACTAATACTAATACTAATACTAATACTAATACTAATACTAATACTAATACTAATACTAATACTAATACTAATACTAATACTAATACTAATACTAATACTAATACTAATACTAATACTAATACTAATACTAATACTAATACTAATACTAATACTAATACTAATACTAATACTAATACTAATACTAATACTAATACTAATACTAATACTAATACTAATACTAATACTAATACTAATACTAATACTAATACTAATACTAATACTAATACTAATACTAATACTAATACTAATACTAATACTAATACTAATACTAATACTAATACTAATACTAATACTAATACTAATACTAATACTAATACTAATACTAATACTAATACTAATACTAATACTAATACTAATACTAATACTAATACTAATACTAATACTAATACTAATACTAATACTAATACTAATACTAATACTAATACTAATACTAATACTAATACTAATACTAATACTAATACTAATACTAATACTAATACTAATACTAATACTAATACTAATACTAATACTAATACTAATACTAATACTAATACTAATACTAATACTAATACTAATACTAATACTAATACTAATACTAATACTAATACTAATACTAATACTAATACTAATACTAATACTAATACTAATACTAATACTAATACTAATACTAATACTAATACTAATACTAATACTAATACTAATACTAATACTAATACTAATACTAATACTAATACTAATACTAATACTAATACTAATACTAATACTAATACTAATACTAATACTAATACTAATACTAATACTAATACTAATACTAATACTAATACTAATACTAATACTAATACTAATACTAATACTAATACTAATACTAATACTAATACTAATACTAATACTAATACTAATACTAATACTAATACTAATACTAATACTAATACTAATACTAATACTAATACTAATACTAATACTAATACTAATACTAATACTAATACTAATACTAATACTAATACTAATACTAATACTAATACTAATACTAATACTAATACTAATACTAATACTAATACTAATACTAATACTAATACTAATACTAATACTAATACTAATACTAATACTAATACTAATACTAATACTAATACTAATACTAATACTAATACTAATACTAATACTAATACTAATACTAATACTAATACTAATACTAATACTAATACTAATACTAATACTAATACTAATACTAATACTAATACTAATACTAATACTAATACTAATACTAATACTAATACTAATACTAATACTAATACTAATACTAATACTAATACTAATACTAATACTAATACTAATACTAATACTAATACTAATACTAATACTAATACTAATACTAATACTAATACTAATACTAATACTAATACTAATACTAATACTAATACTAATACTAATACTAATACTAATACTAATACTAATACTAATACTAATACTAATACTAATACTAATACTAATACTAATACTAATACTAATACTAATACTAATACTAATACTAATACTAATACTAATACTAATACTAATACTAATACTAATACTAATACTAATACTAATACTAATACTAATACTAATACTAATACTAATACTAATACTAATACTAAACCGTATCCTAGAACCCTTAGATCAGCTGCTGCGCAAGTAACAAGCAGGATTTCGCCCAAGCAGATCAAGTGTCGAGCAAATTAACATTCTCCGACTCATAGTAGAGCAATGTAATGAATTCAATACCACCGTATATCTCACATTTGTCGACTTCGAGACAAAAATGCCAGAGCAAGAATGGTACACTGCGCACAAACGAGCGATCCTTTCGAAACCCTAACAGGAGTTAAACAAGGATGTCTACTATCACCTCTAATTTTCGTAGTTACGCTCGACACAAAACTGACAGAGACAGCGGACGAGAAAAGGGGCATTCCATGGAGAGTAAACCAACACCTTGCAGACTTGGACTATGCGGACGGCATAGTGTTAATCTCAAATAAGGCGGAACATATGCAAGAAAGAATTAATAAACTAGTAGCAATTGCATCACGAAAAGGTCTCCGAATCAACATAGCAAAAACTAAATCATGCGTCATCAAAGGCAACCAAATCCAATCATTCACCATCAGCAATAGATCCATCGAAAACGTTTCAAGCATTTGCTATTTTGGGAGTATCATAACCTCAGATGGAGGCGCAGATAGCGACGTAGATAGCAGAATTCAAAAAGCCAGGGTTGCCTACATAAACCTACGAAACGTATGGAATTCAAATGAACTATCCCCGATGACAAAAATTTCCGTCTACAACGCATGCGTAAAATCCGTACTGCTTTATGGTTCCGAAACATGGTTGGTGAACTCAATAATCAAACGCAAACTACAAATTTTCACAAACAGATGCTTGCAAACTATATTAGAAATTTGGTGGCCAAGAATAATCACAAACGAGGAACTATTAGCATTAACAAACCAAGAAGACATCAACACCCAAATAAATAGGCGCAAACTAAATTGGCTGGGACACACCCTACGAAAACCATACGACGAAATATGCCATGCTACAATCGAGTGGAATCTGCAAGGCAGAAGAAGTCGTGGTAGACCTAAAACCGCTTGGAGAAGAGCAATTCTAAACAAAACCGGCAAATCTTTCAACGAATTACGACTTAGTATTAGATAGACAGCAATGGCGATTCTTTGTAAATAATCTATGTTCCTGATGGAATATGATAATAAATAATAATGTGGGAAAATATTTTTATTTTGCGAGTCTAATTACGTGGACACATAAAATAAAGAGATTTTTGAAAACCGTACTTTTACGACTTTCAAATGAAAGCAACCAAATGGCCGCAGCTGGAATGTATACATTCCTCTGACTACGTAGACACGAAAAATAAAAAAATGGAAAAAGGGGATAAACATTGTGCCAACCAAATAACCACTGAATGCATAGACACACAAAATAAAAAGATTTTCCCAAATTCGTACTTTTATGCAAAAATTAGTTGAATCACAAGGTTAGGTTATCTTGCACTGTGTACATGAGGTAATGGATTTTCAAAAATTTTACTTTTGGAATTAAAATATAATGGAAATACAACCAAATGCAGCACCCACTATCTACAAATATTTTTGGTAAGCTTTTTTGAAAATTGCTGCCTTATATTTACGTTTTGAATTTACTTGACTTGAAGTATTACTTCGATATATATAGTATAAACGTATTGGTAGCCTTGCCTTATAAGCTAGATTTGAAATAATAAAAATTTTATAATTATTTATAAAATTATTTTTTCAATATTTTTATTTGTTTTGGTTTGGCTATATTAAAGAAATTTACAATTTCCTGTAGTGTTACTGCACGGAAATCGACGGCATGGAGGAGGAATGCAATTCATGGTTGAGGGTATATAAACGCCTATTTTACTTGTATAATTTGCATTATTTTTGTATGATAAGCTTAAACGCAGAAAGCGACATTGTCGCGATTCTTTACAAGTGGGTGAGAGAATGCAGACTATTTGTATCACCAAGAATCGTTTGTATCACCAATCGCAAAATATGCAAGATGCCAAATTATTAAAATATTGGGGAAAAGTTCACTAACAGATTCTATTAAAAAATCTTATATTTACTCCAGTATTTGTACTATTTTTGTAGCACAAGAATATAATAAGAATATATAAAATATATTTCATGTAATATATATATGCAAATCTTACATTTATACTAATAATTTAATTTGTACAACCAATTCCATTAGTCGGTCATAATTTTTGTTCTGTAAAAGAAATTGAGACAGAAAATTGTTTATACACTCCATGAGAATATTATGTCTTTGTTCATTTGTTTGTGACACGCAAAAGGAAGCGAGATAGACCAATTGTACCGATCGACTTATAATCACTTTTTGAATCGATTTAGCAATGTCCGTTTGTATGTCTGTCCTTCTGTCCATCTATTGTTGTAATCAAATTACAATGGGTCAGATCGGTTCAGATTTATATATAGCTCCCATACAAATTTCGCTGCCGGCTTGAATTTTTCCACACCAAAAACCACTTATTTTCACCGAATTTCTTCAAATTGAGCTTCACTCGTTATACTTGAACCTATTGTGAAAGTGGGTCTCTTCGTTCCATGTTTGGATATAGCCACGATACAAGTATACTTCTCGATTTGACAAATTGGGCCAGGTCATATCAGCCTATGATTAGGAAACATACAAAAATTCTTCCCGTTTTCACTTTTTTACCGAATTGAATTGTATTCGGATAGAAAGTGGAGGGTATCATATAGTCGGCCTGCCCGACTTTGGCCTTTCCTTACTTGTTAATATTGAAATTATTTCTTGAAAAAAGTACCCTTTTATACCCTCCACCTAAGGATGGGCGTATAGTAACTTTGTCATTCTCCATAAAGTATATATATTCTGAGTCGTGGTAAAATTCTAAGACGCTGTAGCCATGTCTGTCTGTAGAAAGCACGCTAGCCGCCGAACGACTGAAAATATCCTTTTACTATTTAAGCATTTTTCTTTTAATTTCTGCTTTTTATGCACTTGCAATTTGTTGCGTGCATTCCTCTTGTAGTCTAAAAGCACCAAAAAGTAAATACACGCAGAGTTACAAGCCGACCCATAATTATCGACGGCGGCGGCGCTGTTTAAAATGGTTCGGCGGCGGCTTTCGGCTGATTTGTCGGCTCGTTCTGTCATTCGATCACCCCTATTTATTTGACAATTTTGGGAAATGGAAGGAATAATTTGTATTGGTTTTGAACACTTTTTCTTTTATTTTTTGGCAAGTTAATATTAGCCAAGTTCCCATAATTTAATATTATTATCCCATACAACTATTGTTTGGGAGTAGGAATCCATTCCCAAAATTTATATGACCAGACATCTTGAATATTATTATTATATTATTTCCAATGAATGATAATACTCTACCTACTTTGACACACTAAAGAAGCACAATAGAGAAGCTGTTGTTTATTAAGGCTGTTTTTCTTTAAGCCGGGATAAGAAGCAGAGATAACAAAAACGTTAATAAAAATTTAATTTTTTACCCAAAATAAAAAAATATTTGTTCACATTGTCGGCAACAACAATATAAATATTTGTATCAAAACAAATTTTCCAAAAAAAATATTTTCTGTTGACTTTTTCGGACTTATGGTCGATAACCATAAATTGGGCCTACATTGGATAATTATCCATGCTAAGTCCAATATTTTTAACATAAAATATTGTTGTTAAAATTTCTTTTTATACACACATTGGTATTGCTGTTGAGGATAATTTAAAAAAAAAATTTATTTTGAGTTAAATTTTAACATTTTATTTTTTTCTTATCACAGCTTAGTTATCCAGTCTTAAAGAAAAACAGCCTTATTGTTATTTATAGGAACACATGCGGCGGCGGCTTGTCGGCTTAAAATCGGTCGGCTTGTATCTCTGAATATACGTTTTAGCGAGCGAAATGGGACAAAAAGGTATAAAAAATATACCAATGATACGACAACAGCTAGAAACGTGCAATTTGGAATGTACAACCCTCTAATCGCGTAGATACGTAAAATAGAAGAATTTTTCAAAACCACCGAAATTGAAGTCATGAAATTCGGGTATACATTCATCTGACTGTGAGGATGTTTTTTTATTTATCTCTGCAAAAAGCTACATCTATGATCTAAATACGCCGTAAATTTCAGAGTGGACTTTTCAGTAGTTCATGAGATATCGTCATAGCGAAATATATTGACATTTATTTTTTGTAAATTGTCTTTTAATTTCTTCAGCTCATTAAATATATTTTTAAATTTCACATAGTTATGAAAGTTATTACTTTTTCAGGATAATTTTTGTTTTTACCAAATAAATAATTTTTTTTTTAATTTAAAGAAAAAATAATGAAAATAATTTCCAAAAACATATAAATGTTTTTTCGAATTGAAAATTTCAGAATGGGCGACGCCATTCGTCGTTTCTAAAATTTTAACTCAAATGTTGAAGAATTTGAGTGTAGAAATATAAAAAAACTAAAACAAATGAGTACTTCTGCATTTTGCTGATATCTCAGAAACTACTGAAACGTTTACTCTGAAATTTAAATAGTACTTAGAACATAGATGTAGGCCATCAAAAATTGAGAAATTCATCTTTTTATTTATTCGTCTTTAAAATTTATTAATAATAAAATTAAAAATTAATTACAAGTAATATTTTTAGGATTTATAACAAATCAAAAATTATAAATCTACTCAGCTATTTAGACATTATAAGCCTATTCAATTCCGTCTATTGTATTTTTGAACGGTATTTTCCTTCAACTACTTGTCGAACGAAACTGCAAAATCCATTTAGTTTACATATAAATCGCCCACTCTGAATTGGTCTGGAGCCTTAAAAAGGAACTCTTTGTATGAAACAATCTTTTCAATTTTTTAACAATGCCAAAAAATAATTGGAAGCAAGTCAGTTTTCTAATTTTGTCTATGAAACGTGGCGGTGTGATATGGCTGGAATTACTCTACCTTAGATCCTTCCCTTCCTGGGAAACACTTCGCAAAACCATTCATTTTAGTACAGACTTTGTAGAGGCCATTTGCTCCAAATGTTGTGTCCTAACACTTGTTATCTGTAGAAGAAGGATCGCTGAACTTCTTCTTCGTTTTCTATAGCTCATTTCAATAGACTTAGTACTTAAGAAAATACATACATTTTTACAATCCGAAATCCGCCCCTATATACCTGCAACAAAAGTCAATATAACTTAATAGGGATTATTTGGAATCGCAAAAATTTAATTTGCTTTGAGACCACACAAAAGGAAGAAATAATAAAATCTGCATATGCTAGCAAACAGCGTCTTCTTCCCTATTATCGTTATCAATATTCAACCGGAAATGATGAAATCACCCCATATTATAGAATACCCTATCGAGAAAAAACAAAAAGAAACAACAAACAAAATAAATACACTTCGCTACTTTAAAGTGTATTAGCATACTTCTGTGAACACAAGTCGAATTGAACGAAACGAAATTCTTGTTTTATTAAATACGATTTGTTAACATATTCATTCATTCAGTCGGTTTAAGATAACATAAAAGCTTTCAAAATTATTTGAAGGCAACGTTACAACAAAAACGAAGAAGCGAACATCAGCCAGCACCACCAGACAGAAGAAGAAGCAGCAGAAAAAAATGTGAAACTTTGCTCACCAACCAGCCAACATATGCTCGGCATCACATACCGGCCAAGAAGGAAGTGGGCTATTCTAAGTTATTGCCCCGGTGAACTTGAAATCTGATCAAATTCACTAATTCGATTGTTTGCACAAATTTTACCATCGGTGTTATTGTAGAATATCTAATTCAAGATGTTGCCAAAATTAGCTATAAATTGGACATCATGAATTACTGAGCACCAAATCAATTCTGTACATTGTCTCATAGAGAACTAACGAACGAAGAAGAAGAAATATGCGCGCTTTTATTGTAAGGATACAGGAGTTGTGTGAATTCCCCTTCGAAATTGTCTAATTTTGTTTTGGTATTTACAGGTTTTGTGTATGGTGGCTGCTGCCTGCGCCCAATATAACTACCAATCCGGTGGCTCGTCCAGCGGCTTCGGTGGTGTTGGTGGTGCCAGTGACAACTATGGAGTTGGTTCCGGTGCCCCATTAGGCGATTTCCCCGTCGCCAGCAATGATGGTGCCTCATACGGTCCTCAAGGCGGTGAACTCGAAAAGGAATTCTACACCTTCACCGCTGACGATAGCGACTTCAACGACCCCGCTGCCTCCAACCAATTGGCCAACTCTGCCAAACAAGGTCTCCGTGTCATCTTCATCAAGGGCCCCGAAAACAAGGGACTCGAAGATGCCGCCCTCGCCTTGGCCAAACAAGCTGCCGATCAAAAGACCGCCATCTATGTGCTCAACAAGCAAGCCGATATCGGAGATTTGGCCAACAAACTCAACAATGCCAACACCGGCAACAACAACAAGCCCGAGGTTCACTTCGTCAAATACCGCACCGCTGAAGATGCTGCCAATGCCCAACGTGCCATCCAAGGCCAATACGATTCTTTGGGCGGTAAATCCCAAAGCATCAATGGTGGTGTTGCTCCCGTCTTGAACTTCGCTTCCAGAGCTCCAATTGCCGCTGCTCAATCCGCTTCAGCTCCCGGCGGTTCTTACTTGCCCGCTTCCATCTTCCGTTTGTAAACGAGTTCCGTTTAGTTTATAATAGTTTTTATTAAGTTCAATAGGACTGATATTGTTAAATTTTGTTGTTAAATGATAAAAATACAAAACCAAATTAATTTTATTTCGCTGATGTTGGTTTCTCATTTAGACGAGTTTGAAATTCATATTCGCAATTAGGATATTCGTATGTAAAGCTTTATGCTGCTACATTCGTCTACAAATGTAAATAATTGCAAACACCTACAACCAATAATCTAGCCTATACGAATGATTGGAGCAGTCATATCGATATAAGTCGCCTAAAACCTCCTCGCAGGATCTTTAAAACGTTATACAAGTTTAGTTCCTATTCACGCTCTTTTAAATGTCTATTTCAATCAATATGTTTCAAGAATTGCTGATATACATAAATTATTTCCTTAAATAAATGAACCAAATAATGTCACAGAAAATTAAACATCTTAGAAAAAGGCAGTGTTTAAATAAAGCTGCAGTGATTGAGGATTACTATAAGTTTACAGAATATCAATCTAACACAGTAGGTTCCAAAGCTGTAAAATCACCTAAGCACCAAAAGGTTGAAGTAATAGGTTTGTGGTACTCGCGAATGAAAAGCGGAGACTCTACAACCTGTAGTTGTTGGTTTACTTAGCTCTCACCTTCTTGTGAGCAACAAGACATCTTAAAACCACTATGAAATATTGAGGCATTTGATTAAATATATATAAGTTCGAAATACCTCCTTATCCCAAATGAGGGATCTGCAACGTCCTTTGTTATATTCAAAAGTGTTGAATTTAAAGTCACAAGTTTAGTCGATAAAGATTCCTATATTACATGCTTCCATAATTGCGAACACTTCCGCCTGGAAGATGCTAAGGAGTCAGGAGATCGGAATTAGTATGCTGGACCAACTTTTATCGAGAAGACCACGGAGTCGATTCTACAACCCATTTTGGGCCATCCGCGTGTACTCAGTATCATATGTGAACGAATGGGTTTCCCATTCTCCACTCTTTCGGGTAGATCATTTGACCTCAAAGGACTATAAAATAAATACCATATTTGAAGAACCATTTAAAGTTTATTCATTTTTCTAAAGAGAGAAAATTGAAATAAACTAATACAGAAAGAAGCATGAATAAATTAAGTATTTTTAACAGATATTCTTTAGAAATTAAAAGTCCTATAAAAAGTAGAATGAATGTTCTTCACCACGTGAAAAACTGAGTGCACAGTCTTTCTCAGGTCCAATAAAAATGTAAAATTGTCTCACTGTGTATATAAAAAGTACGTAAAAATGGCTCACAAATTTTTGAAATTCCCTTACATATACACTTTTAGAGGTAATATCATAACTTCTAAATTTCATATATACACAGATTTTCTCCGATTTTTGTTCTATATTTTATGTGTTTTTCGTGCCAACAAAAAATATTTGTTTTTATTTATTCCCTATTTTCGTTTTGTATGTACAAGAGCAATTCAAAACATTTGTAGCCATTACAATTACCTTTAATTAAAGAACCGCGATTCAACTTATATTTCCAAAATGATTATTAAAGGTACCTAAGATGTAAATTGGAATTTTAGTTTTTTTATTTGTCTATATATATAAAATTTTGTGTTGATTTTAATTATCAATAACACAGTGCAACATTTTTGAAGTGATTTCAAAATAACCATATACGGACACCGCTACATGATAAAAGACCAAAAAAAAAAATGACCCGTGTTTTTTTTCCCCCAAAGTCATGCACTTTTTTTTTATGGGCCCCCAGAGATTTGAGGCCTCGGTGTAATTTTTGGAAAAAAGTGATCATATTCTCAGGCTCATATCTTGCAAACCGTTCGGAATTTTGATTTACTCTCTGAGGCAAAGTTCTAGCTCTTGTCATAAAGAACAAAAATTGTGAACATATAAAATCAAAAAAACTTCATCTTCAAAATCGCAAAAAACTTAAAAAAATTCGATTTTTTTAACCTTTTTTCCCCTGTTCAGGTCCATAGGTAGCAAACCGCTGAAAATTCAGGGAAACAATCAACTACAAAAATGTACCTAAGATCTCAATAAACAACTTTCTAGAACATATGAACTTCCTAGGAATTATTCTTAACACCGTTTATGTAGCGCTTAGGTAGCCGCAAAATTTAAAAATTTCCCAAAAATTAGATTTTTTTCCTTTCACTGTGCAACATTTTTGAAGTCATTTCAAAATAACCATATTTTATATGTTCACAATTTTTGTTCTTTATGACAAGAGCTAGAACTTTGCCTCAGAGAGTAAATCAAAATTCCGAACGGTTTGCAAGATATGAGCCTGAGAATATGATCACTTTTTTCCAAAAATTACACCGAGGCCTCAAATCTCTGGGGGCCCATAAAAAAAAGTGCATGACTTTGGGGGGAAAAAAAACACGGGTCTTTTTTTTTTGGTCTTTTATCATGTAGCGGTGTCCGTATATGGTTATTTTTTTTCGTGTTGCACTGTGTAATTAGCAGTACCCACTGCTTCGCACGCGAAAAAGCAAGTTATTTGTTAATTTTTTCGTCTCTGTTATTTATTTATTTATCTATTTATTTAATTTTCTTTTGGTGGATATAAAAATATGTACTTTATTTGGTAACACATTTATTTCTTGCGGGACGTATCGCTGTATTAAGTACAAATTTTGAAATATCCATTTATGTTCCGCATTTAAATAAGAATTTAGGTACTAAATCAAGAAATCCATTTCTGTTGCACATCTACGTTGTCATAGGAATTTACACTCCAAATTTCTCGACTATAGCTGCAATACTTTAGTTGGTACCATTTTTATCCATTTTTGTCCCGCTCACCTCCTATAAGTATACAATTAAAAAAAAAACATTTAGATTGCGCTTCTACGTTTTCAGGGAATTTACACTCCAAATTTCGCAACTCTAACTGCACTATTTTAGTTGGTACTATATTCATCCCGCTCACCGTTTATAAGTGTATCCCTTTTTGCTCCGCGCACCCCTCTCGAAAAATACAATTTTACTTCCCTTTTATATGGTCAGACGAATTTAAATACCAAATTTCACTATTCTATGTGTAATACTTTAGTTGGTACCATTTTTGTCCCGCACGCCCCTTTAAAACATTTTTCGAAAAATCCAATTTTACTTCGGTTTTATATGGTCAGAGGAATTTACGTACCAAATTTCACGATTCTAGGCGTAATACTGTAAATGGTACCATTTTTATCCCGCTGGCCCTTTAAAGTACAAATTGCGAAAAATCCAATTTTACTTCGGTTTTATATGTTCAGGGGAATTTGCATACCAAATTTCACTATTCTATGTGTAATACTTTAGTTGGTACCATTTTTATCCCTTTTTTGTCCCGCACGCCCCTTCAAAATACAATTTTCGAAAAATCCAATTTTACTTCGCTTTTATATGGTCAGAGGAATTTACATACCAAATTTCACGATTCTAGCTATAATACTTTAGTTGGTACCATTTTTGTCCCGCTCACCCCTTATAAGTACAAATTTCGAAAAATCAATTTATATTGCAAGTCTACGTTGTCAGAGAAATGTAAATACCGAATTTCACGATTCTAGCTGCAATTCTTATATTGGTATAATTTTATCCCTTTTTGTCTCTTTCCTCCCTTAAAAGTACAAATGATAGGATGGTTGGTAGTGAGAAATAAAACATTCTACTCACTAGGACTGAAGATAGAGTGACCGCTAAAAGCGTTGATGTAATAGTGCACTAGAACTAGCTATAAACCTCTTATGCGTACACGCGAATCATGTCGGAGTGGGAGCGATGATAGAAGTGAGGAAGCATTCTAGCGATGATAGAAGTGATGAAGTGAAAGCGATGATAGAAGTGAAAGTCATTCTATGTAAACTCATTTGGAAAATTTGTGTATGTATTCTTCTCAAAAAAAAAAAAATGTTGTATACGTATTTTTGGAAAAAAAGTGGAAATATTTTTACGAGTTATGACCAACTAAACTATAAACAAGTAAAAACGGTGTTATGTTCGGCCGGGCCGAACTTTATATACCCTCCACCATGGATTGCATTCCACAGAGAATGTCCATTTTCGTAGAAGTATAGCAATATTACAGGAAAATATATATTTTTAATATAGCCAAACCAAAACAAATATTGAAAAAATAATTTTATAAATAAATATAATATTTTTATTATTTCAACCAACGTTTACAAGGCAAGGCTACCGATACGTTTACACATATATATCGAAATAATACTTCAATTCAATTCAAACCATAAATATTGGTAGATAGTGGGTGCTACAGTTGGTTGGGTGTATTTCCATTATATTTTAATTCCAAAAGTACACATTTTGAAAATCCATTATTTCACGTACATAGTGCAAAATAATCTAACTTTATGATTCAACCATTTTTTGTCGTAAAAGTAAAAAGTACGAATTTGTCAGAGGAATATATACTCCGAATTCTATGATTCTAGCTGAGACCATTTGGTTGGTACCAATTTCATCCCCTTTTTCCTGGTTTACTCCCTTAAGAGTACGACTTTCTAAATTCACTTTATTTTACGTGTCTACGCAATAAGAGCGATGTATACACCGAATATCAATATTCTACTAAGTCGTTTAGTTGGTACTATTTTTATCCCTCTGTACCCATTATATCCATTGAAAGAAACCTTTTATTTTTCGTGTCTCCGCAATCAGAGGAATGTATACACCGAATTGCATTATTCTAGGTGATACGGTTTGGTTTGTACCATTGTTATCCCTTAATAGTACGAATTTGGAAAAATAATTTATGTATCTACTCAATTAGAGGAATGTACACATCAAATTTCGTGTTCCTAGCTATTGCCGTTTGAAAAGTAAAATTTGTATCCCTTTCGGTCCCATTTCACCCCCTACGAATAAGAATCACTTTATTGTGCACGTTTTTGCTGTAAACGGAGGTATGCCAAATTTCAAATAAATGTAAGTAGAATTTCAGATTTCGTGTTTTTAGCTGTTATCGTTTGATGTGTACCATTTATCCTTTTTTGACATTTCACCGCCTACGAATAAAAATCACTTTATGGTGTACGTTTTTGTTATAGGGAGAATGCGCATACCCAATATCAAGTAAGTACTAGCAGACGTATTGAAAAAATATATTTTAATACTCTAAAATATTAGGGGATATTATGGGTATTTTTATACCTTGTGAGGGAAAATTTTTTCCCTTTAGGCCGATTTCGCCCAGTTTCAATCCAACCGATCTACGACTATAAGACGCATTTATGGAAAATTTGGACGTTCTAGCTCCTTTTACTTAGATGCTAGCGTGCTTTCAACAGACAGACGGACGTACGGACATGGCTAGATCGTCTTAGAATTTTATCAGGATTAATAATATGTATACTTTATAGGGTTGCAGGTCGATATTTCAAGGTGTTAGAAACGGAATGACAAAGTTAGTATACCCCCATCCTGGAGGTGGAGGGTATACAAATAAAATGGTCCAAAAAGGTGTGTTAATTCAATCGCCTGTAGCTCTTGGAATACTTGACTTTTGAAGGCAATTCCAATTACCTGTAAAATATTGGAAGTGGCATGGTAAAGCCGCGTTATATTTTTTAAGTTTTTATAATTTTATTTATTTTATTTTGATTTTCGAAATGATTACATTAATTTATTTCTTTGAAACTTTAAAGTAGTGTTCTTAGATGTCTTCGTTAGTGACTATGCGAGTTTTAAAGTGGTGAATTGAATTTTTCTTATTTTTTCAAAATCAACCAGAATTGCAATGAAAAATCTTCAAAATGATTAATATTTTTTCAGTAGTTTATTAAAACATGGTTTAAAACCAATGACAAATCAAAGAAGTAAGTATAATTAATTATATCCTGATTGCAAATATAGAAGGAACAGACACACAAACTCGGTCTAAAAACAGCCTTCCGTCGTCCTCGATTATTTCCAGAATTACGATATTCGAACAACCGGTTAAATCGGTTTTTTTGTAAAGTGTGGCTTACACCGACCACCAGTTTTTAACTTTTCCAAAAACTGATTTTCATACCCTCCACCTAAGGATGGTGGTATATTCACATTGTCATTCCGTTTGTAACAAAATGTTCAAAAATGGTATCTACTAAACCGCTGAAGTTTTAATCATGAAATTGTGTGTGTACTGACTGTGACGATGTGAAATAAAAATAATTTTTGTAATTTAGGAGGAAAATGGGGCGAATGGGGATTAAAATGCAGCTGCAGCTATAATAATGAAATTGGGAATCTGACTCCGGTGACGCGAATAATAAAGAGATATTCCGATATTCATAGCATCATGATCTAAATGGAATTAAATTTGGCTACAATCAAACGGTTGTAGCTGGAATCATGATATTCAGTATTTGCACTCGTCTATCTAAAGGGTGATTTTTTAAGAGCTTGATAACTTTTTTTTAAAAAAAAACGCATAAAATTTGCAAAATCTCATCGGTTCTTTATTTGAAACGTTAGATTGGTCCATGACATTTACTTTTTGAAGATAATTTCATTTAAATGTTGACCGCGGCTGCGTCTTATGTGGTCCATCCGCTTAGTCCAATTTTGGCATTTCCACGTTTTTGAGTAACAGAGACCCAATTGGTGCGAACGGCGACGAATCGAAAATTGGTGGTCATCATTAACACTGGCCGATACAGCTGCGATATTTTCTTCAGTTCGCACTCTACGTAAGCGTGTTGGTGGTTTAATGTCCAACAATGTAAATTTGGTGCGAAATTTAGTCACAATAGCCCGAATAGCCGCTTCAGTGGGTCGATTAAACTGACCATAAAATGGAAGCGCGCAATGAACTTTCTTAACAGAGCACGCATTTTGATAATAAAATTCAATAATTTGCAAGCGTTGTTCGTTTGTAAGACGATTCATGATGAAATGTCAAAGCATACTGAGCATCTTTCTCTTTGACACCATGTCTGAAATCCCACGTGATCTGTCAAATACTAATGCATGAAAATCCTAACCTCAAAAAAATCACTCTTTACATAGAAAATACGTACGATTTTTTCTAAATTCGTACGTTTAGGGTCAAAATGAAAAAAAAAACGAGTGAAACTGGTACCAACAAAATGGCTGTAGCTAAAATCATGAAATTAGGTAGAACATTCCACTCTGAAACATATTGGATCTTCAATTTGGGGTTCAAACCCCACATATACTTTTTTAAAACTTTCTAGACTTTCTGAAGCAATAAAAGAAAGAATTTTTAAGTTCTTTTTAAAATAACTCGTCTGAAATGGTAAAACACGAAAATTACATACAAAATAATGGACACTTTCTTGAATTTCGGACAAAGGCTATGAAAAATACAAACAAACTAAACGAATTGTGCCAATTTCAAGATTGTGTAATGCTAATTTCGCCACTTCTTGACATTTGACTAGAGCAATCTGATGGACTTTTAATTCTGTACTACAATAAATGTTTGGAGATTTAATAACATTTTTTAGTAATTTAGATAAGAATCACTATGATATCATAATGAAATCTAAAAGCATTCTTAATAAAAGCAAATAATTTGCTTGATGCTAACCCGTAACTTGAGTTCCAAACTTTGGACAAATTTGTAGTATGTCTAATTGGAATGAAATCATTGAAAAACAATTTACCTGAAATTCTTCGTTTCTGCGAAAAAGTATTGGAGTAACCAAAGAATTTTTATGTAGACATTTTTTACTTATACAAAAGAAAGTACAATACTTTTATTTTTAAATAAAATACAATTTGCATTTTTAAATTTCTTTCAATTCAAGCGAATGATATACCCTCTCTGAGTATAGAAATAGAGTGGGGCATTTGTATAAAGGCTATATCAAAACATTGACCCACATATTCGACGTCCACAACAGATGTTCACAGGTCAAATATAATATGGTATGGTTATTCGTTCTGTACATTTGTTTAAAGTTTTTTCTACATTGCTAAACAGCAAACAGCTGGTTACCATCTCAGCAGATCAGCAAATCTACTGTCTCTTTTTCAGCAGAAAATCTGTTATTTTAGTAGGCTTCTTACTTTCTTTTACTGACAAATTCCTTTGAGTGTATTGATAGATGGATTACTGAAATGCAATTTTGCCGGCGAATGTATCAAAATATTTCTCGTAGATCCTGGCAATAAAATATGAATGGTTGCCAAACGCTCACGTAATCACACATAATCAAATTGACGTAATTTATCGTTGCGCCATAGACTGACTAGACTTAACGAGAAAAATTGGACATTGATTGAAAATTGACTAAAATAATTAACAAAATTTCCACCTGCTTTATTTTTTTGTAAAACTAGATGAAACACCCCCCCCCCCCCAAATCGTGAGAACGGCCCTGAATAGAGGGAATTTTCGAAGTTCGAACTTTTAAGGGAGACAATTGAAAAAAAAAAACTACAAAAATGGTACCAACCAAACGGCTGCAGTTAGAATAATGAAATTCAGTATTTATACTCGTACTTTTGAGATATGTGCATTCCAGTGTGGACGTGAAATATAAAGGATATTTAAAATGTTTACTTTTATTATCAAAGTGATACATTCACTTTGTCTGTAGCTGAATCTAAATCAGCACTGAGGGACGACTGGCAAAACAGCTAATATTTAGGTCACATTTATGTAGATTGTTCCACTTTTGATTACAATTGCAGTATTAGTATAGGACTATTAATATTATAATAATGAAGTTACGCAATTTTATTTTTTTTAAAACAAAGCGTATAAGTATGTCTTATAGTTTTAAAGAGTAAACAAATATACTAATGTACATAAAAAACAAGTAAGGAAAGGCTAAAGTCGGGCGTGTCCGACTATATGATACACTCCACTTTCTATCCGAATACAATTCAATTTAGTAAAAAAATGAAAACGGGAAGAATTTCTGTATGTTTCCTAATCATCGGCTAATATATCCTGGTCCAATTTTTCAAATCGAAAAGAATATTTGTATCGGGGGCTATATACAAACATGGAATAAAGTGACTAACTTTCATAATAATTTCTTTCAGTTCAAGTATAACATGTTATGCTTACTTTGAAGAAATTCGGTAAAAAATCGTGGTTTCTGGGGCGCAAAAAGTCAAATCTGGAGCGAAATTTTAATGAGAGCTATATATAAATCTGAACCGATCTGACCTATTTTCAACATAGGTGTTCCTAGTTAAAATATAAGATGTTTTGCCAAATCTGCTACAATATACAAATCGGGACCGAAATTTGTGTGGGAGCTATATATAAATCTGAACCGATCTAACCTATTTTCAACGTTTCTAGTTTAAATATAAGTGTTTTTTCCCAAATTTCAAGACAGTCTGTTAAAATATGTGGTTTCTAGAGAAGAAAAAGTCAAATCGGGAGCGAAATTTTAAAATGTGTTTTGCGAATTTTTTAAGAAAATCTGTTAAAAATATGTGGATTTTAGAGCGGAAAAATTCAAATTGGGAGCGAAATTTGTATGGGAGCTATATACAAGTCTGAAGCGATCTAACACATATTTACAACAGGTGTTTCCAGTTAAAATATAAGGTGTTTTGCCAATTTTGAAGAAAAATCTTTTGAAATATGTGGTATCTAGAGTGAAAAGAGTCAAATCGGGCGTGAAATTTCTATAGGGGCTATATCTAAATCTGAACCGATTTTCTTCAAATTGAATAGCGTTCGTCC
Organism: Polietes domitor; assembly: GCA_947397865.1. Taxonomy (NCBI): domain Eukaryota; kingdom Metazoa; phylum Arthropoda; class Insecta; order Diptera; family Muscidae; genus Polietes; species Polietes domitor. The sequence goes on along the minus strand of OX377618.1, from coordinate 189,211,569 downwards.
TTGTCCCGAAAAACCTTCGTTGTACAAAGTTTCATTTCGTTCTGTTTACAATTGCGACCTGTATCGTGATTACAAGACTAGATGGACAGACAAACAGACGGACGGACATTCAGACAGGGTGTTACAAACAAATGAACAAAGACATAATACTGTCGTGGAGTGTATAATAAGCACTGATTAATATTTTGGAAATGTTATTGATTTATTTGCAAATGCGATACTTCTCATTATCGACCCCATTGTTTATAGAAGACTCGAACTTCAGAGACTACAGTTTAAATTTAATAAGGTTTTCCATCTTTTTATATTTTTCTGAAGAAGAAGTCACTTTTTGCTCCAAATACCAAAATGTAGGCTTTTTAATTTTTTTTAAATCTTTTCTGAGCTGTTCAATCTTCTGAACATTATGAGTATTATTTTAGCTTACTTTTTGAGCTTTGTTAAATAACGTTCAGTAGTTTAGTGCTTGATTCGGTCCAAGTCACCAATCCAAATGCCAAATATATTACAAATGTGGTGCGTGGAACTGTGCCAACATACTGTATACCCGCTTCGTTGCACCTGTAGTTTATAGTCTCCAATATTGTCTGCATAGATTAGGTTCACACTGTTGGGGTATATCGTGTATATCGTTAACAACATCTGGTGGAACCAGTAGCCTTTAGTGCGTCGTGTATACATGGATTCCCACTGTTCAACGCATAGTAAATATCTTTTGTATCTCATCATCATCAAAATCGATAAACTTTGTTAAAACAATAATTAATTCGTGAATTATAAAAGAATTGGACAAAAACACAGCATTTATAAAAAAAACACCTATAAAACTGACGATCGATATAACGACAATAAAACCAAGAGACAAAGTAATAAAAATCCATTCCGGAGGCATTGTGAAGGGACTCACTCACATATGAAAACGCCGTTTGAGCCGTCTGCACAGTTTATGGCCAAATTATGTGCGTCTGCGTTTGTTTCTTGGACGGCATAGCTGATTTTCGCAGCGGTATTCTTGTGTTGATATTCAAATGATCCACATATTATGCGCATTAATTTCAGTCATAGTCAATAGTCACCTCATCCATACAAGAAGTGTGTGTTCGAACATCTCTTCTCGTCTTCGTCTTCTTCAGCTGTATGCGTCTTCATTGGTCATTGGAGCTGGCGTTGTTGCGTTGGCGTTTTGTTGTTGCAATGGTTTTATGGTTTTCTCCGACCCCGGGGGTCAGTAAGTCCGACCAGCACCATAGTACACCAATGTTAATACCATTTGGCTAACTGGCTTAACAACCAGATTATGCGTGGATTTAGATTTACGTGGTCTGGGTGAAAAGTGCTTGAGTTGAAGTGAAAGAACAATTCGAACTTTGGAAAACAAGGTTGAATTGAAACTGGGAAATTATTGGCAAGAAGTCAAGAAGATTTAAAATTTTGAATAAAAAGTCCATATTACGCGGTGAGTAACTGGATTAAGTTTGATAGATTCACGGAGGATTGCAAATTCCGCTATATATCGCTCCAGGAAATATTTCTGTGGTAAAATTCCATGGAAATATCTCTATCCTCTGTGCGAATCTAATCGAACCTTTGACATATACAGCCATTGTGACTCTTCACCCGGCCTACGTGCCAGCGCAGTGCGTGTTCAACCATCTGACATGTATTGAAACAATTTAATGTAGATCATCATTCTCGTGTGTGATATATGAACCCCATCAGCTGCCAATCGACCGATCGATCCATTGTGAACAAGCAAAGCAGAGCAGTTGCAACAGTTTTCTATTGTTTGTCTATTTCTG
>OX377618.1:189082349-189209570 GCA_947397865.1 Polietes domitor | reverse complement strand
AACAATTTCTGGGGAGTGCCGACAAAGTCGCCCCAACAGCCAATCCGGTGATTTTCAAAATTATCCGACACAATTCGCCACAAACGGCGCCCAGCGACAAAACGGATGGCCAGCAATATTTACCACCACCCTCTGTAGAATAAAATGTTTAGACTTAGGAATACTAAAGACTGTTAGTTATGTAATTTATATAATGTATATTATTTGTTGTTTTACTTATAGAGTTTTGTTTTTCGTTGAAATACATTTGTGAAATGTGATAAATCTATTGTTTGATGGTCTCTAGTCGTCGTGATGGTTAAGTTGCACGTTTTCTATAATGAAGACATTATATGTATATAAATCTCGCCAAGTTCAAGGCGATGCAAGTAAAAGTGAAATACATAGCACCTCCTAGGTGCGTTTGCATAATCATTAATGCAGAAATATATAAATCTTAGCGACACTTTGAGAGCAGTTAAGCGTGTTGATGACTGAGACTTCAAAATTTGACATTAAAATTCATCAGACATATTTCGGACAACGTCTCTTACTTCCTTATTTACTGCGATGATTCTGCAAAGCCTTAACCGTTTAACCGGTTTCATCATCCAAAACCGTCGGACGGGTTTTGTAAAAGAACCATTTTCGGTTTTCTAGACCGTTAACTGGGTTTTACTTAACCCAGCAACAAAATTGGCAGTACTTGCGTAGGAAGCACATTTTAATCGCATCTCAAAATCCAAATGTGCATTTCCCGCTTTTGAGGAAGTTCTTTTGAACCACTTCCAAAAGTTAATATCCAGTAACATTTTACGAATAGCATTTACACAAGTGAATGGGAATGACTTTTTAGTATGGAGTCACAGAGGTAAGGTGTCCGCTTTGCACCCAGAAGGTCTCGGGTTCGAATGTTTTTTTATAACTTTTATAAATAAACAATGTTGAATTTTGTATAATTGTAAAATTTTTAAAAATTTGTTTTAGTTTTTTCGTTTGCATTTTTTTGGTCTGTAATCAATATTTGATTTGAACTGGGATATTGTCCTGGCTCAAGACCATTTTGCCTCTATATTTAATAGAATGCAAATTTATTTACAAATGGCATGGTGACATTTATTACTTGGCTGCAGACTACCACTATCATGATTTCCACCCTGTCTAAAGGTTTCATTCAGGTGGCTTCGCAGCGACTTTCCAACATCAAACCCGGCCTCTATAAGGAGATGATTTTCACAAACGAACGAGAATCACAACTCACTTGCCGAATTTGCGTTTAAAAAATCGCACCAAGTAATAAAGCACACATGCCATCTTACAAGCATCTCATTGAGTTGCATATGTAAGCATGTGTATATGCAGGTATAGTTACCCAGCAATACTTCTGCCGTGCCAACGCTCATTTGTTTTAGTTTTTTCGTTTGCATTTTTTTGGTCTGTAATCAATATTTGATTTGAACTGGGATATTGTCCTGGCTCAAGACCATTTTGCCTCTATATTTAATAGAATGCAAATTTATTTACAAATGGCATGGTGACATTTATTACTTGGCTGCAGACTACCACTATCATGATTTCCACCCTGTCTAAAGGTTTCATTCAGGTGGCTTCGCAGCGACTTTCCAACATCAAACCCGGCCTCTATAAGGAGATGATTTTCACAAACGAACGAGAATCACAACTCACTTGCCGAATTTGCGTTTAAAAAATCGCACCAAGTAATAAAGCACACATGCCATCTTACAAGCATCTCATTGAGTTGCATATGTAAGCATGTGTATATGCAGGTATAGTTACCCAGCAATACTTCTGCCGTGCCAACGCTCATTTGTTTTAGTTTTTTCGTTTGCATTTTTTTGGTCTGTAATCAATATTTGATTTGAACTGGGATATTGTCCTGGCTCAAGACCATTTTGCCTCTATATTTAATAGAATGCAAATTTATTTACAAATGGCATGGTGACATTTATTACTTGGCTGCAGACTACCACTATCATGATTTCCACCCTGTCTAAAGGTTTCATTCAGGTGGCTTCGCAGCGACTTTCCAACATCAAACCCGGCCTCTATAAGGAGATGATTTTCACAAACGAACGAGAATCACAACTCACTTGCCGAATTTGCGTTTAAAAAATCGCACCAAGTAATAAAGCACACATGCCATCTTACAAGCATCTCATTGAGTTGCATATGTAAGCATGTGTATATGCAGGTATAGTTACCCAGCAATACTTCTGCCGTGCCAACGCTCATTTGTTTTAGTTTTTTCGTTTGCATTTTTTTGGTCTGTAATCAATATTTGATTTGAACTGGGATATTGTCCTGGCTCAAGACCATTTTGCCTCTATATTTAATAGAATGCAAATTTATTTACAAATGGCATGGTGACATTTATTACTTGGCTGCAGACTACCACTATCATGATTTCCACCCTGTCTAAAGGTTTCATTCAGGTGGCTTCGCAGCGACTTTCCAACATCAAACCCGGCCTCTATAAGGAGATGATTTTCACAAACGAACGAGAATCACAACTCACTTGCCGAATTTGCGTTTAAAAAATCGCACCAAGTAATAAAGCACACATGCCATCTTACAAGCATCTCATTGAGTTGCATATGTAAGCATGTGTATATGCAGGTATAGTTACCCAGCAATACTTCTGCCGTGCCAACGCTCATTTGTTTTAGTTTTTTCGTTTGCATTTTTTTGGTCTGTAATCAATATTTGATTTGAACTGGGATATTGTCCTGGCTCAAGACCATTTTGCCTCTATATTTAATAGAATGCAAATTTATTTACAAATGGCATGGTGACATTTATTACTTGGCTGCAGACTACCACTATCATGATTTCCACCCTGTCTAAAGGTTTCATTCAGGTGGCTTCGCAGCGACTTTCCAACATCAAACCCGGCCTCTATAAGGAGATGATTTTCACAAACGAACGAGAATCACAACTCACTTGCCGAATTTGCGTTTAAAAAATCGCACCAAGTAATAAAGCACACATGCCATCTTACAAGCATCTCATTGAGTTGCATATGTAAGCATGTGTATATGCAGGTATAGTTACCCAGCAATACTTCTGCCGTGCCAACGCTCATTTGTTTTAGTTTTTTCGTTTGCATTTTTTTGGTCTGTAATCAATATTTGATTTGAACTGGGATATTGTCCTGGCTCAAGACCATTTTGCCTCTATATTTAATAGAATGCAAATTTATTTACAAATGGCATGGTGACATTTATTACTTGGCTGCAGACTACCACTATCATGATTTCCACCCTGTCTAAAGGTTTCATTCAGGTGGCTTCGCAGCGACTTTCCAACATCAAACCCGGCCTCTATAAGGAGATGATTTTCACAAACGAACGAGAATCACAACTCACTTGCCGAATTTGCGTTTAAAAAATCGCACCAAGTAATAAAGCACACATGCCATCTTACAAGCATCTCATTGAGTTGCATATGTAAGCATGTGTATATGCAGGTATAGTTACCCAGCAATACTTCTGCCGTGCCAACGCTCATTTGTTTTAGTTTTTTCGTTTGCATTTTTTTGGTCTGTAATCAATATTTGATTTGAACTGGGATATTGTCCTGGCTCAAGACCATTTTGCCTCTATATTTAATAGAATGCAAATTTATTTACAAATGGCATGGTGACATTTATTACTTGGCTGCAGACTACCACTATCATGATTTCCACCCTGTCTAAAGGTTAAAAATTTTAAAAATTTAAAAATTTTTGCTTAAAAAATACAAATTTATTTAAAAAGCAATGCACTTCAAATATTTTATTTTTTTATTAATTATTAATTCTGCATAATATCACTAAAATTAAATAGTGTTAATTTATTTAATGATAATTTAATTTAATATTAATTGGCGTTATTTATTAATTCATAATAAATAAATATTTTGTTAAGTTTCCTATTGTCAGTTGGTTTGCTTTAGTTATTCAACACTCACAACAGAGGATAGCTGAGGTGGTTAGAGTGCCGTAGTAGCAACCAGAAGGTCCGTTGTTCTACCCGTAACGGATTTTGTAAAACAGAAAAGGAAACTAATGAGAAAGTGGTCCCTTTACAACACTTTAAAATAACTTTTAAGTCTTTCGAAATAAGGGACATCCCTCTTATGACAACTCCATGTTAAATTCATTGGTGAAGATCCCAATTTTCACTACTTCCGAATCACAAGATGGACATCTTTTTAACTTCTTTGGGTGCTCTCTTATTGCAGAGAATTAATTCAAATTAACAATTGAACAAATTAATTAGCAACATTTCCCATTTTCACTTCCCCCTGAAAGAGAATGGATGAAGATTTTGACTTCGTTTTTGATTCATAAAAATGCTGTTCAAGACCAATATCCTTATACTTTGATAATTTTTGGACATATTCAGAATAAAGAGAATATCCGAATAGGTGAAAGTTATGAAAATCTTGGGGAAAATTTACATTATTTTTAAACATAGTGTATTTTAAAGCAAGTAGTGTAATTGTCTAAAAAAATTCCCAGCCACCGGGGCAGTGTAGTATCAGCGGCAAAAACTCCCAAATTTCAAGCACCCAAATCTCAGTCCTACTCATTGAATTATGCAAAGAACATTCATATTAAGCAATCTAAAATATTTTGCCAATATCGCGGTTAATTTTAGCTGTGGATGCACTTAAAGATCATAAATGCTAAAATAGTTGAAAATATCATCATAATAAAGGTTATTTTATTGGGATGTATCAGGGAAACCATGTTTCGCATTGCAATGTCGTTTAGTTCATAGAAAATAGGAGCACTTGGGGTTTCTTTTACATTTAAAAAAGTGTAATTACGTTTTTGCTTTCCTTTTCATATAGTGGTTAACCTAAAGGTTGTATTTATTTAGCATTGTTAATTTTGTACAGCATATTTACGAGGCCGACTGATACCTCGGTATTCAGAAATATTGTTAAATTATTGTCTTATTTATTCAATTAAAATAAAATAAATATTCATAAAAAATAATATTCTGCTTATAGCTGCCGACATCGATTTAATTACTGAAATTGTAAAACCTTCTAAGCCAAAAATGAAGCAATACTTTCTTCGGTGTTCTCTGTTAAAGTATTTAGGAAAATTTATTTAAAACATACTTTAGGGATGTAAGGTTTTATAGCAAATATTGGGTCGATATTAATCTTAAGTTAGGTACAAAGCTATAATAGTCGTGTATCATCGATTACAAACTAATATATTTTTTATAAAAATAATTTGAAAATCATAAAAAAAAAACAAAAAAAAATATTTAGGCGTTGGGCGTGGCACTGACAATTTTCATTTAATAGTATACTCAAATGAAATCACTGGTAATGATTTATATTTGTATATATGTTAAAATAAGAAATTTATTACGTTTTTTATTTTGTGGGCGGATTTAAACAATTTTTTTTATCTAATTTGACCATATAAGGGAAGTGTGCGAAATTTCTATTTTTGCCGCAGCTTGTATGAAAATATTCCACTGTGCGGGGGTAAAACAGCGTGCCTTCCGGTGGCTACTATTCATCTCAAATATCCTTAGTTGTGAATAGTCAGTTTGTCTTTCTTTAAGCCGGGATAATAAGCTGCCATAACAAAAACGTTAATAAAGTGTTAATTTTTTATTCAAAAGAATTTTTTATTTTGAGTGAAATTTTAACTTTGTATTTATGTTATTGTTATAGCAGCTAAGTTATCCAATCTTAAAGAAAAACAGACCTAGTGAGTAACTAAAAAACCAACATTGTTAAGTAGAGTTGATAATAAGAATCATAAAAAATATGTGTTTAAAAAATGAGTAATGAAAATAAATATGAATTAAATTAACCAAAAACCACATAATATTAATATCATTAATTAATTAATGTGTTAAAGATTAAAAACAAATGAAATATTTGCATCATATTCATGAAACAGTAAACATTTGTTTTTGGAGTAAACATTTTGTTTTTGGGACACAAAAAAGTGGAAGTTATAACGGATTTTATAAATAAATTATTAAAATCCTAACACGAACACGGATGGTATGTCGTAAGCCGTGACATATGTGACATAAGTATACAAAGTCGTAAACCTAATTTACTTTGCGATGTCACAAATTAGAGTTAAAAATAAAAGCATTTTTCAATTTATTTTATAAACTAACGAAGAAAGCCAATCGTAAATTTTTATTTGTCTTTATTTGTTATTCTTTATATATAACACCGTGCGACAGTACTTTTGGGATTTGAACAAGACAAACTCAGTTTTTCATTTGGTGTTTTTTCGTTTTTATAGTACTTTTAATTTCCAAAGAATAATTTGTTTTAATAATTTATTTTCATACTTTCGTGAGCCATACATACACATGTGATATGGATATCAAATGAAAGAAACGAATCTTTGTTGAAAATACTAAATATGTCATGACTCTATATGTATTAGTTTGTCATTAACGATCATTTAAATTTTTCAAATGAATAAACTAAAAAAATAAGGGGAAAATTTGAAAATGTTGTTAATACTAAATTATTACTAAGATATAAGTATTATATTTAAAATATTTTAAGCAAATATTCTTCCCTTTCATTTGATACTTATATTGCTTTTGTATGGCTTGTTAAAGTATGAAAATAAATTATTTGATCATATATCCTTTGGAAATTAAAAGTCCTGTAAATGAAAAATTGAGTACACAGTTTTTCTACATATGATCTCTACACTGAAAGAATTATCTTCATACTATTTATGAGTTTGTCTTAACCTCTGTGCAAATTTTCATTTAAAAGTCGCCAAAGAAACACTTCGTAAAATGTTTGAAACAATTTGCATAAAGCACAAATCAATGAAAAATGTCATAGCATTTATGAAGCATTTCATAGAAACTATAAAATGCAGTTCTTCATTCGATGAACTTTTGTCATGCAAGTTCATTATTTTTCATAATATGATATATAAAATTTTTCATAGATTTTATGAAGAAACTTCATTAATTTTATGAAAAATGTTCATAAATAATAATAATTTATACTTAAGTTTCCAATATAAACAAAAAAGCAAAAAATAGGTCTGACTTGTTGACCAATCAAAACACAAACCATCACTGCGAGAGTCTTTGAAATCATCAAAAGAGAATTGCTAACATTAAACGAATAAAGTCGACACACTAAAAGTGTAGTTGTATGTTATGAAACAAATCGTAAAAACTATGAAATCCTTCATTATTTTTATGAAGACATTTCATAAAACAAATATATTATTGGTTATGAACTGTTTCATTAATACTATGAAACCTTTCTTTGATCTTATGCAACTAAGTTTCACTATTTTAACAATTTTGTTTTATGAAATGTTTATGAAAAAATTGTATAAAACATTTCATTTTATTTATGAATTTTTCATAAATATTAAGATACAAATCACTAAATTTATGAAATCGCTTCATAAATATTATGAAGGATAATTTTTTCAGTGTAGTTTCACATGTATATTGTCTTGCTCAGGTCTTGCTTGTAATAGTGAAAGTAATTTTTGTTTTCTAGAAGACCATATCGAAGAATTGTTCGTGCTATGAATCGAAAATAATACATCTCGGTCAAGTTATTATAGTTCGCAGTTTTCGTTAGTATTAAATATAATAATTATTATTATTAATTATTTCTTTATATTCCCGTCTAAAGCATTTAACATCAATATATAAAATACCAAATCTTATCACTTATCTCCGGAAATATTTGAATATTATTTAATTAAAACAATAATTTTGTAAGAAATAATCGGAATCAATTCAGAAATCGATTATAACTTCGTATAATAAATCTTACACCATATCCAATATGATTTTGTTTAATTACATTTTTATTTTCTAACAGACTCTAATAGTTCTTTCCTATCACCAATAAGATATATACTAAGAAAAGAGCAAAATAATAAAGAAGTGGATAACTACAATAATTCGCTCAGCCCGTTGTCTAGAATCTGATTAATTTTCTCAAAAAATAATATATTCAATGTTCTTTTGATTTTCGTAAAAAATCTTATTTTGGTATTAATTTTTCCGATTTTATGAATAAATGTTTTTAAAACCAAAAGTGTTTTTAGCAATCAAAAATTCTTGAGTTGCTTACAAATACAAAAATTTCCCAATTCCTAAGAATTAAGAAGTCATGAGATTTGAAATTTTACGTAATCATACGTAACATTACGTACATAGCGATTATTACGATCCTTAATACCGTTTCCTCCTTAAAAATTTTCAAAAAATCCCTTGTCGTTTTTAGAAAGGGGAATGCGCACATCCAATTTCACGTTTTACTGCAATATTTGATATTTTTATTTTATCCAGAATCCTCCTATACATCATATCATTTAAGTCAGGAAAATTAGAGTTTTTGATCTAGAGATGATAGTAAAAAGTACGCTATTATACTATACTGACTAGCTCCCATTTCTGTAAATTCCTAAACTGCAAGCGTGTTGAACTGCATATCCTCCTATTAGCATAGTGGACAAAGTATCCTCATCAAAATTATCAAAATTACGGTATCATAATCGAATTGTAAACAAAGCTTGAACACTAATCAATTAATTGATTTAAAAATAACCATAGTAACACTTTTAGCGCTCCACTCTAATATACATAAATATATACACATATGCTCACTTAAAATTCAGGATGATAATAGAATCCAATAAATTATGTACGTCTTTTAAACATGATGTGGGTTAGAACTATCATAGACAAGCAGAAACAAACTAAATGTAATGTTAATGCGAAATGCTTTCAATACTCGCACAAATTTGCAATATTCTCGACAACTTTATTACTTTCTATACAAACTAATTTTTGAAGACATTTTGACAAAGTTATGTGAGCCAAAAGCAAAAAAACCTAAACAAATTCTCAAAATCTAATTTGACAGCTTCGTACGCGACACATTTCACGACGTGATGTTGACATAGCCCCCACTTTAGCGTTACAATGTTGCCACTGCTACCGGTTGGCTGTTGCTGTTGCCGCTGCGACTGTTGTTTGTTGTCAAGAAAAGTACGTTTCGGCGAAAGAAAAAATCGACATAAAAATGTCGAAATGAAATAAGTTTTTGCTAACTTTGACATTTCCGACGATGAAGTAGGACGACGCCGTTTTTAATTTCATTTTCGTACTTTAAATGAAAAAGTGGAAAAGTTCGTCATCATTATGAAATGATTAAAATTCTTAATTAGTAGATTAACAAAAAAAGGTTCATTTTAATTATTTTAATGAATTATAAATAAAGTGGGACAACAACGGCGATGGCGGTGATAAAAGGGTCATGTGGTAGCTTGTGCTCGTCTGCCGTATGATGGATGTTTTCTGACGGAGCCGTGTACATGACTGTCCCATTCCACCGGGCTGCGATTTGTGTTGAATTGATGTCGTCTATACGATGATGGATACTTGTAGTTTACATTTCATACAAAGATTATAAATTACATCGAGTGGAATTGGTGTATAAAAGATAATTCCCAAAAATTACGCAAGAAAGCCTCCTTTTAGCTGGCGTATCGCACCAGTGAAGTTGTCAATAATAACTCGTTTTTGGGTATCCCGATTCAAACGAAATCATTTCAAGACGGCGATTCGAGAAATAAACCATTTGGTCGGGTAGAATCGAAAACGAAAGAAGTCACGTCCCAATTTTCTCATAATACGTCTAATAGTTGAAGATCGGTTAGGATTGAAAGTGGACGAAATCGGTCTAGAGGAAAATGTTTCCCTCACAAGGACTGAAAATACACCTAATATTTAGGGTATTTAAGCATGTTTATTCCGAGGAATAAACAAGTTCCCAGCAAAAACTCTCATTACCAAGTAATGTGGGAAACAAGGCAAAACCAAAAAACTGCACTACTTATTTTTCGGATCCGTTTCTAATTATTTGTATAAAGTGGGGTTTGGGGTCCGGGAATTTCCGAATCGTTTTTCCCGGGAATTTCCGGAAAAAAATTGGACGGGAATTCCCGGGAATACGGGAAATATTAAAAAAATAATTTATTTATTATGTTGATCAATAATTTAATGTTACTATATAAATTGGAATTTTTAGATGTATTTCAAATTCATATATGTATTTACATTACTGACCATAATGAGTATTTATTAAGTATTTGTTTATATTATATTACTACAAACAAACCTATTTAAATTCGCTAAATAGTAATTTTATGCGAAACCCAGCTAGGGGGATAAAAACTTTTTGTGAGGCTATTTGCAGGATCTTTATTGTGAAATAAAAATATCATGCCGACAATACTATGGCTTACATAATGTAAATTTTCTTGTTTTCCTAGAATAATCGAGTTGAATATCTTCTTCAAGAACAATTTACTTTACATATGTAGCCAGAAATAAAAATAATAAATTGTGAAATACTTGGACAATTAAAGTTTTCTAAAAAACCTAACAAAATACTACTAGCCTCTATTGCCTGAGCCAATATAGGCGTTTCGTCCGCATTTCCTCCATCTGATTCCTCGGAATTTGAATCAAGCTCATCTTCTTGGCTTTGGGTAACCATGTCTACGATTTCGTCTTCAGATATAATAGCAAACGGAGCGACATCAGAGTCGCACAACATCCACTTTTCGACACCATAAATCGTACATCCTGACGGTATGGTTATATCTGTTTGTATCTCAACAAGGCTATTTGGAGCATCTTCATTATGAGGTAGTAAGTTATTCCAAACTCTTTTTAAAACTTGTGGAGTTACAGAGTCCCACGAAGGTGCGGCTGCCCACAAAGCTGTCTTAATATTCAAAGATTTAACGAACTCACGTCTGTCATTAGCACCAACAAGTTTTTGAACGATCAGTTTACGGTAGTGACATTTGAAGCTCCGAATTACTGCTTGATCCATAGGCTGAATCAAGGACGTGCAATTTGGTGGGAGATATTTTACTGTAACGTTTTCAGATATCATAGCATTTACATCTGGGTGTGCTGGACAGTTGTCTAATAGTAAAAGTATTTTACAGTTATTTTTGAGACCGATGCACCGTTGATGTCCCTTTGCTTCTGGTACAAAATTTTGATTAAAACACTCCAGAAATAGCTGTTGTGGTACCCAAGCTTCAACGTTTTTTAAAGCTCTTGGATGGGCACTTTTTCCTATTATCATCAATTTACACTTGTGAGTTCCTGCAGCATTTGAACAAACTAGCACTGTGCTTCTCTCCTTGGATTCCTTGTACCCTTCAATAGAATATTCATTACCACTAGCCAAAGAACTCTGAGGCAAACACCTTCAAAATAGACTGGTTTCGTCTGCATTGTAGATCTGTTCAGTTGTAAGTTGTTCGTTTTTAATGATTTCATCCAAGTCATCCAAATGAATAAGTGCACTTCAAATGGAACATTTTTGCCTTTTCGACAATCATTTCGCCTGAAGTTCAGAAGCAAATTTCAGTTTAAGTTCATACAATATCTCGATTTCAGTTAACTTACCTGAAATTGGAGTTCCCTTAAATCTTTCTTGCCGAAACCATTCATATGTTGCGAAATCAACTTTTGGATTTTCGGATGTTTTTAGTGTATATCTGTGTTTAAGGCCAAGCATTGAATCAGTATCGGAGCAAAATTTTAAAATCCGATCTTTGTTTTTTATTAAATCGGATACAGTTTGAATGCCAACTCCATATTTTTCAGACAACATTTTAAAAGGTACATTACGTTTTGAATATTCATAATTCAGCTCCATTTTTCTTTAATTGAAAGAACCTTTCTTGCTCTTTTCGCGGATTTAGTTTTTGACGGTGGCATGATGTAAGGAAAACACGTCTTGACAGATCAAATTTCACACTGATGAATGAATATGAAATTTGATGTGAAAATTACACTTTCATGAAAAAGGGGAATCACGCATTTTTAATATGAGAGATGAAAATGAGACGAAAAAAACAAACAAGCAGTCACATGGACATGTACATCACGGATAATAGAGGTAAATCACGGTTAATAGAGGTAAAAAATCAAGCACTCAGCATCACGGTTAATAGATAATCACGGTTAATCGAAGTTCAACTGTATATGTCCCTAATATGAATTTACATTTCTCAATATAAATTTGTATGTTCCGAATATAATCTTGAGAAGGTGTAGAGTAAAATATTTGTAAAATGAAAAATAATTTGTAAAATATTTTGACAATAACATTCGATTTTAATTTGTAATATGACAGTATTGAAAAAACACACCAGTTATTAAATGTTGATATTTTAAACCATATTGAACATACCTATAAATAAATTAATTTTTCCCGGGAATTCCCGGGAATGAAATTTTTCATTCCCGTTTTCTCGGGAAATGAAAAAAGGCCGGGAAACCCCAAACCCTAGTATAAAGGGATTGTAAAAAATAAGTACTTCCACGCACGCTTACAAAAAGTTGAGAAATAAGTACTTCCACGCACGCTTACAAAAAGTTAATATATAAGTTCTGGTTGGTAAGTATGTTGGTTGACGTTGTTGTGTGTTGTGGTTTGAACAAACACAGCAAAACATTTCTCGCAACTTTAAGTTATTGCAACTTCATTATATTTCAAAATTTGTATGATGAACAACCACATCTCGGCAAGCGAACGTATACACAAGAAATACAGTTTTGCTGTCGTAACAAAAGGTACGGAACAATAAGAAGAATGGGAAATGTATTTTCCATTCTTCGGTGTAAACATTCCTATGATTGGGTAGACTCGTAATTTTTTTTTCAAATTCGTACTTTTAAGGGGTGAAATGGAAAAATGGGTATAAAATTGTACTTCCAAAATGTCCGCAGCTAGAGCCATAAAGTACGGAGTATACATTCCTTTGCCTGTGTAGACACAAAAACTAAAAATTTTTTTCCAAATACGTACTTTCAATGGGAACAGAGAGATAAAAATGGTACCAACTAAACGGCTACAGATAGAATGATGAAATTTGATTTGTACATTCCTCTAATTGCGTAGCACGTAAAATAAAACAATTTTCGAAATTTGTACTTTAAAGGGGGCAATATGGGAGGGGATAACAATGTTACCAACCAAATGGCCGCAGCTAGAATCATGGAATTCGGTGTATACATTCCTCTGACGCCATAGACTCGCAAAATAAAAAGATTTTTCCAAATTCGTATTTTTTACTTTTACGGAAAAAATTGGTTGAATCTTGAAGTTAGGTTATTTTGCACTATGTACGTGAGTGAGATAATGGATTTACAAATTTTTTACTTTTGGAATTAAAACTAAACTACACTTCTACGATATCCTCTGTGGAATGCAATCCATGGTGGCCGTTTTTACTTATTCTTGTAGGTATTCTCGAGTAGAACAAGAATCTGTATTTAAAATTTGCCAGACACCCCCCAAAATCTTTAGTTGCAGATAAAAAACCGGGGTTCGTACCTTTGCACACTAATAAGTCTGTAACTTAGTTGGTTATCAACCGATTTTCACTTTCACCTCGGATTTGAAAAGAAGAAACCTGGAGCTTTCGATCGATATATAAGAATACTTAAAAATCAGTTTGCTTTTGTCCAACAAACTCTTTTAGTTAATCAATTTATAGTCGTTTTTGAACTTTGACAACATTTTTGCACATTATTTTGTTTGGTAAACTTACCATTTGCAAATTTATTTAAAAAACACATTTAGTATGGAGTAAAACGCCGCTTTGTTTTTAAAATCCGTCAATAATTGATTGAGTTATTGAAGTTTTCGCTAAAAAAAAATTGTTGAAAAAATACAAATTTTGGTCATACCAGTTCAAATCTCTTATAATTTTACGAATTGAGGTCCAATAAAAATACAGAGTTGTCCAACAAGATGTGTTATTTTGAATCACACGGTATTTCGGTAGCTGTCACTTTTGAAGATTTTATTCTTTGACATTTGACAAGTAGAAACTGCACCATTACTAAAAATGGAACGATACACGCTTTAACAACGCATTGAAATTATTAAAATTCATGAATGAAAATGATCCGGAATTCCATTAAAAAACCATCTAAACTGATGAGGCCCATTTCCACCTCGGTGGCTACGTCAACAAGCAAAATTGTCGCATATGGGGCTCGGAAAACCCAAGAGTTATCGTGTGACTGTTTGGTGCGGTTTATGGTCCGGCGGGGTCGTTGGACCTTACTTTTTCGAAAATGTGGTTGGATCAACAGTTACGGTCATTGGATTGCACTATCGATACATGATTTTTATGGTCGGAGTTGGATGATAATGATCTGGACAACGTCTACTTTCAACAAAACGGCGCTACGTGCCACACAAGCAACGAAACCATTGCTCTTTTACGGGAAAAGTTTCCGGACCGTGCTATCTCTCGAAGAGGTGATCACGATTGGCCACCTTGCGACTTTTACCTTTGGGGCCACGTGAAGGTCTACGCCAACAACCCAGCGTCGATTCAAGACCTCAAAGATAGAATTCGTGAGGCTATCGAGGACATAGGGCAGCCACTTTGCGATTTGGTTATGGAAAATTTCATGAAAAGGATATGGTCCTGTAAGCGTGTTCGTGATGGCCATTTAGCTGATGATGTTTTTCATTATTAACGGCATACCTTCCTCTTTATTATGAATTAAACATCCGATCATTTATCTCAAAAAATGGCATTTTTCTTTTCTTATTTTTCCAAAATAACACCTCTTGTTGGAAAATCCTGCATTTAAAATTAATCAATAAAAAAGTTTCAATTTTGGAGCACATTTTCACCATTTTGAGAATTCGGATTCTTTTTGGAAGATAATTAAAAATAGGTATTTTTCACCATTTGTATCGTTTTGCGAATTTTAGGCCTTTTTAATGGACTTCGATTCAAAAAATTATAAGATATTTGAACTGGAATGACAAAAACTTTTTTTCTCAGTGCACTGTCAGATGGATATACTTGCCACGCTTCTACGTGCTCAGCGGAATGTGCAAACCGAATTTTACGATTCTACCTGTAATAATTTAGTTGGTGCCATTTTTATCCCTTTTTGTCCCACACAACCCTCAAAAGTACAAATTTCGAAAAAACCTCGTGCGCATCTACATAGAAGTATATACGGCGAATTTTACTAGCTCTAATACTTTGGTTGCTAAAAATGTTATCAATTTTTGTACCGCTTCCCTTTGATTGGTACAAGTTTTGTTCCGCTCGCTCCTTAAAAGTGCAAGTTTCAAAAAATCCATTTATGTTGCGCTACCATTTTTATCCCACTCGCCTCTTTTATTTAATAAAAACTCTATTTGAAATTGAAAAAATGTCACATGAGTTTTTGAAATTCTCTTACTTCTAGATGAAGTGTCACAACATACTTTTTTCAAAAAATCTACTTTTTATTTATTTTTGTTTTTAATTCTATGAATCAGTTTGCTTCAATGCACACAAATACATGTATAATTAATTAATTGTTATGTATGACGTAATGTGATTGATGTTTGAGAATTTTCTTTAATTGCCCCATATACAACTCTATTTTTCCAACAATATCTTGATTGAATATTTCCAACATTTGCGTGTTTCTGACTAAACGTTTCTATCGACTGCGGTAGTTATATTCTCAGAATAGTAACAATAACCTAGGAAGATACCGAGTAAGGCACAAGCAAAACAAAAATAAACCAGAAAACACCTCGAGACATTTGTAATGGTCTACATTGAAATATATTGTTTTTGACGTCTTTTCATGGTAACTGATAAGAATCTCGAAATTAACTGCATGTTTCTCAAAACAAACAGACACAGGCCGGCTAGTTATGCGGCGACCACTAATTTATGGCCCAAAGTGGTTGACAAACATCTTAGTACCTTGTAAATATTAATATGTCTAAACACACGTACATTTATCTTATGGAAATTTATGTAAAAGTCTTTTGATATTGAATTATTTAGACGTTGAGCGCCTTTATATTTATCCCGAATATCACGTTTCTGCTGTTGGAGTTGATGCTTCAAAGTGCTTACTTCAGACAAATTTACGTAGGCACAAAGTTGCTGCCCTTTATATGTGAAAACCACTTATAAGCTATACATATATACAATGTATTTATGTATAGTGATGTACGAGTATGTCTGTTTCTGGTGGCAGTTGACATGTCTTCGTCTTTGAAACATTTCCAGATGTAATATTTTATGGAAACATTTAAAACTTTACACGAAAACCCGTTGATTTAGATTTGTGTGGAAAACCTTCAAACAAAAGCTTGTTAGCAGCTATCTGCTGCGATTCAGATGAAATCTAACCTTTTCAAGTGCTTGTCCATACCAGAACTGAGAAGTAAGTCATCATATTCATGTTGTACTCGTGATGGGTATTGCCACCGAAAATACATCAACTCAACATTTATTCTGTGCGCTCCTACACGACCGGCCAGCTGGGTAAATATAAAATATTATCAAATAAAAGTATCAAATCTGTTAAGTCATAGAAATGATCAGATTTAACTGTGATCACTGAATATGGTAGTGCAATAAATTGATGAGTATTTTCTTGGTTGTGAGGCATTTCTTCGACAAAAGATAAACCTACTTTAATTGGGTACTATTTATTATTACTTTGCTATTTAATTTTCAAGAATTTTTAAATTTTGTTGCAAATCGTCGCCACATCAAAATTTTATGAACGATGCAACATAATTTTTCTCCTGAATCGTTAATAGATGCTTGTCATAACATCGATCTTGCTCCGAGGTGGCCGATTGACATTGACGGATGATTACCCAACTTGGCACGCAAAAGAACAATTATGCTATGTGGCATGCCTCTGTAGCGCTCGCCGTTAACTGAAATAGTGTTTCTAGAAAATTTTAGAACTATATAGGAAATTATATTAGAAGTAACATAGCTTTTATGGAAATAACGAACAAGATTTTATACCTACACCCATCAGATCAAAATCACTTGGTTCCAAATATTCGCACTAAACTTATTGTCATTCGGAAGAAGAAGGTGATATCGGGACGATTCAAAACCAAATACAGGAAATGGTAAATATTCAATTCGAAAATATAGATGAAGAAGATCTGGATAATTTTGTGTAATATTGGAAAGATTATTATTACAACGTCCCAAAATTGATATCGGGAAACTAATGGTTCAACAATTAAAAACAGGAAATAGTCAATACTCATCTCGAAGATACAGAGTTACAAGCCGAACCACAATTATAGGCGGCGGCGCTACCCAAAATGGGTCGGCGGCGGCAACTATCGGCTGATTTGCCGGCTGGTTCTGTAATTCGATCACCCCTATTTATTTGACAATTTTGAGAACAGGAAAGGAAAAATTTGTATTGGTTTTTAATACATTTTCGTTTATTTTTTGGCAAGTAGTTCAATATTCCTTAATAAAATATAATATTAGCCAATGTACTCATAATACTCAACATTTATAATATGTGCGAATTTAATATTTTTTTCGCATTTACAGCTTTTCATGTGAGGCATATTTGACCAGACATCTTGAATATCATAACACAGTACAACATTTTTCAGTTCGTTGATTGCCAACTCAATTCTGAGAACAGTATGTGAAATTATACCCAAAAAGAATAATTTCTGCATCATTCGTTTTGTCTTCTTACCTGCCGAAATATTTTTAATATCGATTTGAAGTTAGTACTATGGTATAGGGGAATTTATCACGTTTTAGGCCCTGTTGTTTGACATAGCTCGACAGCCACTAGCCCGATTTAGTTGAAATAAATTTTAAAAAATTAAGAATTACAATTCCCTTAATCTGTTCATATGTTGTTTTCCTATACAAGCAACAGTTTCCAAGTTAAAAATAAGTTTCCAATAAAAAATGAAGAAAATTTTTTTTTAAATTCATAAAAAATACAAAACGGAAATAAGTTTCAAGTGTAGTTACTTTTTCGCAAAGTCACATAACCTATGAGCAAAGTGAGACAAAGATCATGAAAATCGATGCACGCGTTTCGCTTTTATTCGCAATTGAGTAAAGGTATGAATTTCAAAAAAATAAAATAAAAATTAAAAAATTATCATGCAAAAAAAAATTAATTTATAAAAACTTTATGAAAATAAAATGTATTTAAAACAGGTATTCTGAACGGACCTGATATTCGGAAATTGATCAAAAGTGATTCTTTCACAAATATGCTTTCAGAGCATCACGACCACCTAGTGGCTAGTGGCTGTCGAGCTATGTCAAACAACAGGGCCTAAAACGTGATAAATTCCCCTATACGATAGTACTAACTTCAGATCGATATTAAAAATATTTCGGCAGGTAAGAAGACAAAACGAATGATGCAGAAATTATTCTTTTTGGGTATAATTTCACATACTGTTCTCAGAATTGAGTTGGCAAATCATGTGTTGTACTGTGTAATCCTTCCAAACAATGGTAAGGCTACACCTTATATACTTTGACACATTAAAGAAGCAAAAACACAAAGAAGTGTGTGACGACGATCATCGTTGCGAGATTTGGGCATAGTGTCCAAAGAGAAACATCTTCAGTTTTAATATAATCAAAAAAGGAACCATAAGTGCACCATGACCATAAAGCCTTCCAATTACCTATTTTACGTAGAGTAGCTGTTGTTTATTGTTTTTTACAGGAACACATGGCGACGCATACTGGAATTTATTTATATAAATGCAAATCAAAATACAATCATTCAACATACTATAGACGTCATCATATCGTGGGATACCAAATTCAAAGAAAGATGTCATAGTAGTAGGTTGTCTAAGACGGCAGTTATATTTTCTTTTGTAATTTTAAGTGGGTAATAAGATTTTGGTAATATTATTTGACGCAGTTAGAAATCCGTCAAATCTCGGCAGCGTGGTTGAAGTCGATGTGAGCCGATGAAATCGGCGGCGGCGCGGCTCGTGCAGAAACATGCGGCGGCTTGTATCTCTACGAAGATATAGACAGGTGATCTGTATTGCGGAATAATGAAAAGATTATTAACCGAATTTTATATACCATCCACCATGGATTGCATTCAAGCATTATCGGCAGATTAGTGCTGTCGATTTCATTTTATTACAGCGTGATATTTATTATAGCGTGATAGTTCTTGACTATACATAACTAAATAATAATTCAAGTGTATTTAATATTGCAAGAATCTTCAAAAAATAAGATTCAATAACCTAAGATATTGTTTTCGTTATTAGTTGGTTCCATTTTTATCGAATTCTATTATATTTCACATTGGAATGTACACACATAATTTTACGACTAATTTTTCCCTTAAAAGTACGAGTTTGAAGAAAGCTTTTTATTTTGTGCGTCTACGTAGCAAGAGAAGTGCATAAATTTTATTTTATTATTCTAACTGCAGCAATTTTTTTCCTTTTCGCCCCGCCTCTCTAAAAGTAAAAATTTCAATAATGGCCGCTGCCATTTTATTGGTACCATTAAAAAATTTTAAAAATATTCTTTTTTCTGCACTTGTATACAGTCAAGGAAATGTAAACACTAAATTTTATGATTCTAGCGGTACCAATTTGTTCCCTTTTTCCATAATTACCCTTAAAAGTATTTCGATAAATCCTTTTTAAATTTCACGTTACTACCTATTGTAGTTTGACTGGTACCATGTTTATCCCTATTGTCCAATTTCATTTCCAAATGCTAAGTAGAAATCTTCAAAAAAAATTCCTGTGAAAATTGTTCCCTCTGTACCGATTTCGCTTATTTTCAATCCCACCCAATTTACATCTATTATATGTATTCGTAGAGAATTTGGACTAGAGATTTCAAAACCGAAAACCGGTGTTAAACACCCCACCGTATATATCGTATTTATAACTATGTATTAGGATCCTTTATAAAATATGGAAATGGTGACGATTGGTTTACTTGCTGTGAAAACAAACTAGGGAGGACTGGATCGACTGCAGGTGCTTAGGAGGAGTGATTAACTTGAGGCAACACATTGATTTGCCATATGGAATCAGAAAACTGGTTACAATATTAAAACTTTTAACAAATCAGCAGAAAACGACCGAAACTATAATATAATATGGAGAAGTAGGATGTTAAATAGCTTCGTTCGGCACTTGAAGTGAATCGAGATATGGATATTCTGATGAGTACTGATAATACATTAGACTGATAGAGTTTCTAATGATGAAGTACTAAGAATGCCTTAGCTCTTCGATTTATGGAATTGAATGAGAAATAATATTAAACGTTTTACGACAAGTTCTTAAAGGAAAATCGAAGGAAGACGCAGTGGAAGTAGAAAAGAAATATCGTGGCTGAAAAACATACAAGACTGGAGAGATTATACCGTTGAAAATACACTCCTAATTGCCGCTAAGAACAGAGGGCCCTGCAGATATGTATAATAATTATATTAAGAATATTGCATAAATAAATACTATACGATAACTAGTAAAGGGGTCTACAAACTGAGAAAATTGAGAACTTCACTTGGGCGTAGAAACAGTGGTTAAGGAACAGTCTTTAACAATTTTGAGAAAAAAATTGATTTTCTTGGAAAACATTTTTGCTTGCAATCTCAAAATTGTAGTCCAAATACTAAGAGTGCGTTCGAGGAAAATTTTAATTAAAAACTAGTAAAAAGGCGTTAAGTTCGACAGCGTCGAATCTTATATACCCCTTGGAGTGTATTACACAGTATTGCCAGCAGATTAGAGGTTGGCGAGTTCACGTAAAAGAACAACACCATATTAGTAAAACAAAGATAATTTTTATGCAACCACTTATGTTAATTGTGTTAATAAATAGTGATGTTTCGTTCGGTGCCAATATTATCCATTTGTTCTCATTTTGGCTGTATAAGTACGAATATCACAAGATGTCTTTATTTTTCATGTTTATGCAGCCAGAGTTCCCCCTGTTCCCATTTTACGTCATTTATTTTACAAGTCTACGCAGTTAGAGGAATGTAGAAGCCGAATTTAATATTCCTAAATATTGCCATTTGATGTGCACAATTTTTATCGGACATGGCTAGATATGTGAAAATTTTCCTTAACTATCGATTCGTGAGTGATCCCACGATTTTTGCTTGCTCTTGATAGCAAACACATTGGGCTGCTTCTAGTAAAAAAATGATTAAAATAGAAAGGTTCAGTTTTATATATTTTATAGAATGCAAATTTATTTTCAAACGGCATCGTGACATTTAGAGAAGCACAACAACTCACTTTCCGAATATATGTCGTGTGTGCTTTATTACTTGGTGCTATTTTTTAAGAGAGATATTCGGAAATTGAGTTGTGCTTCTCATTCGTTTTCGGAAGTTTTGAAAAACTATAACAGCAATTTAAAAAAAAAATGAATCGTTCAAATAAATCAATTATTATATTTTCATCACTGGGTCAAAATCTAACAGAATGAATCCCGAAAAAACTGGTAATGTTGGTTGCTGCTTTGGTTTTGTAATCATCAATTCAATTACTGATGATGATTGCCACCAACCCGATAGTCGTGCTATACATAGGAAGTGTATAGCCAGCCAGGTGATGTATGGCGGCGCAAATCGTTTAAACAAGTTTAGCGTTTTATAGCTGTATAAATTATCTTGAGCCTGGAAAATATCCATATTCACAATACAAAGCTACAAACCAGTAAAAACGAAAACCGAATAAATTAAAAAAAAAGTTTACGAATTAAAATTGCAAATTTAGAAAATAAAACTGGCAAATCAGGCGAATAAATAATGTACATTTTGCAATTAAATAATTGTCAATTTCGGAAGTCCGAAACTGTTAATTTCGCAAATTAAATTTGCAAATTAACAATTGTCATTTATGGTGCATGAATAATAGGGTGGGTTTTATTTGTATGCAGATGTGTTAGTGCTGGAAAGGTTTTGTGTTGACATGCGACAGATTTGGAAAATATCGCTCTCTGTTATTATACCCTCCACCTCCAGGATGGGGGTATACTAACTTTGTCATTCCATTTGTACCACCTTGAAATATCAAACTGAGACCCTAGAAAGTACAGTGCGAGTTCGATGATCGCAACCATCTATTATCGCAGCTGCTCGTTGTTTGCAACCAACAAAATATTAACATTGGAGTCTTTATAATCGCAACTTATGGTCTCGATTATCGCAACTTCTATACAAAAGTTGTAATGTTCTCTTGTTTGACAGAGTATTTTCTGGATATATGAAGATATATGCATTAGTAAGAACCCTTATAATCGTCCCAGCAGACTCGGAAGTTTTGAAATTTGCAGCGATATATACAAAAATTGATGCCCTCGAAATTGACCCATTGTGACTTCAGTCGAGATTTGGAATTTGTTGTCGGAGATCCGTTAAATAACTGATTTGGACAATTGTAGTCTGCCGATTGCTTACCTCGTTTGAGTTTTCTTGGATAGTTTTCGTAAAATCAAAATTCCAAAAAGCGAAGTTTCCGTCATTTAGAGTTAATATCGTAGACGGGAACTAGAACAATCAACTCTTTTTCACGAGATATCGAAAGAAATTTTGAAATAGATATTTTTAGAATTTCAGAGAGCTACTAACCCTAATTGTCCAGAAACAATTCGCCGGCACCCAAATCTAGAGTCTTACTCTCATACCTTTGGTGTTAAACTTTCATACCTTTAGCATTAAATAAATAAACGAAAGGCTTTAAACCGTTCAATAAATCTACTGAGCTTAGTCTGAGACAATTATTCAAAGGTCAATTTGTGGTTCGGTTATCGCAACTATTCCGGTTATTGAAACAGGCATGGGCAGTAATAAGTCGCGATCATTGAGGTCGTACTGTATATATATATTCTTTATCGTGATAAAATTCTAAGACGATCTAGTCATGTCCGTCCGTCTTTGAAAGCATGCTAGTATCTAAACGAATGGAGCTAGGACGACCAAATTTTCCATAAATGCGTCTTATAGTGGTAGATGGATGGGGTTTGCAACTGGGCGAAAAAAGGGAAAAATTTTTCCCTGACAAGGACTAAAAATACCCAAATAACCCATAATAGTTTAGAGTATTTAAGCATATTTTTTCAATATGTCTGATTGTACTTAATTGATATTGGGTATGCGCATTTCCCCTATAACAAAGTGATTTTTATTAGTAGGGGCTGAAATAGGACAAAAAGGGATAAAAATGGTACATGTTAAACGACAACAGCTAGAGACACGAAATTCGGTGTGCACATTCCTCTAATTGGGTAGATACATAATATAGAAGTATTTTTTTCCAAATTCGTACTTTTAAGGGGTAAAATGGGAATAGAGGGATAAAAGTGGTACCAACCAAAAAGTTGCACCTAGAAGAATGAAATTCGGTGTATACATTCCTCTGATTGCGTAGACACGTAAAATAAACTTATTTTTCGAAATTCGTACTTTTTGGGGATAAAATGGAAAAGAAGGGATAAAAATAGTACCAACCAAATGATCGCAGCTAGAGACACGAAATTCGGACTATACATTCCTCTGACTGCGTAAACACAACAAATAAAAGGTTTTTTCAAAATTCGTACTTTCAAGGGATAAAATGGGTACAGATGGATAAAAATAAAATAAAAATACCAACAAAAATAGTACCAACTAAACCACTACAGCTAGAGTGGCGAAATTCGGTGTGTACATCCCTTTAATTGCGAAGACACATAAAATAAAGAGATTTTAGAAAGTCGTCCTTTTTAGGGGGAAAATGGGATAAAAATGGTGCCAAACAAAATGGCCGCAGCTATAATCATGGAATTCGCAAAATAAAAAGATTTTTCCAAATTCGTACTTTTTACTTTTACGTTCAAAATTGGTTGAATCATGATGTTAGGTTATCTTACACTGTGTACGTGAGAGATAATGGATTTTATATTTTACTAGCTGAACCCCCGCCCGCTTCGTCAGACAAAAAAAAAAAAAAAACAAACGGTAAAATTAAAATCTGCGTTCATATTGATTTTTCTCCTGATCGGTAATATATTTACCAATTATAATCAAGGTATTTCCCTGAGATACAAAGGAAATCGATATATTCCCTGGAGAACTTTCGTTTTCGGCGAATAATGGAAGAAATGTCAAAAATCAAATTGATTTTTTTGTTAAGTGTGATTCTCTCCTTTCCATTACCTAAACAAAACACTACATTCGTAAGAAGAAATTACATTACATTCAAAACACATGGAAAATCAATCAAATTGTTCACTAATCAAACAACAGAAAAACTAAAAAATATATATAAATATATTTCTGTTTTTGTAACCTTTCTTTACTATTGTGCTAAGAAAATCCACAGAAAACGTGTAATTTTACAAAATTCAAATCAAAAATGTGCCATCTTTCAAATCACGCTCATTTGTATATTGTCTAAGCAGGTTACAACTAAATTAACTCATACAACAATATAGGAATGTCGGTGTCGAATATACTCAAAAAAGGTTTTAATTTCTTATGGGAAGGGTCACGGCCACTTTCCGCCCATCTCGGTTTCGAATATACTCTAAATCCGGTTTTATATATGTATATATATATTATATAGGAAGGTCACGCCCACTTTCCGCCCATCTTGGCACAACTATTTACACTGGATCAACTCACACAAAATTTCAGCACTCTAGGTGTCAAAGACCATATTCGATAATATGTTTTAACTTCGTATGTGAGGTACCACGCCCACTTTCCCAATACCGCCCATTTTTAGCACAACTACGCAGTTTTATGCTAGATGCACTCACGCAAAAGTTAAGTATTGTAGCTGTCATATAACTGAATATATTCGATAATAGGTTTTAACTTCGTATGGGAGATACCACGACCACTTTTCCAATACCGCACAGTTACTCACATTGATGCCAGATGCACTTACACAAAATTGCAGCACTCTAGGTGTCATAGAACTGACAATATTCAATAATATGTTTTGACATCGTATGGGAGGTGCCACGCCCATTTTTCCATTACCGCCCATTTTTGGCACAAGTATGCACATTGACGCTAGATGCACTTACACAAAATTTCAGCACTCTAGGTGTCATAGGACTGATAATATTCAAAATTGGGTCTTAACTTCATATGGGTGGTGCCATGCCCACTTCTCCAATACCGCCCATTTTGGGCACAACTACGCACGTTTATGCTAGATGCACTGACACAAAATGTCAGCACTCTAGGTGTCATAGAACTGACAATATTCAATAATAGGTTTTAACATCGTATGGGAGGTGCCACGCCCACTTTTCCAATACCCCCCATTTTTGGCACAACTACGCACGTTTATACTAGATGTACTTACACAAAATTTCAGCACTCTAGGTGTCATAGAACTGACAATATTCAATAATATGTTTTAACATCGTACGGGAGGTGCCACGCCCACTTTTCCAATACCGCCCATTTTTGGCACAACTAAGCACGTTTATGCTAGATGCACTGACACAAATCTTCAGCACTCTAGGTGTCATATAACTGATAATATTCAAAATTGGGTTTTAACTTCATATGGGTGGTGCCACGTCCACTTTTCCAATACCGCCCATTTTTGGCACATCTACGCACGTTTATGCTAGATGTACTTACACAAAATTTCAGCACTCTAGGTGTCATAGAACTGACAATATTCAATAATAGGTTTTAACATCGTATGGGAGGTGCCACGCCCACTTTTGCAATACCGCCTCTTTTTGGCGCAACTGTGCAGACTACTAATTAGTGAAGTTTAACAAAAATTCAAGACTCTAGCTGCAATAGTATTCCGAATATGCTAATTTATAAAAAATGAATAAATCCCTAATTTGTGTGGGAGGTGCCACGCCCACTGATAATATCAAAAAATATATAGCATATTTTCACCACCGGTTCAGCATGAACATACTGTGAAAATTTCAAGAAGATCGGTTCAGTACAAACACAGATTCATTTATATATATATATATATAGATACTTTCGGAATTAAAATATGGTATTTAAGCTTTTTTGATGATTGCTGTCATATATTTACTTTATGAATTGACGTGGAGTGTTATTTCGGCATATACAGTATAAACGTATTGCCGTATAAAAGAGATTTGAATAATATAAATATTATATTTAATTATTAAATTATTTTGTCAATATTTTTATTTGTTTTGGTTTGGCTACATTAAAAAAATATATTTTCCTGTAATATTACTGCACTTGTACGAAAACTTAACGCCGTTGGTAGTTGTTTTTTTTTTTTTTGTTAAAATGAGTAATCAATTTAAGCATTTCAAGACAAATTGAGAAAACGCTAATGTTTTCAGAAATTTATAAGAGCTTTCACTATTCACCTTTTATCGAACCCGATTCGTCCCGGTTGAACTAAAACCATTTTGGACCAGTCTAGAAGGTAATCCCTAATTTCACGCGATTCTCAAGCTTAAGAATGCACAAATATCAACATACCTTCCGAATATATAGGGCCGCAGCATGTCAACTCAATTCGACGCATATATTAACGCACTTTCATGCCCGTTTTGATGCGTATTCAGGTTATATTTATGGACTTTCGACTAAATTACGTTGTGTTATCAACAATTTCTCGGCTATGGCATTAATTACCAGGGGTGGGGTGAGGCCATTGATGCGTTAACCAGTTTATCTCCGTCCAATGACGATGTTATGCATTCGAAAGTATTTTCAGAGATTTGTAGGAAATTCTGACTTATTTTCTTTCTTTTGAATGAAATGAAAATTTCCCTTTATATACGCATACATACATACGTACGTTTATCCAATTTTATATCATTTAATTAGGTGCTTAACATACACCCGTACAATGGGCTGCGTGCTCTGACAACGAAAGAGAAAAGTTGAGCCAGTGGCGACCTATAAAATCCATTTGGGAATTCATAAGTGCGTCATTGGCTGTTACAGCTCTTCGGTGTTTAGAATAAACGGATTCGGTGCTGTTGTGGGATACAAAATGCGTGGCTTCATTGTAAGTTTTTTCGTTTTTCGTTTTTGTTTCGAAAGTCATTGAGGCAAGTGTGGAGAAGTGATATTGTAATCCCATTAAATTCGTTTCATTACACGAGAGTATTAATGAAGGATTTTCCATTCATGAGTTGTGCAAACAAGGCAAAACAAGTGCGCAGTTATATAACTTTTAAGTGTTGTCGAGTATGTAGTGGAAGGCAAGTGTAGCGACTTAGTGCAGGAGTAAACGATGCGTGTTCAAGGGAAAATATCCTGCAAATTGATTGAAAAAGCGGTTTGTCGTTGTGTGTTTAAGATCAATTTGCCACAATTTTGGAATTTGGTCGTGTAGGAATAGTGTAATCAAAAACGAAGCATTTTACTCATAACGTCTGCCGACTATGGATAAATTACAAAAGTTGACACTGTGGTTTGTGAAAATACTTATAAGTGTATCTATATATATTGTGAGTTTAATAATTTAAAATTGGGTTTTGGTTTTTAATATGTTCTGTATAGCAATGTGTAACATATACTCTGATGCATTTTTGTGTCTTAAACTTGAAAACGATATTATTTTTATGAAAATCCAGAAATCCAACTTTATCCATGAAAAAAACGAATATCCAACTTCAGTAGATTGTACCTTTAGTATTTGTGCTCTATATGCAGATCGCGCTAAGTTGTAACTTTAATAAATGGTAATTATAAGGGTTATACAAGGAAACAGAGGAATTCTATGTACACCAATGATAAATTTTACTATACAACAAAAAATAAAAAAATTTGGTCCGAGACCTAAAAATGTATTTTTATCACTATACACTTTTTATGGTTAATGCTTTATTAAAGAATTTTTTCTACAATACCATTGTTCGATTAAAAGTAATTATGACGGCTAAAATTGACGCAAAACATTTCATTATAAATAAAGGGTGATTCAACGTGAGGTTTGATTTATAATGAAAAATACATAATACATAAATTTGAAATGGATCTTAACCTTTTTATTATCTGTTAAAAGAACAATTTATTGCATTTACTGTTTGAAAATGACATAATGTAAATATTGGTCGACTAGTTCGAGCATAGCGACTGGAGAACCCATTCACTGAAAATAATACCCAAATTTAATTCGTCTGGCTTCAATTCTTGGACAAGTTACGTCAAATACGTCAAGTTGTCGTATACGACAAGCCTAGCTGCTGAGAACGACGACGTATCGAATCGTCTTCTTTCTCACAGAATATAATACAACTGAACAATTTGGAGACGCTGTTTTGGTGTTGTGGTGTCTTTCCATGATAACTTGTCAAACGATACTGAACATAAATGCCAAAGCAGTTTGATATGGGTGATCTGTCAAAAAAGCCTATTGAAAATCAAACCTCACGATGAATCACCCGATATATCTAATGAATAAATCTAATTAATAATTAAAAACAGTGGTTTAGGAACAACCTCCAAAAAATTTAAATGAAATTTACTATTTTTTTTTTTTAATTTTTTACTACTACTGAAATTAAAACACACTATTTAACCAAAAATTAAAAAAAAATCATGTAGTGTGGGTAAAAAAACGTTTTTCATTTATTCATAGATCATTTATTTATCATTTATTCATAGATCTTTTTCATGTGACATTGTTTTCTGTGATACGAAATTTTGTTTATAACAAATTAACAAGAAAACAATATATATTTTTTTAAGATTTTATAATTTTCTATAAAACTAGAAGCAATTTATCATACCACAAAAACGTACAATTTGTTTAAAATTGCCTTACGACAAAACTACTTTATTTTCGATCCACCCTAGGGTCAACAATTTCATATTCATATGAACAGTTTTATTTATATAAAAAAATAGAAATTTGAAAAACGTTCATTTAAATAAAATTTATGTCCCTTACAAAATTACTTTATGGGGATTCCATTGCTTAAATATCTTCCATATTGATTGACTGAAATTTTTACGATAAGACCAATTGAAAATGTCTGGTTAATAGGAATATTATTACAAATACAAATATGTTTTAGCGTGCGCTTTCATCAAAAGTGTATATTTCCGCGGTTTTCCGCACTTAACTCTTTCTTTAAACTCAAATATGTTTCAAAGTTTATAAGTTTCTATTTTTGTGTATCCACAAAACTCATTAGGAATCATATTTAGACCCATACTTCGGTTAAAATGATAACCATTTTTTGTATTTATCACAGAAGGCGGGGCTGAAAGGGCTATAATGAAAGCATGGTTTGTTTTATGACTACACAAAAATATTGCGAATATGTATTATTAATTAATGTTATTATTTAAATTGTAACGAGTATAACGTGATAAAACTTATAGTTGCCATTATTTTTCTTTTTTAGAAATATAATCAGAAATATGTGTTAAGAGAAGTATAAACATACGCAAATTTAATTTATGAATGTTTATCGGTGTTGATTTAATTTTAATTATAAATTGATTTTGAAATTTTGTGTGTAAAGGATTCGCTTTCCACAATAAATTGACAAAAACGGCCTTTTTGGACCAGACACATTTTGATTTATATAAAATTTGGCGAGGAGAACAAACGTGCCAAATTGTATACAAATCGACAACACACAAAAACAACTCCAAATATTGTTTCTCAACAGCTGAGAAAAAGTTGAGTCAACTTTTTTATTATAAGTTAGAATTTTGATATTTAACGCTTTTTTCTTGGCATATTTGCAATTATTTGTGGATTTTTTGATCTGGTAACATTTTCATTGACTCACAACACGTAAGGCTATGCGGACGAAAAGTCAGAAGATAGTGGGTCGCTTTTTGATGCGAATGTGAGTGACTGGCTTTCGTTCGCATAGATTTTCTTTCGACATTGTGGGTCATGCAGTTGTCCGTAGAATTGTTTTCAAATTGGTGCTCTTTTCCTCATTAGCTAGTACTAAAAAATAATATTTTTTATGACAGAAAAAACTGAAATTCGATTTCAATCGAAAAATCAACATTTTTCATAGCCCTATTTACACGATGTCTTTTTTTGCTTGACTTATTTCCATTCTCTTTTTACTTTCATCATGTGTTCAAATCATTATAAATTTGAAAAATTTACATTTTACAAAACTCCCTAAATTTCCACTTCATGACTTTTGTTCACCCCGGAAACTTCTCTACGTCGTTCGCCTACAAACTCGAAAATGAAAATAACGTTGATGTATTTTTTTTCGAAGCGGGACAAAAAAGGGATAAATATGGTACCAACTAAATTATAATAGCCAGAATCGTAAAATTCGATGTATACACACTTTTGAACACGTAGAAGCGCAGCATAAATGGATTTTTAAAAATGTGTACTTCTAAGGAGGGACCCGGACAAAAAGGGATAAAAATGGTACCAACTAAATTGTTGTAGCGGAAAATGTGAAAGTCGGTGTGTACAGTCATCTAACTAAGTACATAAATAGATTTTTAAAATGTTTACAAAATGGAATAACCGTGATACCAAATAAAGTACCATCATTGATTTACAGCATAAAATATCTTTAAAAATGTATTCTTTTAGGTGAGAAGCGATTACACATGTTAGTGATTTTTCAAACTGTGTACTTTTTGCGAGGAAGAGGAACAAACAGTGATAAAACGGGCGGCTGTATCTAGAAACATAAGGTTAAAGATCTAAAGGGATCTACGGGTGAAATTGATGGTTATTGATATAAATTGCAAACATTATTATCTTCCGGCAGACTAATCAACTTTTATTCGAAGCACCCAAGAAGGACTATAATAAATACAGCGACTAACTTCATCAGAAGAGTTTTAGACATCAGCGACAAAGATTTTCATAAAAATAATATTAAGAAAATTAAGCACATTAGTGACAAACGATTTTCTTAAAAGAATAGTAAATAATTTAATCAAATTAGTTCAAGAAAAACAACCAAAACAAGAGGAAGAAGTGGAAAAAAAATATAAATCTATAACATTTGTCCCAGGATTTACAGAAAGATTCGAAAACTCAGACCTATATGACAGAAACAAATGCCAGTTAGCACAGAATATCATAAACAAGCTATTTAGTAAGACATAATAAAAAATAAGAAAAATCTGACGTGGTATATAAAATTAGATGTAACGGTGACAAGTCCAACTTATGCTATAAAGTATATATACTACAAAGTCAAAATTGAAGACTAGACTATCATTCCATAAATCCGGCCATAAAGCTTTTGACAAACCTTTGGAGCAAAAAACTGTTCTTGCAGTCCACTGTGCAGCGACTGGACACAAACTTAACTTTGACGACGTCGACATATTAGCAGCAGAGAGCCACTACAATAGAAGATACACTTTAGAAATGCTACATATATTAGAAGTTCTGACAGAGAAGAGATTTAATTATAAGACAGACCCAGACACATATATAGGCAACTTTTAAACAAAAATAGAAAGAGAAATGTAATTATTGTAATAGTAGATTGTTTGTAAATTTTATGCATATTAATTGTGATATTTTTGCAATTTTGTTTAGTGTAACACCTCTGAAGACGATTGACAAAGTCGAATCGAAATATTGGGCACAAATTTAAATAAAAAGAAAACAACAAAAGCAATACAATCCAGGTTTTATTATTTTATGGCCTTAAGCTGGACAATATCAATAACATATCATTATTAATAGTTTTAATAAAATATTGATCCCGCCTGATTTTCAACATTGTTATTGATCAACATTTTTTATTACAGATATTAAGTTTAGTAGCTGTGTCTTATGCCGCTACATTGGGCTACAACTATCAACCAACATCTCCGCAATACAATGAGGGCGGATCGTTATTGTCGGAGGAAACCAATGCGGCTCTAGTTGATCAATCGCCAACATCCGTCGAAGCTGAATATGATAAACAATTCTATTCATTCGCAGCCCCCGATGAGGCCTTCGATGACAATGGCGACTCTGACAAAATTGCCGCTTCAATGAAGAAACAATTGCGTGTCATTTTCATCAGGGCACCCGAGAACAAAGGCCTGGAACAGGCTGCCCTAAAGGTGATGCAACAATCGACTACAGATCACACGGTCATTTATGTACTCACCAAACAAGCAGACATTGGCAAACTGGCGCAACAGCTGCAAACGACAGTGTCCGAGAATCAAAGCAAACCAGAGGTACTCTTTGTGAAATACCGCACCCCCGAAGATGCCGTCTATGCCCAACGGGTCATACAAAACGAATACAATACAGCGCTACCCGGAAATTCTCGCTCAGTGCAAGGACTTCAAGCAAACGTCTTGGATTTAGCCTCGACTACTGCTACCACATCAATAAAGGACGTTGAGGTGGAACAAGCGTATTTGCCTCCCAGTCCTGCAACGCCTAAAGATTATTTGCCGCCAACATTGCGTCGTCGCTTCCGTTCGTAAAAAAAGAATGCTGTTAAACAAAGGTGAAACGGCTTAGTCTTGTGCTCATATTTCATTGTTAATTAGTCGGTACGTAACGTACGTGGGTAGAAGTAGTATGTACGTGGGTGTGCGTTTAACACACGTACATGTGTCTGTAAATAAATACTTTATGAGGAACTGTTACAAAGTGTTTTATTCAAAATCCTTTTAACACAGTTTCAACCAATTATACAAAACGACCACACAACACCACGCACATCCTGGCACGCCGGCGACACAACAACAGAGAGTTTATGCTATGCTACCTTTATCAGATGTTAAGTATGGCTGGCGAATATAGAATCACAACAAATGGAAATTCATTTGAATCATCTGCTGGTGACAAAGTTACTAGGGCACTACATGGTGTCAGGTGACATTATGACATCAGTTGGTGTAGTTGGTGACGCCGCACAGTGTCTTCAGTTTACATGAGGAGGAAGCTGTGGCACAGTGGATACAAATAATTTTTTTGGAGAAAATTCTGTAACTTTTAAACAAAAAAATTTTGAAATTTAATTATACGCGTCGCCTTAAAGGCCAATTGCACTTGCGACAGTCCTAAAACTCTGGGAAGTGCTAGTATTTATACCCTACATCACGGGGTATAATGTCTTTGTGCATTTGTTTGTAACACCCAAAAGGAAACGTGATAGAACCATCGTTTATTATACCGATCGACTTAGAAACACTTTTTGAGTCGATTTAGCGATGTCCGTCCGTCTGTCCATCTATTCTTGTAATCAAAGTCCAGGTCGCAATTGTTGTTAGAACTAAGTGAAACTTTGCACAACGAAGTTTTATGGGAAAAGGACGAACGGTATTTAATTTGCAGCAAATCGGTTCAGATATAGATATAGCTCCCATACAAATTTTGCTTCCGATTTTACTTTTTCCGCTCTAGAAAGCACATATTTCAACAGATTTTCACCCCATTTGGCAAGACGCCGTATATTTCAACTAAAAACAGCTCTCGTAAAAATATGATAGATCGGTTCAGATTTATATATAGCTCCCATACAAATGTCTCCTCCGATTTGACTCTTTCCGCTCTAAAAACCACAAACTTTGACAGATTTTCTTCAAATTTGGCAAAAAAGCTTATATTTTAACTAAAAACAACTCTGGTAAAAATAGTTTAGATCGGTTCAGATTTATATTTAGCTCCCATACAAATGTCTCCTACGATTTGACTCATTCCGCTCTAGAAACCACATACTTTGATAGATTTTCTTCAAATTTGGCTAAACGGCTTACATTTCAACTAGAAACAGCTCTGGTAAAAATAGGATACATCGGTTCAGATTTATATATAGCTCCCATACAAATGTCTCCTCCGATTCGACTCTTTCCGCTCTAAAAACCACAAACTTTGACAGATTTTCTTCAAATTTGGCAAAACAGCTTATATTTCAACTAGAAACAACTCTGGTAAAAATAGGATAGATCGGTTCAGATTTATATATAGCTCCCATACAAATGTCTCCTCCGATTTGACTCTTTCCGCTCTAAAAACCACAAAATTTGACAGATTTTCTTCAAATTTGGCAAAACAGCTTATATTTCAACTAAAAACAACTCTCATAAAAATAGGATAGATCGGTTCAGATTTATATATAGCTCCCATACAAATGGCTCCGATTTGACTCTTTCCGCTCTAAAAACCACAAACTTTGACAGATTTTCTTCAAATTTGGCAAAACAGCTTATATTTCAACTAAAAACAAGTCTCGTAAAAATAGGATAGATCGGTTCAGATTTATATATAGCTCCCATACAAATGGCTCCTCCGATTTGACTCTTTCCGCTCTAGAAACCACAAACTTTGTCAGATTTTCTTCAAATTTGGCAAAACAGCTTATATTTCAACTAGAAACAGCTCTGGTAAAAATAGGATAGATCGGTTCAGATTTATATATAGCTCCCATACAAATGTCTCCTCCGACTCGACTCTTTCCGCTCTATAAACCACAAACTTTGACAGATTTTCTTCAAATTTGGCAAAACAGCTTATATTTCAAATAGAAACAGCTCTGGTAAAAATAGGATAGATCGGTTCAGATTTATATATAGCTCCCATACAAATGGCTCCTCCGATTTGACTCTTTCCGCTCTAGAAACCACAAACTTTGTCAGATTTTCTTCAAATTTGGCAAAACAGCTTATATTTCAACTAGAAACAGCTCTGGTAAAAATAGGATAGATCGGTTCAGATTTATATATAGCTCCCATACAAATGTCTCCTCCGACTCGACTCTTTCCGCTCTATAAACCACAAACTTTGACAGATTTTCTTCAAATTTGGCAAAACAGCTTATATTTCAAATAGAAACAGCTCTGGTAAAAATAGGATAGATCGGTTCAGATTTATATATAGCTCCCATACAAATGTCTCCTCCGATTTGACTCTTTCCGCTCTAGAAACCACAAACTTTGTCAGATTTTCTTCAAATTTGGCAAAACAGCTTATATTTCAACTAGAAACAGCTCTGTTAAAAATAGGATAGATCGGTTCAGATTTATATATAGCTCCTATACAAATGTCTCCTCCGATTCGACTCTTTCTGCTCTAAAAACCACAAACTTTGACAGATTTTCTTCAAATGTGGCAAAACAGCTTTTATTTCAACTAAAAACAACTCTGGTAAAAATAGGATAGATGGGTTCCGATTTATATATAGCTCCCATACAAATGTCTCCTCCGATTCGACTCTTTCTGCTCTAGAAACCACAAACTTTGACAGATTTTCTTCAAATTTGGCAAAACAACTTAAATTTCAAGTAGAAATAGCTCTGGTAGAAATAGGATAGATCGGTTCAGATTTATATATAGCTCCCATACAAATGTCTCCTCCGATTCGACTCTTTCCGCTCTAAAAACCACAAACTTTGACAGATTTTCTTCAAATTTGGCAAAACAGCTTATATTTCAACTAGAAACAGCTGTGGTAAAAATAGGATAGATAGGTTCAGATTTATATATAGCTCCCATACAAATGTCTCCTCCGATTCGACTCTTTCCGCTCTAAAAACCACAAAATTTTACATATTTTCCCCCAATTTGGCACGACGCAGTATATTTCAACTAGAAACAGCTCTGGTAAAAATAGGATAGATCGGTTCAGATTTATATATAGCTACCATACAATTGTCTCCTCCGATTTGACTCTTTCCGCTCTAGAAACCACAAACTTTGACAGATTTTCTTCAAATTTGGCAAAACAGCTTATATTTCAACTAAAAACAGCTCTCGTAAAAATAGGATAGATCGGTTCAGCTTTATATATAGCTCCCATACAAATGGCTCCTCCGATTTGACTCTTTCCGCTCTAGAAACCACAAACTTTGACAGATTTTCTTCAAATTTGGCAAAACAACTTAAATTTCAAGTAGAAATAGCTCTGGTAGAAATAGGATAGATCGGTTTAGATTTATATATAGCTCCCATACAAATGTCTCCTCCGATTCGACTCTTTCCGCTCTAAAAACCACAAACTTTGACAGATTTTCTTCAAATTTGGCAAAACAGCTTATATTTCAACTAAAAACAGCTCTCGTAAAAATAGGATAGATCGGTTCAGA
Source organism: Polietes domitor (assembly GCA_947397865.1). Taxonomy (NCBI): domain Eukaryota; kingdom Metazoa; phylum Arthropoda; class Insecta; order Diptera; family Muscidae; genus Polietes; species Polietes domitor. The sequence continues at coordinate 189,173,700 of OX377618.1, read as the reverse complement.
TTTATATATAGCTCCCATACAAATGGCTCCTCCGATTTGACTCTTTCCGCTCTAGAAACCACAAACTTTGACAGATTTTCTTCAAATTTGGCAAAACAACTTAAATTTCAAGTAGAAATAGCTCTGGTAAAAATAGGATAGATCGGTTCAGATTTATATATAGCTACCATACAATTGTCTCCTCCGATTTGACTCTTTCCGCTCTAGAAACCACAAACTTTGACAGATTTTCTTCAAATTTGGCAAAACAGCTTATATTTCAACTAAAAACAGCTCTCGTAAAAATAGGACAAACTTTGACAGATTTTCTTCAAATTTGGCAAAACAACTTAAATTTCAAGTAGAAATAGCTCTGGTAGAAATAGGATAGATCGGTTTAGATTTATATATAGCTCCCATACAAATGTCTCCTCCGATTCGACTCTTTCCGCTCTAAAAACCACAAACTTTGACAGATTTTCTTCAAATTTGGCAAAACAGCTTATATTTCAACTAAAAACAGCTCTCGTAAAAATAGGATAGATCGGTTCAGATTTATATATAGCTCCCATACAAATGGCTCCTCCGATTTGACTCTTTCCGCTCTAGAAACCACAAACTTTGACAGATTTTCTTCAAATTTGGCAAAACAACTTAAATTTCAAGTAGAAATAGCTCTGGTAGAAATTGGATAGATCGGTTCAGATTTATATATAGCTCCCATACAAATGTCTCCTCCGATTCGACTCTTTCCGCTCTAAAAACCACAAACTTTGACAGATTTTCTTCAAATTTGGCAAAACAGCTTATATTTCAACTAGAAACAGCTCTGGTAAAAATAGGATAGATAGGTTCAGATTTATATATAGCTCCCATACAAATGTCTCCTCCGATTCGACTCTTTCCGCTCTAAAAACCACAAAATTTTACATATTTTCCCCCAATTTGGCACGACGCAGTATATTTCAACTAGAAACAGCTCTGGTAAAAATAGGATAGATCGGTTCAGATTTATATATAGCTACCATACAATTGTCTCCTCCGATTTGACTCTTTCCGCTCTAGAAACCACAAACTTTGACAGATTTTCTTCAAATTTGGCAAAACAGCTTATATTTCAACTAAAAACAGCTCTCGTAAAAATAGGATAGATCGGTTCAGCTTTATATATAGCTCCCATACAAATGGCTCCTCCGATTTGACTCTTTCCGCTCTAGAAACCACAAACTTTGACAGATTTTCTTCAAATTTGGAAAAACAGCTTATATTTCAACTAAAAACAGCTCTCGTAAAAATAGGATAGATCGGTTCAGATTTATATATAGCTCCCATACAAATGTCTCCTCCGATTCGAATCTTTCCGCTCTAAAAACCACAAACTTTGACAGATTTTCTTCAAATTTGGCAAAACAGCTTATATTTCAACTGAAAACAGCTCTCGTAAAAATAGGATAGATCGGTTCAGATTTATATATAGCCCCCATACAAATGTCTCCTCCGATTCGAATCTTTCCGCTCTAAAAACCACAAACTTTGACAGATTTTCTTCAAATTTAGCAAAAGAGCTTATATTTCAACTAAAAACAGCTCTCGTAAAAATAGGATAGATCGGTTCAGATTTATATATAGCTCCCATACAAATGGCTCCTCCGATTTGACTCTTTCCGCTCTAGAAACCACAAACTTTGACAGATTTTCTTCAAATTTGGCAAAACAACTTAAGTTTCCAGTAGAAATAGCTCTGGTAGAAATAGGATAGATCGGTTCAGATTTATATATAGCTCCCATACAAATGTCTCCTCCGATTCGACTCTTTCCACTCTAAAAACCACAAACTTTGACAGATTTTCTTCAAATTTGGCAAAACAGCTTATATTTCAACTAGAAACAGCTCTGGTAAAAATAGGATAGATCGGTTCAGATTTATATATAGCTCCCATACAAATGTCTCCTCCGATTAGACTCATTCCGCTCTAGAGACCACAAACTTTGATAGATTTTCTTCAAATTTGGCAAAACGGCTTACATTTCAACTAAAAACAGCTCTGGTAAAAATAGGATAGATCGGTTCAGATTTATATAGCTCCCACACAAATGTCTCCTCCGATTCGACTCTTTCCACTCTAGAAACCACAAACTTTGACAGATTTTCTTCAAATTTGGCAAAACAGCTAATATTTCAACTAGAAACAGCTCTCGTAAAAATAAGATAGATCGGTTCAGATTTATATATAACTCCCATACAAATGTCTCCTCCGACTTGACTCTTTCCGCTGTAAAAACCACAAAGTTTGACAGATTTTCTTCAAACTTGGCAAAACAGCTTATATTTCAACTAAAAACAGCTCTCGTAAAAATAGGATAGATCGGTTCCGATTTATATACAGCTCCCATACAAATGTCTCCTTCGATTCGACTCTTTCAGCTCTAGAAACCACAAACTTTGACAGATTCTCTTCAAATTTGGCAAAACAACTTAAATTTCAAGTAGAAATAGCTCTGGTAGAAATAGGATAGATCGGTTCAGCTCCCATACAAATGTCTCCTCCGATTCGACTCTTTCCGCTCTAGAAACCACAAACTTTGACAGATTATTATTATTATTATTATTTCCGCTCTAGAAATAGCATTTTTTAAAAGATTTTCTTCTAATTCGGCACATCAGCTAATATTTCAAATAGAAATTACTATAGCGAAAGTGGGTCACATCGGATTATATATAGCTCCCAATTTGATTCTTTCCGCTCTAGAAACCACATACTTAACATTCCATAAAATTTGGGAAAGCGTCTAATATTTCAACTAGAAAACCTTAGCTAAACATGGGTCAGATCGATTCAGAATTGTATATAGCTCCCATTCAAAGTTTGTGTCCAAATTTTCTTATAAATACAGATAGAAGTATGGAATTTGTAGTATATTCTCCTGTTATAGCTGTATCATATCACCCGGTTCAAATGTAATGACCTTTTTATATCCTATACCATAGGGTATAATAACTAAGTGTAGGGTATCATATAGTCGGCCACGCCCGAGTTTAACCTTCCTTATTTGTTTTCTGGTAGGAATGGTCGAGTAGAACAGTAATCTGTATTTGAAAGTCAAGTCTTGAGTTAAGGGTAAAACCAGGTTTTCGCACCTTTGAAAACTTATAAGCCTGTAAAATAGTTGGTTACCAAACGACTTTCTTTTCGGATTTGTAAAGAAGAAATCTGGATCTATCGATAGATATATAGCTTAATTAAGAAAACTTCAGAAATCTGTAGACTTTTGTCCAGAAAACACACTTTTTAAGCAATTTTTTTAACCATTTTTTTGCAGAATTTTTTGTTTGGTAATCGTACAAGATAAACTTATTTAAGTAACACATTTGAAAAGGAGTCCTAAAATACCAAATTTTTGCAAAAATACAAATTTTGGTCATTCCCATTCTTTCATTATTTTACGAAGTCCAATAAAAATACTTAAAATTCATTAAAACAAATGATTACTTGTCGCACGGTTTCCAAACAAAATAATGTGCAAGCTTTAACCAAATTTTGATTTTGGCCACCCTGTACCGATCGGTCCATTTTTTTTTTCATTTTGAGGTATGCGAAGATTGTATATATATTTTTGGACTTTATGCCCTTAAAAAATATTGGGACCAGTGAGGAATGGTACGCAGTTCTGAAAATAGATCATCAACTTTTCGACCAAACGTTTTTATTTCCATTTTCAACATCGATTAATCGAACGTAAATTCGATTTTTCGTGGTCAATTTTGTTTATGTCTTATCTTCCAAGATAATATAAATTATGTCAAGGTTCACTTGTCAAATGAATACAAAAATCTTCAAAGGAAGATTAGTGGACGTACCTATGTAAACTGTTGATGTAATATTTCTCATATGTAATAAAATATGACATTCGTTTTTTAATATGTAATGCATTTCATATTATTAAATTATGAAAAATATTTCCTCCTGCAAGTAGAGTGATTAAACCCGAAACCAAAAACAGGGCCAACCGGGTTTTTCATCTCAGACCGGCCGTCAAGTTTTTAGAAGTCGTGGTTTTCGGAAAATCGTGTAAAACGTTTTTTTCTTTCGCTATAATACTGAAGACGGCCTGTTGTTGCGAACAAGCCTATTTTTACATACGTCTTTGATTGTATAAGATTGCCTAATGTGTGTGTTCTCAATTTAGTCTATGTAGACACCTGTCCCGGTGTCCACATCCAATTTAGATCCATCAGTAAACATTGATATGAGAATTATATCCAGACTTTCGTTTATGGGATCTTAATTGGGTATGTCGAAGACTATAACCACATTCCATTTATTAAAATGGTTATAAAGAGTGATTTTTTTGAGGTTAGGATTTTCATGCATTAGTATTTGACAGATCACGTGGGATTTCAGACATGGTGTCAAAGAGAAAGATGCTCAGTATGCTTTGACATTTCATCATGAATAGACTTACTAACGAGCAACGCTTGCAAATCATTGAATTTTATTATCAAAGTGCGTGCTCTGTTAAGAAAGTTCATCGCACGCTTCCATTTTATGGTCAGTTTAATCGACCCACTGAAGCGGCTATTCGGGCTATTGTGACTAAATTTCGCACCAAATTTACATTGTTGGACATTAAACCACCAAGACGCTTACGTAAAGTACGAACTGAAGAAAATATCGCAGCTGTATCGCCCAATGTTAATGATGACCATCAATTATCGATTCGTCGCCGTTCGCAGCAATTGGGCCTCTGTTACTCAAAAACGTGGAAATGCCAAAATTGGACTAAGCGGATGGACCACTTGAGGCGCAGCCGCGGTCAACATTTAAATGAAATTATCTTCAAAAAGTAAATGTCATGGACCAATCTAACGTTTCAAATAAAGAACCGATGAGATTTTGCAAATTTTATGCGTTTTTTTAAAAAAAAAGTTATCAAGCTCTTAAAAAATCACCCTTTAATTCCAGGAAGCGAAACTCCAATAATATATCATTTTCAGAAAAAACATAAAACGTAAACGTCTCACTACGATCTTATTATCACGAAACTGGAATTAGCTATATTCAACATCTGGTCAAAAAAATAAAGACTTATGTAGTCTTCGTCATGATGAAATGGGGTAATATTTTTTCTGCGAATTCTCAGTTATGCCTAATGATTCGGATCATGAAGATGACTTCATGGACATTCAATAAGTATGCTTTGAATTATATATGGAAAACAATTGTTCTTAATTTGACTAAGAATGCTTGGAACTTAATTGACATATTCCCGTTATTGTAAAAAACCTGAGAAAAACTGTAAATATTGTTAATACAAAAATCTGTAGCAGGAAAATTGAATTAATTTATGCAAGAGAAGAATTAGAAGTTTATAAAAATATCGCGACCGTCGCACCCCTTTGGACTTTGTTTTAATTACTTTCACTTTAATGGAGATCGGTGCAATTAAAACCCTTAACGAAATTAAGCCCTAATTATTGGCTAGGCCAATGAAACTTTTATTGTTTTAAGAAAACCTGAAATAAACCGGATTTTTCTAAACTCGAAAAACCCGACATTGCTAAAAAATTGAGTTTTTGATCGCTCCACCAGCAAGTGACGTATAGTTTATCTTCCAAAACTCTTCTCAAAGAGCTAATACTTTGTTGCATAATGAAAAGATATAGCCGACATATTATGGGGGTATTCATACAAACTATAGGGTAATATTTAAAAAATTTATTTAACATTTTTGATTATTGACATTTGATTTTGGATGCGGGGTGTACAATATCTACGACCTTCTAGGGCCACTTTTGTTAATGTATATAGGCAGTTTTCTATTTAAAACTAAATTCTGCATTCCCTCTGGAATGGTGGTGTGACACAAAAGAGCGACATACACAAGTCGTTGTAGGCCAATTATGTTTTCCCAGCATTTGTCCTCTGCTAAATGGGAAAAGCTAAAAAGTCAATTAACATTAAATGAAATATCCAACTTTTGTGAATGCCTATTGTGTTTGGGTGTATGCGTGTAGGTCCTTAATGGAAGTTGTATGTATAAATTAATCCTTAGAATTATACGTCCACACATAAATAACAAAAATGTGAAACAAATTCATAGGGAACAAATGTAAAAACCCACTCACACAAGTATGTACATTAGGGTCTATCGAGGGGCGATGAGCTTCTACGTAACTGCATATAAACAGCACCGATATTAAAGGAAGTAAATGTTAAACATTTACAATAACAAAAAATATATTTTTCTAACCATTTATTGATACAAAATAAATTCGTTGTACCTAAGTAGTATGGCTCAGATACGATATTTGTGTAATTTCTTAGAATTTTATGACGATCAAGAATATATACTTTATAGGCTCTCAGGTTGATGATTCGATGTGTTACACACAAGATGACAAACTTAGCTCCACCATCCACCATAGGATGGTTATAAATTATTAACTCAAACAAAATTTGAATACATCCTAAGGTACATATAGTGTCAACAAAATAACGAGGCGTGATTGAAAAGTTTGTTTTCTTACAAAAATTAAACTGTCATATAAGAAATCCTTTAAATATGTGAGCTTCTAACTTTCACATAGTCCAGCATTTCTCGTGAAATTCCAGATCTTCCATGAAATCACCTACATAAATTAGGGCCCACACCTCGTACTGCACTACCTATGATATGTGTGTGCGCACGAGTTGTGCTTGCCACTTTGTTACCTTATTTTATTACAACTTTCGAGACCATACAAATTGTGTGTCATTTTGGAAATAAGTTGGATTAAAATATTCTTGGTTACGAAGAAAATCCCTTACAAAATATTTCCCAAAAATAGTTTTACTTCGGGCTTAGCTAACAACATATGCATGTCTTTAACAAAGATTTGTCATGGCACTCAGTCACTCAGTATTTGACTTAATAGTCCCCCCCCAAAACAGCTTAAATTTATGGCTTTGGGAAAAAGTAAATAAACTTTCTAAAGATCTATTACGATGTTCAGCGACAGAAAAGAACGTTTACGTGTCGTACATAAAACTTTGGTATATTTAGTTTGATAGCGAATATGTCAGCATCAAATTCAAATTACAATCGGCATAATATGTAGTCAGCCAAAATCGCTCGGACATAAATGAAACATGTTTATAAAGCGGTAAAGACCACCTCCACCTTAGGATGGAGTGTATATTCATTTTGTCATTCCGTTTGCAACGCCTTGAAATATATAGTATATAATAAATTTTAGGTCGTGGTAATATTCTAAGATGATGTTCTGTTATCAGTCCTGTATATCTGTCTGTCCGTCCTTTCGTCTGTATGTTGAAAGTACGCTAGCTTAAGAACAAAATGAGCTTGGAGGTTCAAATGTTTCCTAAATATGTTGAATGGTTGCAGAAAATTGTTGCCTAATATTTTTTGAAAATTTCTCTTTTATATGCAACAAATTTCAAGTTGCGTACAATCTTCTTGTAGCGTAAAAGCACCAAAAAGTAAATAAAAGATTTAGCGGATGAAATGGGACAAAAAGGGATACAAATGGTACCAATGATACTTTTAAGAGATACAATAGGAAAGGTGGGATACAAATTATACTAACCAAACCGCTGATGTTGAAATCATGAAATTCGGAGTATAAATTTATCTGACTGTGTAGACGCGAAACATAAACGATTTTTTTTCGATATTTGTTCTTTTAGGCAGAAAATCGCGCGAAAAGGGATACAAATGGTACCAACCAGCAGTTAGAATAGTGAAATTTGGTGTGTACAGTGCTCTAAAGGCCTAGACAAGAAGAATAAAGATATATTTCGATAATCGTACCTTTAGGATCAAAATGGGATAAAATTGGCACCAATCAAGCGACTGTAGCTAGAATGATGAAATTCATTGTTTACAATGAATTTGACTGCTTAGAGTATTTCTTCAAACGAAAATAAAAAGATTGAAAAACTGATACCAAGCAAACGATTGTAGCTAGAATCATGAAATTGGTTGTGTACATTCAATTGTGGATGAAAATGGTATACACTATGGTCTGTAAATTAAATCAAGACATTGCGAATGCGGAAAGTCTACCGACGACTGGCAAAAACCTTCTATTTATGGCACATTTTCTTCTTTCTTATGCCCACTTTTCGATTACACTTGAAGTATAATATGGCTGTTTTTCTTTAAGACAGATGCAATAACAAAAATCTAAATAAAATGTTAAAATTTCACTCAAAGTAAAAATTATATTTTCACATTGTAGCCAATGTGAGTGAAAAAAAATTTTGAAAAAATAATTTGGTGTTAAAAATTTTGGACTTAGCCTGGATATTTATCCAGTGTAAGTCAAATTTATGGCTATGAAGGCTAAGTCCAAAAAAAGGCAACAAAAAATATTTTTTTTTTTTGAAAATTTGTTTTGATACAAATATTTATATTGAAATTGCCGACAATGTGAAAAAATAAATAAAAAATTATTGATATTGAAAAATATATTATGAGCAAAAAATTAAATTTTTATTAACGTTTTTGTTATTGCAGCTTGTTATCCCGACTTAAAGAAAAACAGCCCTAATATTAATATATAAAGAAGTAGAGGACCATCTATATCACTATATCTGTATTTCTAAGTTTGTTTGTTTTTTCTTTATAGCCACTGGACCGATCGTTTTGAAATTTTCACAATATTTTTGATATTTGTTGTGGGAGTGGCAACTCACACACAAATTGGGGATTTATATTCGGAGTACTTTTACAGCGAGAATCTAGAATTTTTTTCTGAAAGTTCACTAATTGTTGGTTTGCAAAACTGTACAAAAAATGAGTGGTATAGGAAAAGGGGCGTGGCACTCCTCATACGATGTTAAAACCTATTATCGAATAAAGTCAGTTCTATAACAGCTAGAGTGCTGAAATTTTGTGTGAGTGCATATAGTATCAACGTGCGTAGTTGTGCCAAATATGGGCGGTATTGCAAAAGTGGACGTACGAAATTAAAACCTATTATCGAATATCTTCAGTTCTATGATGTGGAGAGGCTTAAATTGTGTGTGAGTAGATTGAGTGTAAATGCTCGTAGTTGTGCACAGATGGGCGGAAAGTTGACATGACATCTCCCATTCGAAGTTAAAGCCAATTTTTGCATATTCGCTTACATGGCACCGAGACTCCTTAATTGTAGTGTAGGTTAGTTTAGTTGTAATCTGCTTAGACAATATACAAATGGGCGGGATTTGAAAGATGGGGACATTTTAATTTAAATTTTCCAAAATTACAAGTTCTTTGGAATTTCTTAAGATACAAAAAAAAAGAAAAATTCATTTGTCAAAAGCCAATTTAAGGCAAGAGAACGGCAGTTATATCCAATTTTTGACATTTCTTCCCCTATTCGCCGTAAACTAACGTTCTGTTCTTCAATGTTCTTCACGGAACATCTCCCTTTCTTTAGTATCTCATGGACGTACCTTGTTTATAATTGATCACTTGAAAAATTACTGATCCCTAGAAATATCAGTATGAAACCTGATTTTACCGTTTGTTTTTTGCTTGGTGATAAGTGCGGGGGTTCAGCTATTTCATATTATAATAATCACCAAAAATATCAAATATATTCCTAAAATGGAACATCATTTTTTCACAAACTATAATTTGCCGGTAATACTGTGGAATGTAATTCTTGGTGGATGGTATATACGATTCGCACGGCCGAATACCTTTTAACTTGTTTACAATTAATTCTGTATCTTCTGAAAGGAAAGAGATATATTGACGAAATTTTACAAGCTTAGAGCAGAGGTGTTTTCCAGATGATTTACAAAATTCCGGGTCTCTAGGTGGAATTGGGCCGTATCAAATTTTGAAATGACTGTCAAAAGCTCAATTATGCTCTTGAATATTTATGACTGGCTGAGTAAGCGGGCGTGCAAAATAAAAAATCCAAATTCGTTCTTTTAGGGCCACAATGGGAAAAGGAGGCAGATGGAACTAATCAAACTGCTCTATATGGAATCATGATTGTGAGGACTGTTAGGATTGTAAATAGTTAAAATGGTCGAGAGGTATCAAATTTTTCCCTAACAAGGTCTGAAATAACTAAATAAATAAACAATATTTTGCGTATTTAAGAACATTTTTGAATATTGTTGTGGGAGTGTTCTTTAAAATATTCCAATATTTCACCAATGAAACATCACAATTTTTATATAAGTCGGCGTGTAGGTCGACAGCCTACAATGGATAATACTGTGAAATTCAATTCATGGTGGAGGGTATATAAGAACGACTATATTATTGAAAGTGATTTTTATATCAGCTAGTATCATTATAGTTTCCTTTCATAAATTATTTGGCAAGCTATGTCAATATATGTTTAACATAATTAATGAAATAAACAACACAGCATTGAATTACATTTTATTAAAGTATAGATTCAATTACTATTAATAATCTTAAATGTTCCATTAAAACTACAGCCAAAATGAAGAATAAGGGAAATTAATTAAATGCTTTAGAAATTGAGGACGATTTCTGTGCATGGCATTTTGGTTTTGAGATTTTCTCGCGATCTATCAATCGGATCCGGATGATTTTTGGCATGTATATTAGAACCAATGTCGCTTGTAACATATATATAATCAGACGCGATAAAAGCTGCAATTGTTGCAAAAGTCTACCTTCCGAGGTTGCAATTGCATTTATTTCATGGGTTTCTGAAACAATTCTGTCACAAATACTCCCCATTTAGTCAGTAATCACATGCCGAAAAATATTTTGGTATACTCTATATGATATAGAAAGTTTTTCCAAAAACATTTTTCATAATTTTTGACATTACCCCCAACATTAATACGAGGTGTTTAAAGACCATCTTGCCCAACGTACCTCTCCGATAGATCTTCTCCAAAATAGCCAATATTTCAATACATGGGTTTTAAATAATGGACAGTTTGTATGGGAGTTATTAGAGGTATCACCACTCACACGTAGTCCCAGTCCCCCTCAGTATATTAACTGGACAACGCACTTTATTTAATTTGCAGATCGATTCTCTTTGGCCAACTAAATACTTTGAATGTATTATATTGAACCTTGAGCTCAGGCCGAGTGACCGGTGAACTGAACTGTTGCTACGTAATTTTTAAATTGTTGCTCAGACACACTTAACCGCTCCCATATTGACATACACACACACCCACACGTGTCCTATCACACACACACTCCCACACTCGATATGGCCTTCATGGAACGCCACAACGGGCCAAACTGTGTATGCACAGAACGTTTTAAAGCGGAAACAACACAGAGAAAGCACAATGAATGGCAACACATAAAGAAAATGAAAGAAACGAACTAAAACAATAGTTAGCAAATTGTTGATATAGCCAGCAGGTGTCTCACCTTAGTAACTCTGAAAAGACGATATAGAATTTCAATGAGAGCCAAGGCAAAGCCACTGCCACTTCCAGCTCCACCCACTGGCACCGGGCCACCGCAAACAACACAAGCACGCCTTCACGGCAACACCGACAACAACTAGGTAGTTAGCCATATTCTACTTACTTATGTACATATATATAAATATATGTGCCATTGCATGTGTGTATGAATGAATGAGCCTATATGAAGATGTTTTAGGCGGTGGAATTGATAAGGCCTTTTGATACTTTTCTAGCTCATTTTCTTGAAGGTATACATTTCCTTCATTGAAAATTCCTTCTGGACTTACTTGTATCCATCTCCTTTCATTGAAAAGTTAATCTGATTCAAATTGTTTTCTGTGAAACTTGCTGTGTACCTTGCACTTACCATGCTACAAAAGGGCTACAAACAGGGATTTTTTGAAATTTGTACTTTTAAAGGACGAAAGAAACAAAAAGGGATAAAAATGGTACCATTTTAAATATTGCAGATATATTCTGTGTTTACATTTCTCAGACAACGTACACTGGTAACATAAATTGTTTTTTTTTAAATGTGTTCTTTTAAGGAGCGAGCCGGACAAAAAGGGATAAAAATGGTACCATCTAAATTAGTACAGATAGTATCGTGAAATTCAGCGTGTGCAATCCTCTGACCACAAAAATGGATTTTTTTAATTTGTACTTCAAAGGGATGATCGGGACAAAAAGGGATAAAAATAGTATTGGAGCAATAGTCGCGAAATTCGGTATGTACATTAGAGCGTACCAGGTTACAAGTAAAAAAAAAGTTCGCCGTACACCTTCGAATATGAAGTATTATTGAAAGGTAGTTTCAAAATTTTTTTTTTTTATTTTTTTATGCCGAACGTAGGGGTCGCGCTTTTACATTTTTCTATATACCTTCTGCATTTATAAACTGATTTTAAAGTGTGATATATCGATGTTTTTGTCTCGACGAGGCCGATTTCTTTGAAAATCGACATACTTCCTTAGGAAGAGTTTCATGATTTTATGCGAGCTTTAATTTTCTGATATTAGAGTGGTACATTAGGGTAGTAGCAACTGAGATATGATGGGTAAGTACCAGAAGGGGGTGCTTGGGGTACAAAAACATCGATGTATCACACTTTAAAATCCGTTTATAAATGCAGAAGTTATATAGAAAAATGTAAAAGCGCGACCCCTACGTACGGCATAAAAAAATAAAAAAAAATTTTTTGAAACTAGCTTTCAATAATACTTCATATTCGAAGGTGTACGGCGAACTTTTTTTTTTGAGGTACGCCCTAATGTACATACCTCTGACAATGTAGACTCGCAACATATATGGATTTTCAAAATTTGTACTTTAATGGGTGAGTGGGGAAAAGGGATAAAATGGTACCGAATTAAGTATTGCAGCTAGAAATTCGGCGTGTACATTCCGCCGGCCACGTAGACGAGTAACATATTTTTTTTTTCGAAATTTGTACTTTAAATGGGGGAAATCACAACTTTGGGAAAGAGGAACATAAACAAGTAAGAAGGCGTTAAGTTCGGCCGGGCCGAATCTTATATACCCTCCACCACGGAGTGCATTCCACAGTATTACCAGCAGATTAAAGGATGTCGACTTTACATCGAAGCACAGTACCATATTACGAAAATTGTGATATGTTTATGCACATTACTATATTTGTTTACTATTTCAAACTATAATGTATACTTATGCGCACTGTTTAAAATCGACTACTATATATAAACAAAATGCTGAAATTGTGAAAGTGAACATGACTAAATATTAGGCGATTGTCAGTTGCCATTAGAAAGAAGCATTTTCAGATACAGACAAAGTGATAAGAAAAGTATAAATTTTAAAGATATCCCCATTCGCCCCATTCCCCGCCCAAATGTACAAATTTCGTAAAACCCCTTTTTCGAGTCTTCATAGTCAGAATGTATACACCGAATTCCATGATTTCAACTTCAGCGGTTTGGTATGTCCCATTTTTATCCCTCTTTTTAATTATATCCCTTAAAAGTACAAATTTCGAAAAATCCATCTATTTTACGTGTCTATGCAATTAGAGGGATGTACACACCGAATTTCATTATTCTAGCTGTTGTCGTATCATTCGTACCATATTTTATCTCTTTTTGTCCCATTTCGCCCGCTAAAACTTTTATTTTCTTTGTGGTGCTTCCAAGCTACAAGAGGAATGTCCGCAACAAATTTTAACTGTATGAAAATAAGAAATTTAATTAATAAGCCAAGCTACCAATATTTGTATACTATATATATAATGGATATAATACTTCAATTCATAAAGTAAATATAAGGGTGCAATCATACCCTAAATATTGGGGGATAGAGTGTATTTTCAGCTACAGTCGTTTGGTTGGTTGTATTTCCATCCTACTTTAATTTCAAAAGTATAAATTTTGAAAATACCTTATCTCTAACGTACGCAGTATAAGACAACTTCATGATTCTACCATTTTTTGTCGTAAAAGCAACAAAATAAAGTACGAATATTTTACGTGGCTATGCAGTCAGAGGAATGTATACACCGAGGATGTATATATAGAAATTCACTATTCTAGGTGCAGCCGTTAGGTTGGTACTATTTTTATCCCTTTAGCCCCATTTAACCCCTTAAAAGTACGAATTTAGAAAAAAATACTTTTATATAATTTATCTACTCTATTAGAGGAATCTACAGGCCAAATTTCATGGTTCTATCTGTTGTCGTTTGATAGGTACCATTTTTATCCCTTTTTGTCCCATTTCGCCCCCTACAAATAAAAATCACTATATGGTGCCCTTTTATGCTATAAAGGGAATGCGCATTGCAAATATCAAGTAAATACAAGCTAATATGTTCAAAAAACATGCTGAAATACTCTAAATATTCGGGGTATTTTCAGTCCTTGTGAGGGAAAAATTTTTCCCTCTGGGCCGATTTCGCCCACTTTCAATCCCAACCGATCTACAACCATAAGACACATTTAGGAAAAATTTGAACCTCCTAGCTCATTTCGTTCGGCCGCTATCGTGCTTTCAACAGACAGACAGACAGACGGACATGGCTGTATCGTCTTAGAATTTTACTACGACCCAGAATATATATACTTTATGGGGTCTCCGATGAATATTTCAAGGTGTTACAAACGGAATGACAAAGTGAATATACCCCCATCCTGGAGGTGGAGGGTATAAAAACGACTAAAGCTGCATCTAAAAACATGGTATCGAGAATGTAAAGGGATCTACGAGTGTAATTTTTTGTTCGAAACTGGGTAGAAAAAGATAAAAATGATACACACGATGGGAGTTCAGTTAGAATAGCGCAATTCGGTACATGTGAGCTATCTAAAAGGATGTTTCAAAATTACGAATTTAGATTTATCTATATACATCAATAGAAAATTGAAGAAGTACTATCCAAATACGGAGATGGCATGCGAAGTACCGCGCACTGCTAGTTTCATAATACAAAATTGGGTTGAACTGTTGAGCGTTAACGAAAAATGAAGGCCCGGAAGAAGGCCTTGTTATTTCTTCCTCCCACTATCAATTATTGTGCTCGTAGTACGTACATTAGGTTGGGTCCCGAAAAAAAATTGCCGCGCTCACACCCCTTTGTTAGCTAAACGCTACTGAAAACATCTATAAAAATCTTCTTTTACCGTGTAATTTTCTATGTTTAATTTTTCTGAATTAATAGACACTTCAAAGCTCTTTAAACATAAATTTGTCTTAGAAGAATTATTTTTTCCTATTACGCTGGGGAAAAAATGGAGCTTTCGGAATAACAAGGTTCTGACAACGGATTCTGATAGACGGGATAAAAAAGAGTATTCGTATTGTTGAAAAGTCGCTGAGTAAACCTTTCACAGGGTGGAAATCGTGAAATGTCACCATGCCATTTGTAAATAAATTTGCATTCTATTAAATATGGTCTTGAGCCAGGACAATATACCAGTTCAAATCAAATATTGATTACAGATCAAAATAAAACAAACGAAATAGCTAAAACAAATGAGCGTTGGCACGGCAGAAGTATTGCTGGGTAACTATACCTGCATATACACATACTTACACATGCAACTCAATACGATGCTTGTAAGGTGGCATGTGTGCTTATTACTTGGTGCGATTTTTTAAACGGATATTCGGCAAGTGAGTATAAATCGAGATAGTGGTAGTGTGCAGCCAAGTAATAAATGTCACCATGAAATTTGTAAATAAATTTGCATTCTATAAAATATAGATGCCAAATGGTCTTGAGCCAGGAGAATATCCCGGTTCAAATCAAATATATATAATATATATAATACTATAGGCAAAATGGAATTACTTGGGGTTTTTAGTTTTCATTTCGTAATACTGTTGCCCCTTCACAGGACTACAAAGCTCAAAAGGATACAATTTTTCAAAAAAAAATATTTTATATACTTTTTCGCACCCTACGATAACGGTATTAGTGTAAAACTAGTTCAGCAGCAGTTCAGTTTTTCTAGTTTATACATATATTGCTTTTTAAGAGATGGCTGTTAATACTAATCTAATACCGATAGAAGCTTGATATTTGATATTTCCTTATGATATTTCCTTATTTATACCGGTGTCATAGGTGTGTCATATTTTTTGAATAATTTTATCCTTTGGAAATTTGTAGTCTTTTTAAAGGAAACAACAGGTTGAGAAAATAAAAAAATTAAAAACGCCAATTTAAAATATAGTTTACCATTTGGTTCAATTGTAACATGGACTGTCGGACAGTATTACAGACCAAAAAATAAGAAAAAAGGCGTTTTTGGAAGAATTCTATGACAAATATTTTTGTAGAACAATTTGACCCGTTAATCCGCTGTTTTAAGTGTCATTTTTACACATTTGTACAAAAGGGACAAAAAGACCCCAATATTGAGGAGCTACAGGGTTAAAATGTTATTCGTAGTGTTTTAATTAATACTGAGGAACACATCCTAATGTAAGGGCCACAAGGTTCCCTATGCTGATATATCATAAGAATGTGCCACCATACGTAAATTTTCAAAACGCCGATAATTGTATATTCTTTATTTACCCCCCCCCCCCATCAGAATTCGTTGTCATTTTTTATGTCTAGAGTAATTTCTTGTATTTTTAAAAGTGATAACTAAAAACTCATATTTGTTTCGAAAGCATTGATAACTGCCTAAATAACGAATTTCGGACGACGTCGATGACTCAATGTTTGTGAAAATATAGCCAATAAAATGAAATCTGTTTTTCCAATTTTCATCATTCGAAAGGTATTGATTGCAGCTACTTATTTTTTACATGAACAACATGATTTTTAGGGTTGTTTTCAGGAGCGTTTAGATGGCTTGTTCTAGAAACGAAATATTTTGCAAATTAACATTAAAAAATCCAAAATTTTATTTCCTTTGGGTGACTGGCAATTGTTTTTCATTTGTATTTAGTGACAACTGAAAACTTTTTCGTACTTGGTGTCTGTATTTTATATATGATGTAAATATATCTGGAAGAAATTGAAGTCGCAGCGCTCATTTTTGTAAAAAGAGTTTGAAAATTTTGGCTCTGAAAAGCCATCTCCTGTATTAAAATATTTCACAAATATGGAGGCAGTTACGTCATTTATCGTCTGATATTCATCATTTAGGCATCATTCGACAGGTATTGATTCCTTCTACATATTTTTCATAACACCTTTTACAAAATGTTACCAATGAAAACCCACAAAAAATCAATCTAAACGTCCAATAATACGAACAATGAGTTATTCTAAGACAATAATACAAATTTGTATTAAAAGTGCTTCCAAGGGTCTATTAAATCAAAAAAAAAAAATCGACAAAAATGCAACATAAAAAATTACACGTGATCAGATCAGATCAGATCATCACTAAACAATCCAATCTTCATTTTTGGGGGGTGACCGCTGTTATTTATTTTCGTGACCCATCCTAATGTTTATATGCTTATGCCAGTGTGTGTATGTGTGTGATATATGCCCGTGTTTGGTGTCTGACATGTATTGTGTTTCTGAAAAAGCTTTATAGTTTCCTGTTTCCTCTATCGTCCTCACACACCCGCGCATATATGAACACTGTGAGAAGAGAAGAGCAAATATTTCGCTATGCTCGGTTAAGACGAATTATGTTGTACACTTTCCCTTAAACAAACCGGAGAAGAAAATGTTATTGTCGTTAGAAAAATGTATAAATATGTATCCGATCGACTTAGAATCACGTTTTGAATCGATTCAGTCAAGTCGTCCTGTCTATCCGTCAGTCTGGCAGGTCTTACTTGTAATCAAATCACATATTTTAACCAATTATCTTCAATTTAAGTAGAAATATCTACATACATATAGTGAAACATAGTGTCACATCGGTTCCGATTTAGATTTAACTCAGCTCCAGTATTACATTTCGTCCGTGTCACCAAAAAAAATTGCTTCATTTTTTTCTTCAGATTTATTACGAATCTTTAAGAATTCAAATTGTGAATATTAAGACATTTTTCATCAAGTTCTATTTTTTGTATGATGTTTTCAATTTGTCATTTAACATGCCTCCTTACGCTATAGTGAAACAATAGGTGCAAACTAAACCTGATGCAACATATGCTTGTACAGACTACGTATCGTATTCCTTTGACAAAACATACAGAGTCCTTGGCAAAGGATGTTGCCAACAACAATGAGTGGGTGAGTGAATGAAAGTCCATAAAGGGACAGCCTTTGCCAACATTATTTGCAAAATAAAACATTTTCAAAAATATATGAATTATAAAGTAAAACTTCGCAACCGAAAACTTTTTTGCTTTCATCCTCTCTCACACCTGCAGCAGCCCCAACCCCAGCCAGTCGGGCTAGTTAACGTTAGCATTTTACTCATGGGTGCTTCCACAGAAGAACACTTATCTTTTGTGTACATGGACATATATCTACATATGTAGGAACTATGTACAATGTGAGTAGATATGTGAGTACAGAACTATGCCACAATGTGTTAATGTAATTTTGGGTTTAACCACAAGTTTAAGGCCTTTTATTTAGTACAATGTAGCTGGGCAATTGAAAATTGTACACAAACTTTGGTACATTGTTGCCACTGGTATCAGACTGTATACTAACATTTTGAATTGCAGCAGGCAAACACAGATCAAAATATTTTCTACATACCTCTGAAGCACATCATTTACCTTCAGATTAAAATAATATTTACGAAAAATAATATGTCCTTCAATAACCCCAAAATTTAAAAATATTCCGAATCTTATATATCCTGAAAATAGCCATATAGCCATTTACCATGTCATGACAGCAACAAAAATATTATCCAAAATATAATACTTTTTATAGCATAAGTTTAGGGATATGGGATTTAAATGAATACTGTTCAGTGTTGCCAATTTAGCCATTTTCGGCTAGATTCAACGCCTTATTTTTCATCAAGCCATATGAGGGCTGGTTTCCTTTAAGCCGTGATAACTAAGCGTCGTAACAAAATCGCAAATAAAATGCTAATTTTTTACTCAATGGAAAAATAATAAATAATTGCAACATTGTCACCTATATCGGTATAAGGATGAGTGTAACAAAAAAACAAGTAGAAATGCTTTAACTAACATATTAGGGAAATTATAGTATTTGTGCTAATTGCGATATGTATTTCAGATTTTTATTATTATTTTGAATTAAATTTAATTGATTAATTTAAAAATCACGCCCACTTATAGGTCGAGGCTACAAAAATGTTTTCATGGCGTGATAGACCTTGACTATATAAAAAATACTTCAAGTACGTTCAAAAAGCCCTCTATATTATTTCTTTAAGTAAATATTAAACAAAATTATTACGCGTCAAAGTAATGTCCACAACGAATTTTATGATTCTAACTGAAGCTATATGGTCGGTACCAATTTTGTCCCTTTGTGCCCACCCTAAAAACGAATATCAAAAATCGCTTTATACACGTTTTCCCCCTAAAAGTATTTTTTTTGAAAAATTTCTTTATTTTGCACGTCTATACTGTCAGAGGAATGGACATATGGGCATCTCCCAGTGGCCCGGACGCGACATTCGCACCCCTTAAACTACGCCAAAAACAACAAAGAAACTAAAAAAGTCGATCAGCCTTTTTATTGTTCTAAAGCGCTTACAAAATACTACATTTTAAAATTATATCGTCAGGATTTAGTACAAATTAGTAAAAACAAGTAAAAACGACGTTAAGTTCGGCCGGGCCGAATTTTATATACCCTCCACCTTTGATTGCATTCCACCGAGGATGTCCATTTTCGTAGAACTGCAGTAATATTACAGGAAAATAAAATTTTTTTATATAGCCAAATCAAAACAAATACAAATATTTAAAAAAAATATTAATAAATATAAATTAATTATTTCAAACCACGCCTATAAGGCGAGGCTATCAATACGTCAATTCAAAAAATAAATATTCTTCTATATATATTTTCAAAAAGCTTAAATACAATAAATATTGGTAGATAGTGGGTGCTACAGTTTGTTGTATTTCCATTCTATTTTAATTCCAAAAGTCTAAATTTTGAAAATCCATTATCAGACGTACATAGTGCAAAATAACCTAACTTCATGATTCAACCAATTTCTGCCGTTATTTTCCATGTTTACATAGCCAAAGGAATGTATACAACGAATTTCATGACTCTAGCTGCGGTCATTAGGTTGGTACTATTTTTACCCCCTTTTTCCATTTTGACCCCAAAAAGTACCAATTTCGAAAAATCCCTTTATTTTCCGTGTCTAGACAGTCAGAGGAATGTATACTCCAAATTTCACAACTCTAGCTGCGTTAATTTGATTGGTACTATTTTTATCCCTTTTTTCATTTTAACCCCAAAAAGTACGAATTTTGAAAAATCCGTGTATTTTACGTGTCTATGCAATCAGAGGAATGTATACACCGAATTTGATTATTCTAGGGGCAGCCGTTTGGTTGGTACCATTTTTATCCCTCTATTCCCATTTACCCCTTAAAAGTACTAATTTGGAAAAAATACTTTTATATTATGTATCTACTCCATTAGAGGAATATACACACTGAATTTCGTGTTTCTAGCTGTTGTCGTTTAATATGTACCATTTTTATCCTTTTTGCCCCATTTCACCCCCTACAAATAAGAATCACTTTATGGTGCACGTTTTGTTACCGGGGGAATGCGCATACCCATTATCAAGCAAGTACAAGAAGACATATTGAAAATATATGCTTAAATACTCTAAAATATTAGGGATTATTATGGGTATTTTTAGTCCTTGTGAGGGAAAAATTTTTCCCTTTGGGCCGATTTCGCCCCATTTCAATCCCAACCGATCTACGACTATAAGATGCATTTATGGAAAATTTGAACGTTCTAGCTCCTTTTGTTTAGATGCTAGCGTGCAACAGACGGACGGACATGGCTAGATCGTCTTAGAATTTTATGACGATCAAGAATATATATACATATACTTATAGGGTATATACTTATAGGGTCTCAGGTCGATATTTCAAGGTGTTACAAACGGAATGACAAAGTTAGTATACCCCCATCCTGGAGGTGGAGGGTATAAAAATATAAACAATTTTACATCGAAACGGACGCGACCAAAAACAGAAGTACTTTAAGGTCTTATAGAATTATACAAAATTCAGCTATTTTTTGATAACTTTGTTTTTCCTTATATAGTAGTACATGTAAATGAAGGTCAGAGGATATATTTTGTTCGTAGATTTATGAAATATGCGAATTATCTTTTAATTTTTTTAATTAGGTACAGCAGAAATACGGACGGGACAAAAATGTCTCCTCGTAGTAAAACAATTTAGTAATTTCCGTTATAACAATTCAAATTTTAATAAAAATAGAAGAGATCAAGTTAACTTCAAGTTTCATAATAAAAAAGTTGTCGAAATAAGAAAAAATAAAGTTAAAACCTATTAGTGTGGTCTGATTTCATTTTTTGGCAGACCTTTTTATAAAACAATTCTAAAAACATGATCAAATATCAAGTCATAGTGGATCCCATGTCCCAGTATAGAAGTTATGAAGTATTTAATATTACCTAGGATAGAGACAATTGTGTGGGAGGTACAGGAAGCGGCGTGGCTAAATCGTAAATATTTTTTAGGTTTAATTGATTATTGATAAGTGATTATAAAAACATTTTTAAGTATCAAATTGTGAATGATTTTGACTACCCGTATGAATGTTATGTCGGTTTTATTGTAACCGAAGTTTATGCCACTTTGTGTTGGAGGTACCAGAAGGGGTGTGGCAATATCGCCCATATTCCACACGAATGTAACCTTTATAAAAGAATTGCTAAATATCAATCTTCACAGTATTCCAATCATCAGTATAGAAGTTATAACATCCTTAAATTATAGTAATTTTAAGTGATTTGTGTGGGAGGTACTGGAAGGGGCGTGGCAATAACCATAATAATTAGTAACCTTAAAGTGTTTATAGGTATTTATCCATGTTGTAGTTATATGGGTTTTAATTTAACATTGGCGTGGCAATTTCGCCCATCTTCGAACTTAAACTAAGTTTGGGAAAAATATGGCCATGTGCAAAGATTGAATCGATTCCTTAACTCCTTTCTAGTGTCATCGTGTACACCAGACAGCTAGACGGACGGACGGACATGGCTCAAACACCTTAAAAAGTCGTGAAACGTTTTTAACAACGATGACGATCGAGAACGAAATATATCCACAGTGTATCATTTAGGGCCGAGCTCA
The DNA here is from genome assembly GCA_947397865.1 of Polietes domitor. Taxonomy (NCBI): domain Eukaryota; kingdom Metazoa; phylum Arthropoda; class Insecta; order Diptera; family Muscidae; genus Polietes; species Polietes domitor. The sequence goes on along the minus strand of OX377618.1, from coordinate 189,151,554 downwards.
GGCTACTAAGGATGTCAGCAGGTGGCGGATAGCTGAACGGTCTACAGATATGTAGACTAGCTGCTTAGGCAGCCCGCGATCAAGTGCGAGTGTACTATAAAAACATAAGAGTCCTTGATATGACGACCAGAGTGCCGCCCGTTAAATAGGCCGCTCCACAGGGTATCAACGAGAGAGGTAAAATAAGAAGAGTGATGTCTCTGTGGTCTCCCAGTCAAATCTCAAATCCAGAAGCGTCTGTCCCAGATTGGGCGGCTCCCTGGTCAGCCTTTGTCTCCATGTTAGGAGCGGCTGTAATTTTATCATGGCAGAAGGTAAACAAGTAAGAAGGCGTTAAGTTCGGCCGGACCGAATCTTATATACCCTCCACCACGGAGTGCATTCCACAGTATTACCAGCAGATTAAAGGATGTCGACTTTACATAGAAGCTCAGTACCATATTACGAAAATTGTGATATTTTTATGCACATTATTATATTTGTTTACTATTTCAAACTATAACGTTTACTTATGCTCACTATTTAAAATCGAAAAAAAAATGCTGAAATTGAGAAAGTGAACATGCCTAAATATTAGGCGATTGTCAGTCGCCATTAGAAAGAAGCATTTTCAGATACAGACAAAGTGATAAGAAAAGTATACATTTTAAAGATATCCCCATTCGTCCCATTATCCGCCCAAATGTACAAATTTCGAAAAAACCCTTTTTCGAGTCTTCATAGTCAGAATGTATACACCGAATTTCATGATTTCAACTTCAGCGGTTTGGTATGTCCCATTTTTATCCCTATTTTTAATTATATCCCTTAAAAGTAGGAATTTCGAAAAATCCCTCTATTTTACGTGTCTATGCAGTTAGAGGGATGTACACACCGATTTTCATGATTCTAGCTGTTGTCGTATCATTGGTACCATATTTTATTCCATTTTGTCCCATTTAGCCCGCTAAAACATTTATTTTCTTTGTAGTGCTTCCAAGCTACAAGAGGAATGTCCGCAACAAATTTCAAATGTTTGAAAATCAGAAATTTAATTAATAAGCCAAGGCTACCAATATTTGTATACTATATATATATATATATATATATATATATATATATATATATATATATATATATATATATATATATATACCAAATTCATATAGTAAATATAAGGGAGGGTATTTATGATACCCTAAATATTGGGGGATAGAGAGTGTATTTTCAGCTACAGTCGTTTGGTTGGTTGTATTTCCATCCTATTTTAATTTCAAAAGTATAAATTTTGAAAATACTTATCTCCCACGTACGCAGTATAAGACAACTTCATGATTCTACCATTTTTTATCGTAAAAGCAACAAAATAAAGTACGAATTTGGTGAAAAAATATTTTACGTGATTATGCAGTCAGAGGAATGTATACAGCGAATTCCATGATTCTATCAGCGGCCATTTTGTTGGTACTATTTTTATCCCCTTTTTCCAATTTTGCCCCCTCAAGAGTACGACTATCTAAAATCTCTTTATTTTACGTGTCTACACAATTACAGTGATGTACACACTGAATTTCATCATTCTAGCTGTATTCGTTTAGATGGTACTATTTTTATCCCCTGTAGCCATTGTATCCATTGAAAGTACGAATTTGAAAAAACGTTTTATTTTTCGTGTCTACGCAGTCAGAGGAATGTATACTCCGAACTTCATGATTCTAGCTACTGACATTTGGTAGGTACTATTTTTATCCCCTTTTTCCATTTGAACCCCAAAAAGGACGAATTTTTTAAAGTTCTTTTATTTTACGTGTCTACGCAATCAGAGGAATGTATATATAGAATTTCATTATTCTAGGTGCAGCCGTTAGGTTGGTACTATTTTTATCCCTCTATCCTCATTTAACCCCTTAAAAGTTCGAATTATTATAATTATATTATATTATACTATGTATCTACTCTATTAGAGGAATGTGCACGCCAAATTTCGTGTATCTATCTGTTGTCGTTTGATAGGTACCATTTTTATCCCTTTTTGTCCCATTTCGCCCCCTACAAATAAAAATCACTCTATGGTGCCCTTTTATGCTATAAAGGGAATGCGCATTACAAATATCAAGTAAATACAAGCTAATATACTCAAAAACATGCTCTAAATATTAGGGGTATTTTCAGTCCTTTTGAGGGATTTTTCCCTCTGGGCCGATTTCGTCCACTTTCAATCCCAACCGATCTACAACCATAAGACACCTTTAGGAAAAATTTGAACCTCCTAGCTCATTTCGTTCGGCCGCTATCGTGCTTTCAACAGACAGACGGACATGGCTATATCGTCTTACCACGACCCAGAATATATATACTTTATGGGGTCTCCGATGAATATTTCAAGGTGTTACAAACGGAATGACAAAGTGAATATACCCCCATCCTGGAGGTGGAGGGTATAAAAATGCTAGGGGTAGGATCCCTGACAAATAAAACAATCATGGAAATGTCTTTAAAAGCAAATGAAATTCGGAAACACAGTGTCGTCGTGCGTAAGGGGTGAGCATGCAGGCTTCCGGGCGTCGATATCAATCGAATGCTACTTCTGTAGGCTTGGCTGGTCTAGCAGATAATGTTACAGGCACCAACAACAAGGCTATAAAAAGAAGGTGGGAATTCAGAAGAATTTAATCCGTTTGCCCTTAGCTCAAAGTTGTCCATGTCCCCTAATGTACGGCAATTCACACGTACGCGACTGGAGAAAATAGAATGCCGTAAGAAGGATGCCGTACTGACCATCTAATAAAAGATCAATTTGCGTTTTGCAAACTAGGAGACCACATCAGAACGCTTGAAGATATGCTAGAGGATGGAAAGTATGAAGGTTCTTTACGAATTGTATGCGATCGATGTACGCGATGAGAAAGCGAAGGAGGTAATTCGAAGCAGTAAGTCCTCCCAGACATCGCCCTGTCTAACACTAAGGATACAATAAAGAAAACAGTCCTACGAGCTTAATACATTAGCACGAGCTGCAAAAGGACGACACAACATGGAGGTCGACTGAAAGGGAGCATGTGTCTACCAACAGTAGACATTCGAGAAAGAAGTCGGATGACTCTAAATAACAAGAAGCTGAATTTAAAGAGTTCAAAATAGCCATAAGGAACGATAAACGAATGCCGAGGAAGGTGAGACTAGACGTCATTGTATTTACAGCGAAAGGCGAACTTTCATAAGGCTACATATATCTTGCAGAAGGTTAAATCAGACTCAAATCTAAACGAAGTTAGTGATGCGGTGACAAAAATAAGAATGACACAAAAGGGTGACTTACTTCTACAGCTCGGCGGAACGAGAGAAATATGGTCTATTCAAAAGCATCATCGAGAACACATTGGGTGACCAGCAGCAGTTCGTAGCATAAGTGAGAAGATATCATTCGATATAAAGGACATTGATGAAATCACCGCAAAAGAGGTGGACCAAGACCAATAAAACAAAAACTTGATATAGAGAATTTCTGCTTAGATGATATAAAGGCTCTTAGGATGTCTTTCGGAGACACCCGACAACCAGTTTCCCGGGTTTTGTCGGAGCCAACCTATGGCTGTTACGCCCATCCATGCTGAACAAATGACGAGTTCCAAAATATGCTAGATGAGCTCGTTGATGATGCTAGAGCGAGAGCACAAGTGATCATAGCATGCGGCTTCAATGCATGGCCTGAAGAATGGGAAAGTCGAACTACCAACGCTAGAGGCCGAAAGCTTGTGGAAACCTTCGTATCACTAGAAGCTCGAGCCGATTCAAATTTCGTGCGTGAATTTGTGTGTTCCAAAATTTTGGAGTTTTTACTTAAATGGTTTACATATCGTTTTTATCTGTTTTCATGAATTTTAGGTATTTTTGCTTTATATTTATATCGTTCGAAAGATCTATTTTTTCTATTTAAATGATGTTAGAAACTGAAAATCGTTGATAATCACAAAGACACCGGTTTTTACACCCAAAATCCAGGTTTGTGGGAAAGATTCTGTTTTTACCCGACAATACCTAAAAGAAAACTTCCTACAATTTCATTCTTATTTGTAAGATTCTCTAAATATTCTTTGACGAACAAACAATTTCATGAAGAAATAAAAAACAAACATTCAAGTACAGAAGATCAGATAAATGATATACTACATTTAATTCTATTATTTCTATTTGCTAGAAAATAAAAGAAGAAGTTTTAAGATTCACTTGTAGGCGGCAACAGCGAAAACCATATTTTTATGTTCTTTCCCACAGACATACAATTCGCCCACTACTTTCCAAGAATGCAACACTCCTGTTTATTTGTTTTTTTCAATATTTTTGTTTAGCTGTTGCTACAGTTGCCGTGAGCCCCATCATTCATTTATTCATTTGCAATTAAAATTTCTGCCATTCGCCCTCGTTCGGCATAATGATGCCACTGTTACTTTTTGTTTGTTTGTTTTCCGGTGTTTTTATATTCATAGTTCACTTGTAGCTGGTTTTCCAACGCCCACATATACGAGTTCACTCTGCGAGAGAAATATATCAGATTCGGTGATGTATACGCAAACATTTGTGTACGGACACATCATTACCCAAGCAACCAGCACCGTATCACACCGTCCACAACTTCCCCATCAGACAGACATCAGGGGTGGCATCTTAATGAGACTAACCCCTGTTGAGCGAATAAATAATTAACGCAGCATTTGCGGCATTTATAAATGTGGTGAATTTGAGTAAAACAATTAACATTTGTGTTGGTGAATATCAAATGGTGGAATTACGAATGGAATTATTTTTGCTTCGGCCTAAAAGTATGCAATAACTTGTTGGCATTTAGTAACAGATGAACTACAGTGATGTCCAATTCCAAAGAAATAAAAATCAATATACATATAGAGATGTCAAAACCGAAACCGGTTAACCGGTGTTAGCCACAGTCCTCCGGCCGATCCGTCTGTTGAAAGCACGCTATCATCTAAACGAAAGGTGCTAGGATGTCTAAATTTTCCATAAATGCGACTTATAGTCGTAGATCGGTTGGAATTGACACTGGGCAAAATCGGCCCAAAGGAAAAAAAATTTCCTCACAAGGACTAAGAATATTTAAGCATAATTTTTCAATAGTCTGTACTTACTTGATATTGGGTATGCACATTCCCTCTATAACAAAAACGTGCACCATAAAATGATTTTTATTCGTAGGGAGTGAAATGGGGCAAAAAGGGACAAAAAAGGGATGAAATATTAAACGGCAACAGCTACAAACACGAAACTCGATGCGTACATTCCTCTAATTGAGTAGATACATAATATAATGTTTTCCAAATTCGTACTTTTAAGGGGTAAATGGTAATAGAGGGATAAAAATGGTAACAACCAAACGGCTGCACCTGGAATAATGAAATTCGCTGTACATACCTCTGACTGCGTGGACACGAAAAATAAAAGGTTTTTTTTTTTTTAAATTCGTACATTCAAGGGATACAATGGGCACAGAGGGATAAAATAGTATCAACTAAACGATTACAGCTAGAATGATGAAATTCGGTGTGTACATCCCTCTAATTGTGTATACACGTAAAATTTCGTGTTTCTAGCTGTTGCCGTTTAATATGTACCATTTTTATCCCTTTTTGTCCCATATCACCCCTACGAATAAAAATCACTTTATGGTCCACGTTTGTGTTATAGGGGAATGCGCATACCCAATATCAAGTAAGTACAAGCAGACATATTGACAAAATATGTTTAAATACTCCAAAATATTAGGGATTATTATGGGTATTTTTAGTCCTTGTGAGAGAAAAAGTTTTTCCCTTTGGGCCGATTTCGCGCAGTTTCAATACCAACCGATCTACGACTATGAGACGCATTTCTGGAAAATTTGGACATCCTCGCTTAGATGCTAGCGTGATTTCAACAGACGGACGGGCGGACGGAGGGACATGGCTAGATCGTCATAGAATTTTAAGACGATCACAAATATATATACATTATAGGGTCTCAGGTCGATATTTCAAGGTGTTAAAAAAGCGATGACAAAGTTAGTATACTCCCATCTTGGAGTTGGAGGGTATAACAATCAATGTGTGTGGACGGATTCGCTTGAAAATTTTACTTGTCAACAGGGGATGGTTCCTGGATATACAAATCATGATAGGACACAAACAATATTTTAAAACTATCAAAAATTACTCATTTTATCTTCCTGAACATACGAAGTAGGGGAATAGGGAAGAGTGAACCCGTGCAACGCCGGGTATAAAATACGAGTGTTAAATAAAAACCAATAAGTAACTTCAAAAAAAAATATGGCGGGTTTCCTACGTCCTTCTAGTACCTCCCACTCCCAGAAATATAAGAATCTGAACCGATTAGGTTAAGGTATCTGGGAGCTATTACTAAATCCAGACCGATCTGCTCCATTTTCTCCACAGATGTTTCCAGTTTAATTTTAAGGTACTGTATCAATTTGAAGCAAATCGAGAATAAAATGTGGTTTCTAGACCGGATAAAGTTAAATCGGGAGCAACATTTGTATGGGGCTATATCTAAATCTGAACCGATTTGCTTCAAATTAAATAAGATTCCTTCTTGGCACGTACAGCTTACTTGAGCTAATGTTAGGATCGGACAATAATATCGATCTATGCTTTGTTTACTAGAATAGATGGACTAGATTGAAACTGATTCTAAGCCGATCTGTATAAAAAACAATGGGTTTATTTCGTTTCCTTTTGGGTCTTACAAACAAATGCACAACGACATAGTACCCTAGTGGAGGGTATAAAAATATTTATGCTTTAGACGCGCCCCTTCTAGAACCTCCGAAGCTATTGTCTCTATTCAAGGTAAAATAAAATCCATTATAACTTCTATAACGGTGCCTGACATTCAATATGACTGGTTTTTTACAATTATTTATAAATGAGGAAGCTGTGTCCATTTGCCACAAACTTTCCAGCGATTCACACGCAAATAATACGGCGTTAAGTACATACACATATCCTCTGTGAGTGTCGGTTTAAGTTTGTTTTACTGACTAAAACTTACTTGTTTTGAATCCTAATCCATTTTGAAATGAATTTTCATTGTATTCCGACAACACCTTCTAATTTTGCCCTATGGACGGAATAAATAAATTTTTATTTTGTTTGGTTTTTTAGTATATGTTTACGTATTTGTTGGCGATAATGCACAGAAAAAATTAATTTCATTCGTAATACAGATTCTCACCTTTTTCAGATTTTGAAAATAAACAAAACGTGATTTCTTTATTCGAAGTTTTGAGCTGTTTCTCATACATTTTAAGAGATTTTGCAATTCAATATATTAAAAATTGTAGTTTCTTAGCTTTATTCTGGCGCCAAAAATGTGTTTGTGCAAATATAGTTTGCTTGTAACAAATATTTAAAAAATACCGCTTTTTGATTTTGGGCCAAATAACTTTTTCCGTTTGAAAGCCTGTGAAGAATAAAATACATATTTAGAAAGGTTGAAGAGTTTCCCTTTTTTATACCCTCACTCTACAGAGTTGGAGGGTATATATCATTTGGGACAGAAATAAAGTGTAACGTATTGAAGGAGTGACTTAAGACCTCAAGTATGTTTGGGCCAAATCCGTTTCACGACTTCTTAAGGTGTTTGAGCCATGTCCTTCCGTCTGTCTGTCTGGCTGGAGTACACGATAACTCTCGAAGGGAGTAAAGGAATCAATTCAACCTATAATATATTCCCAAAACTTAGTTTAAGTTCGAAGATGGGCGAAATTGCCACGCCCCTTCTGGTACCTCCCATACAAATGACTCATATTCCTATGTTAAATTAAAACCACTGTAACTTTCACACCGTCTTTCGGAATCAGCTATAATTTTGTATTTGATAAAGTTTTCATAATCACTTTAAGCGTACAAAATATGGCGGGTATTGCCAAGTCCCTTCTTGTACCTCCCACACAAATCACCCTAACCTACGTAAAATTAAAGCTGGTATAACTTCTATAAGAATGACCGGAATACTATGAAATTTGATAGTTGGCAATGCTTTTATATATGTTGCATCCGTGTGGAATATGGACGATATTGCCACACCCCTTCTGGTACCTCCCACACAAAGTGACATAAGCCTTGGTTAAAATAAGACCGATATAACTTCCCTACGGGTAGTCAAAATCAAATCAAATTTGATATCTGAAAATGTTTTTATAATTATTTTAAACTAAAACAAGTAAGAAAAGGCTAAAGTCGGGCAGTTCCGACTCTATGATACACTCCACTTTCTATCCGAATACAATTTAATTCGGTGAAAAAGTGAAAACGGGAAGGATTTTTGTATCCTATAAATGTATGTGTTTGACAAAAATGTTAAATCGGAAAGGATATTTGTATGGGGGTATATTGAAACCTGGAACAAAATAGGTGAATAGGTATAATATGTATAGTTTGGTAAAAATCGGTTAAACATTTGGGAGCAACATTTGTATTGGGGCTATATCTAAATCTGAACCGATTTTACCCACTTTCTGCATAGGTGTTTCTAGTAGGATTATAAAATGTTGTGCCAAATTTAAAGAAATTCGGGAACGGAAGATGTTAAATCGGGAGCGACATTTGTATGGGGGCTATATCTAAATCAGAACCGATCTAGCTCACTTTCACCACAGGTGTTTCTAGTTGGTTTATAAGATGTTGTACCAAATTTAAAGAAAATCTGGTACAATATGTGTTTTGTAGAGCGGCAAAAGGCAAATCGGGAGCAACATTTGTGTGGGGGCTATATCTAAATCTGAACCGCTCTTACCCACTTTCTGCATAGGTGTTTCTAGTTGTTTATAAGATGTTGTACCAAAGAAAATCGGGTTCACTATGTGGTTTCTAGAGCGGAAAATGTCAAATCAGGAGCGACATTTGTATGGGTGCTATATCTAAATCTGAACCGATCTTACCCACTTTCTGCATAGGTGTTTCAAGTTGGATTACAAGATGTTTTGCCAAATTTAAAGAAAATCGGATACAATATGTGGTTTCTAGAGCGGAAAATATCAAATCAGGAGCGACTTTTGTATGGGGGCTATATCTAAATTTGAACCGATATGCCTCAAATTAAATAGCGTTCGTCCTTGATCCACAAAACTGACTAGTGCTAAGTTTTGTTAAGATCGGACTATAATTTAGCCACGCTTCTTCTTGTACCTCCCACACAATAGACTATATCCTAGGTAAAATTAAATCCTTCATAAATTCTATACTGGTGCATGGAATCCACTATGACTTCATACTTGATCATGTTCTTGCAATGGTTTTATAACTGTGGATGCTAGGATCAAATGCCATGAACCTTTTAGTACCTTTCACACAAATCATCCGGCCCTACGTAAAATATAAGTTATTATAATTTCCATAGATATGTTCTCTGAGAGTGAGGGTATATAAGTGGATGTTTTCTTACTTGTTTGAAAATAGAAAATAATTTGAATTTTTTACAGAACTCAAAAATGTTTTCTAGATCACAAGTTATAGAGTTTTGGCGCTGTTGGAATTCGATTGTGAACCACTGTGCGGCAGTGTTATAAATGGACAGCGGGATTTTATGCTAAATCATTTATTGAATTTATGGTTAAATTTGAATGCCGAATTCACGCAAATTATTTTCAGATAAAAAATCTATATAACCAATTTTATATTAGCGTATTTTGCATAGCGATATGTATATTTTATGCAAATATGGATGATATGATAACGAAGCGGTGTTTATATGTTATCAGAATAAAGAATATCTGAAACTATCTAACGAGTCGTTTACATTTTATTTGTAAATTTTGATTTATATCGACTGAGCGTGTGATTCTATACATAACTTGTAAATAATTCAACCAATTTTCAGTTATTCCATGATCTTTTAATAGGAAATGTAATCTAAATGTGATGAATCAATGACCTTTGAATCGAATAAAGGTTTTAACATATCATTATCACGCTAATAACTAATAACTAAGACATCAATTGTAAAGGGTGGTTAAATTTTTAGGGCCGATGTTGTTTTGAATAAAACTCAAATTATTTAGGAATTATTGCGATTTCTTTTTATACCCTCCACCTCCAGCATGGGGGTATACTAACTTGTCATTCCGTTTATAACACCTTAAAATATCGACCTGAGACCCTATAAAGTATATATATTCTTGATCGTCATAAAATTCTAAGACGATCTAGCCATGTCCGTCCGCCCGTCCTTCTGTTGAAATCACGCTAGCATCTAAACGAAAGAAGTTAGGACGTCCAAATTGTCTTATAGTCGTAGATAGGTTGGGATTGAAACTGGGCGAAATCGGCCCAAAGGGAAAAAATTTTCCCTCACACGGACTAAAAATACCCATAATAACCTATAATATTTTAGAGTATTTAAGCATGTTTTTCATTATGTCTGCTTGTACATACTTGATATTGGGTATGCACATTCCCCCTATAACAAAAACGTGCACCATAAAGTGATTCTTATTCGTAGGGGTGAAATGGGGCAAAGAGGGATAAAAATCGTACCTATCAAACGAAAATAGCTAGAAACACGAAATTCGGTTTGTACATTCCTCTAATTGAGTACATACATAATATAAAAGTATTTTATCCAAATTTGTACTTTTAAGGGGTAAAATTGGAATAGAGGGATAAAAATGGTACCAACCAAACGTCTGCATCTAGAAAAATAAAATTCAATGTATACACCGAATGATTGCGTAGACACGTAAAATAAATGGATTTTTCGAAATTCGTACTTTTTGGGGTTAAAATGGAAAAAGGGGATAAAAATAGTACCAACCAAATGACCGCAAAAGGTTTTTTCCAAATTCATACTTTCTAGGGATATAATGGGTACAGAGGGATAAAAATAGTATCAACTAATCGACTACAGCTAGAATGATGAAATTCGATCCACAGTAATGTTGATTCGGTCACTCACGCCATGTTCGAACTTACCCTTAATTTTGTCATTCCGTTTGCAACACCTTGGAATATTCGTCAAAGACTCCATAAAATAGACATGTGCCACTTAGTATGATAGTGGTCTAAGTCACACATTATCCGTTTTGAGATTTACAATGGTTTGTGTTTGGAAAATATTGTTCCGCCGAACCTGCTATATCGGACTTTTATAAAAAAAATCGACATCGTTGTTACCATTAAGAGAACCACTACTTTTAGAGGATGTACTGACTTAGACCACTTTCATTCTCCTCAAAATTGAAAAAATAAGCATTTGAAAAAGTTTCTACAAAACCAAAAATAAATATTTATTTTTGGTCGAAAAAGTATTTTTTCCTTTCCAAAGATGAAAGAAAGAAGAAAATATTTTATTTCAATGCCGAAATTAAACAAGTGAGAAGGCGTTAAGTTCGGCCGGGCCACCCTCCACATTATTACCAGCAGATTAAAGGATGTCGACTTTACATAGAAGTACAGTATATTACATACAGTAGTATATTATGAAAATTGTGATATTTTTATGCACATTAATATATTTGTTTACTATTTCAAACTATAATGTATACTTATGCGCACTGTTTAAAATCTACTACTAGTACAAATTTAAAGATATCCCCATTCGCCCCATTCTCCGCCCAAATGTACAAATTTCGAAAAAAAAACCTTTTTGTTTCGAGTCTTCATAGTAGTGTGTATTCGGTGCATACACACCGAATATATACACCGAATTTCATAATGTCAACTTCAGCGGTTTGGAAGTTCCCATTTTTATCCCTCTTTTTCAATTATATCCCTTAACACATTGAGTGTTACGCCGTACGACAGTGATTGCTTTTACTTATAGCCAAAAAAAATGTTTGGCCTCCTGGGAAGGTTTGCGTCAAAACCGCTTGGCACTCAATGTGTTAAAAGTACGAATATCGAAAAATCCCTCTATTTTACGTGTCTATGCAATTAGAGGGATGTACACACCGATTTCATGTTTCTAGCTGTTGTCGTATCATTGGTGCCATATTTTATCCATATTTATATTCTTTGTGGTGCTTACAAGCTACAAGAGGAAATTCCGCATCAAATTTTAACTGTATGAAAATCAGAATTTTAATTAATAAGCCAAGGCTACCTATATTTGTATACTATGTATATATATAATGGAAATAACACTTCAATTAATAAAGTAAATATAATGTAGCAATCATAAATACCCTAAATATTGGGGGATAGAGAGTGTATTTTCAGCTACAGTCGTTTGCTGGGTTATATTTCCATACTATTTTAATTTCAAAAGTATACATTTTGAAAATACCTTATCTCTCACGTACACAGTATAAGACAACTTCATGATTCTACCATTTTTTGTCGTAAAAGCAACAAAATAAAGTACGAATTTGGTACCATTTTTATCCCTCTGCTCCCATTGAACGAATATGGAAAAACTTTTTATTCTTCATGTCTACTCAGTCAGAGGAATGTATACAGCGAATTTCATGGTTCTAGCTGTATCCATTTGTTTGGTACCATTTTATACCCTTTTTCCATTTTACACCCTAAAAGTACGAATTTCGAAAAAATTTTCCCTCTGGGCCGATTTCGCCCACTTTCAAGCCCAACCGATCTACAACCATAAGACATATTTAGGAAAAATTTGAACCTCCTTGCTCATTTCGTTCGGCCGCTATCGTCAACAGGCAGACGGACATGGCTATATCATCTTCGAATTTTACCACGACCCAGAATATATACACTTTATGGGGTCTCCGATGAATATTTCAGGGTGTTACAAACGGAATGACAAAGTGAATATACCCCCATCCTGGAGATGGAGGGTATAAAAAATAGAACTTATATTTACAGGTTGTTCTTCTAGAAACTTTATATTGAAATTATTATTTATTTTTAAAATAATTTCAATTTAAATACATATTATTCGTATTATCAAAATCACTTAAAGTTAACATTATAGATAAAAATGTGCATTTAAATCTCCACACACTTATGTCAGTGGATATAGTGTGACTTAGACCACTATCAGACTATTTGAACCATGGAAAGATACACAATCGGGCAATAAATTCCTAAATAATTTGTGTTTTATTCAAAATCAATCAATATATCACTTAAGACTACGTAGACATGTACGTCTGTCTGTTGGAAGCATGCTAGCTTCCTAACGAAAACTTTTATGAAAGAAAATAATGAAGAAAAATGTCTCTATGCCTAAAATGATAGTAATACGTTTCCTTAAATGTATATTTTGTTCATCATATATTAATGCGGCTATAAAAACAGTTAAACGTGTTTAGAAAATCCTTGAATAATAAACTAAGATGCTGTTCTCGTTTGTATGGTGATCTTTATTTATTGTTATTCTAATCAATCACTGCTAATGTGCATATATTAAACAGTGCGACAAAACAAAAATAAAGTAGAGACACATGTGAAATGATTTTCAAAGGTATCATGCTACGTTTGCCATGAAGAGTTGAGCTATTACTCAACTACTATTGGAATAATAAATCAATAACACTGTGCGACAGTAAAAACTGCCAAGCAAATGATACCAAGTTTGGTTGGTGTTGCCGACATATAGCCGTTTGCTTGGTACCAGCTTGGAAAACCCATCTAATTCGGCGCGTCTACGCAGTGAGAAGAATTAATTTAAACACCAAATTGCATGTTAGTAGCGGTTGCACGAAAGCACGAATTTCTAAAAATTCCATTTTATCATTTCATTCCCAGCTTGTCCAATTTCAACCCTTGAAATTATGCATTTTGGAAAAATAAGTCTTTGGTTAACTATTGAACGAAAGCAGTAACTTTCAAAAAATGCTAAATACTCTCAATACTAGAGAGCATATTCAGTAGTCCTTGTTAGGAAAAATTAATTCCTGGACCGGTTTCACCTATTTTCAATTCCATCCGATCTGCATTTGGATTTGCAAAATATTACGTTCCTAGATCAAGCCATCTGTGAGCTAAACGCTCCTGAAAATAACCCTAAAAATCATGTTTTTCCGGTATAATCTTCCTCTCTAGGATGGGTGTATACTAACTTTGTCATTCCGTTTGTAACACCTTGAAATATCGACCTAAGACCATATAAAGTATATATATTATTGAACGTCATAAAATTCTAAGACGATCTAGCCATGTCCGTCCCTCCGTTGAAAGCACGGTAGCATCCAAACGAAAGGAGCTAGGACGTCCAAATTTTCCATAAATGTGTCTTGTAGTAGTAGATCGGTTGGTATTGAAACTGGGCGAAATCGGCCCAAAGGGAAATACTTTTTCTCTCACAAGGACTAAAAATACCCATAATAACCCCTATTATCTTAGAGTATTTAAGAGTGTGTTTTCAATCTATCTTACTTGATATTGGGTATGCACATTCCCCCTATAACAAAAACGTGCACCATAAAGTGATTCTTATTCGTAGGGGACGAAGTGGGGCGAAAAAGAGATAAAAATGGTACCTACCAAACGACAACAGCTAGAAACATGACATTTGGTGTGTACATTCCTCTAATTGAGTAGATACATAATGTAAAAGTATTTTTTCCAAATTCGTACTTTTAAGGGGTAAAATGGGAATAGAGGGATAAAAATGATACCAACCAAACGGCTGCATCTATAATAATGAAATTCGGTGTATACATTCCTCTGGTTGCGTAGACACGTAAAATAAACGGATTTTTCGAAATTCGTACTTTTTGGGTTTAATATGGAAAAAGGGGATAAAAATGGTACCAACCAAATGGCCGCAGATAAAGTCATGCAATTCGGACTATACATTCCTCTGACTGCGTAGACACAAAAAAATAAACGTTTTGTCCCAAATTCGACTTTGAAGGGATACAATGGGTACAGAGGGATAAAAATAGTACCAACTAAACAACTACAGCTAGAATGATGAAATTTAGTGTGCACATCCCTCTAATTGCGTAGACACGTGCAATAAAGACATTTTAGAAAGTCATACGCTAAAGGGGGTAAAATGCACCCACCAATATTTATGGTATTTAAGCTTTTTTTTTTTGAAAATATAAATAATGTAAGAATATTTATTTTTTGAATTGACTTGAAGTATTATTTCGATATATATACTGTAAACGTATTGGTAGAGCCTTGCCTTATAAGAGTGGTTTGAAGTAATAAAATATTATATTTTTTTATAAAATTATTTTGTCAATATTTGTATTTGTTTTGGTCGGCCTATATTAAAAAATATATATTTTCCTGTAATATTACTGCAATGCAAGCTGGAGGGTATATAATGTTCGGCCCGACCGAAGTTAGCACCGTTTTTACTTCTTTGTGTTACATTTTTCCCAAATTTTTTTTTGTTTAAATAATAGACCCTTGAAAGCGCTTTAAATAAAAATGTTGTTTCTTGTCTTAGAGTAACTTATTGGTCGAATTATTGGACGTTTATACTAATTTTTGGTTGATTTTCACAGTGACAACTGAAAAATTTTTCGTCTTTGGTGTTTGTATTTTATAAAAAATAAATAGCGGCAGTCAATATTTATCGAATGATGCCTAAGTGATGAACATCGGAATTAAATTGACGCCGCTGCGCTCATTTCTCTAAAAAGAGTTTATTTTTTTTGTAAATCCATCTCTTGTATTAAATTATTTTACAAACAAAGGAGTCAGTGACGTAATTTTCGTCCGATATTCATCATTTAGGTGTCATTTGAAAGGTATAAATTTCTTCTATTTATTATACCCTCCACCTCCAGGATGGGGGTATATTCACTTTGTCATTCCGTTTGTAACACCTTGAAATATTCATCGGAGACCCCATAAAGTATATATATTCTGGGTCGTGGTAAAATTCTAAGACGATATAGCCATGTCCGTCTGTCCGTCTGTCCGTCTGTCCGTCTGTCTGTCTGTCTGTCTGTCTGTTGAAAGCACGATAGCAGCTGAACGAAATGAGCTAGGAGGTTCAAATTTTTCCTAAATGTGTCTTATGGTTGTAGATCGGTTGGGATTGAAAGTGGACGAAATCGGCCCAGAGGGAAAAATTTTTCCCTCACAAGGACTGAAAATACCCCTAATATTTAGAGTATTTCAGCATGTTTTTTGAACATATTAGCTTGTATTTACTTGATATTTGCAATGCGCATTCCCTTTATAGCATAAAAGGGCACCATCGAGTGATTTTTATTTTTAGGGGGCGAAATGGGACAAAAAGGGATAAAAATGGTACCTATCAAACGACAACAGATAGAAACACGAAATTTGGCGTGTACATTCCTCTAATAGAGTAGATAAATAATATAAAAGTATTTTTTCTAAATTCGTACTTTTAAGGGGTTAAATGGGGCTAAAGGGATAAAAATAGTACCAACCTAACGGCTGCACCTAGAATAGTGAAATTCGATATATACATTCTTCTGATTGCGTAGACACGTAAAATAAAAGAACTTACCAAAATTTGTACTTTTTGGGGTTCAAATGGAAAAAGGGGATAAAAATAGTACCTACCAGATGACAGCAGCTAGAATCATGAAATTCGGAGTATACATTCCTCTGACTGCGTAGACACGAAAAATAAAACGTTTTTTCCAAATTCGTACTTTCAAGGGATACAATGGCTACAGGGGATAAAAATAGTACCAACTAAACGAATACAGCTAGAATGATGAAATTCGGTGTGTACATCCCTCTAATTGTACGTAAAATAAAGATATTTTAGATAGTCGTACTCTTGAGGGGGCAAAATTGGAAAAAGGGGATAAAAA
The DNA here is from genome assembly GCA_947397865.1 of Polietes domitor. NCBI lineage: Eukaryota > Metazoa > Arthropoda > Insecta > Diptera > Muscidae > Polietes > Polietes domitor. The sequence continues at coordinate 189,134,837 of OX377618.1, read as the reverse complement.
TGGTACCAACAAAATGACCGCTGATAGAATCATGGAATTCGGTGTATACATTCCTCTGAGTGCATAGCCACGCAAAATATTTTTTTTTTTCAAATTCGTACTTTATTTTGTTGCTTTTACGACAAAAAATGGTAGAATCATGAAGTTGTCTTAACTGCGTACGTGAGACCACAAAGAAAATAAAAGTTTTAGCGGGCGAAATGGGACAAAATTGGATAAAATATGGTACCAATGATACGACAACAGCTAGAATCATGAAATTCGGTGTGTACATCCCTCTAATTGCATAGACACGTAAAATAGAGGGATTTTTTTCGAAATTTGTACTTTTAAGGGATATAATTAAAAAGAGGGATAAAAATGGGACCTACCAAACCGCTGAAGTTGAAATCATGAAATTCGGTATATACATTCTGACTATGAAGACTCGAAAAAGAGTTTTTTTTTTCGAAATTTGGGTGGAGAATGGGGCGAATAGGGATATCTTTTAAATTTATACTTTTCTTATACCTTTGTCTGTATCTGGAAATGCTCCTTTCTAATGGCGACTGACAATCGCCTAAAATTTAGGCAAGTTCACTTTCACAATTACAGCATTTTATTTATATATAGTAGTCGATTTTATACAGTGCGCATAAGTATACATTATAGTTTGAAATAGTAAACAAATATAGTAATGTGCATAAAAATATCACAATTTTCGTAATATGGTACTGTACTTCTATGTAAAGTCGACATCCTTTAATCTGCCGGTAATACTGTGGAATGCACTCCGTGGTGGAGGGTATATAAGATTCGGCCCGGCCGAACTTAACGCCTTCTTACTTGTTTTTCATATCAACTCTTACAAAATGTTTACAAGAAATATGAGATTTTAGCTGTTACCTTGATAACCACAAAAAATCAATATAAATGTCCAATAATACTGCCAATGAGTTATTCTAAGACAAGAATAAAAAAATAATTTAAAGTGCTCTATTAATTAAGAAAAAATTTTGGGCAAAAATGTATCATAAAAATAATTACACGGGAAAAACATGATTTTTAGAGGTGTTTTCAGGTGCGTTTAGCTCTCAGATGACATGACCCAGTGACGAAATATTTTGCAGATCATCATTAAACAATCCAATCAGCATTTCTGGGTGGTGACCGCTGCAATTTATTTTCGTGACCCAGCCTAATGTATATATGGAAAAACTAAGTTCTCGAAAATTCGTTGAATTTTGTATATTTTTTAAGTTCCAATGTATAATTGTTTATAATTTTGTACTTTGTATTAACTCCTGACAATATACTTTAAAAGTGTAGAACTCTTTAAGCGCTTTGGAACACTATAAATGCAGATCGACTTTTTCTGTTTCTTTCTTGTTTTCGGTGTAGTTAATATAATTTTTTAAACAGTTCAAAAGATATACCCGATGTACCATGCCAAACTAAATACCACAAACATTTCTTTAAACTTGGAGCTGTTTGGCATAATATCGTATACTCACTGCAACGGAATATGGTAAATATTAAAATTTACAAACCGATAAAGCATAGCGTTTGTTGGAGCTTATATTAAGTTTTTCCTTCATTTCATTAGAGTATTTTTCATGAAAAGCAATATTTTTTCTCAGCTGAGTTAAATCTATATATACTCAATTTTATTTTGCGAAAAATATAAATTGTTCATTTCTTATATAGGGTGGGCCATTTACAATTTTAAATTCGAACTACCGATTTCTTTGACTTTGAAAGGTAGAATAATATTGATTTTTATTTTCAGGATTATGTTTGGCATTTGCAAAATGGGACGCTATACGCTCGAACAGAGGAGAGAAAAAAACTTCCAAAGTAGTCATTCTTCAACACAAACAATTAAAAAAATTACATGGAAATTTTTCGAGAAGAGATGCTCATTTTCATCTCGGTGGCTATGTCAATAAGCAAAATTGGCGCATATGGGGTTCAGAGAACCCACACGTGACTATTAAGCCAACACATCCACAACGAGTTACTGTTTTGTGTGTATTTTGGGCTGTACTGAAAAACTGGGTTGATCGGATGAGACACCACCGTGCCCGTCTTGGAAGTCATATAGGGCCCATCCTTAACTTGTACTATTTGGAAAAAGTTATTTACATTCGGTTGCCTATCCATCTCTTTGAGGTCGACTACTTACTGTCCTTCTATTCGAAATATTAAATCGACTTGTGCTATATATTTTCATGAGCTTGTCGATTATAGCATATATTAAATATATTGAAAGGCTTCGGTCGGTTTTCATTCGATTCTCACGATACCGTCAAAAATATTAAAAAACGAAAATTTGTTTAAAAAAATAGAAACATTTTAAAATCAAGAAAAAGGGTCATGGTTTAGTGTGACAACGCGTAGGAATTCAAATAACTAAGACTAGGAAGAATTCACAACAAGTAAAACGGCGTTAAGTTCGGCCGGGCCGAATCTTATATACCCTCCACCACGGAGTGCATTTCCATAGTATTACTGATTAGAGGCTGTCGACTTTTACAAAGAAGTGAAGTAATATATATATATATACTGTGAAATATATGGATATTTCTTAAAATTTGGTATGATGGCGTCTATAGAAAGTTGAATGATTGTATTTTGATTTGAAAGTCGCATTTGTCCATGTGCTCCTATAAAAACCATAAACAGCAGCAACTCTATTGTACTTCTTTAGTATGTCAAAGTAGGTAGAGATTTACCCTTTTTTGGAAGGATTATGATATTCAAGATGTCTGGTCAAATATGCCTCAGCATCTCATGTAATAACAAATATATTTATTAAATTCAACCACATTATAAATTTTGGGAATGGAGTCCACTCCCAAAAAATAGTTGTATGGGATAATAATATGAAATTATGGGAACATTTGCTAATATTAATGAATATTTAATAACTTGCCAAAAAATGTTCGTTCTATTTTCCCAAAATTGTCAAAAAATAGGGGTGATCGAATAACAGAACTAGCCGGCAAATCAGCCGAAAGCCGCCGTCGCCGACCCATTTTGAGTACCGCCGCCGCCGCCGATAATTCTCGGCTTGTAACTCTGATGATAATCCAAGAGTGATTGTCGAAAAACCAATGCACACATAAATAGTGACTGTTTGATGCGGTTTATGGGCTGGCGGCATCATCGGACCGTTTTTTTTTCAAAAATGAGGCCGGTCAGGCAGTTACTTTGAATAGTCTTCGCTATCCTGAGATGATAACGAACTTTTTATGGCCCGAATTGGAAGGTATGGATGTGGACGATATGTGGTTTCAACAGGACGGTGCCATTTGCCACACAGCTAACGAAACAATGGCTCTTTTGCGCGACAAATTCAATGACCGTGTTATCTCACGTGGTGGCGATGTCAATTAGCCGCCAAGATCATGTGATTTGACACCGTTGGACTTCTTTCTTTGGGGTTATTTGAAAGAAAAGTCGTACTTGGATAAGACAACAACAATTCAAGAGCTAAAGCATGAGATAATTCGGCACATCAACGGCATAGAACCTCAATTATGCCTCAACGTCATCGAAAATTTGGACCATCGGATGGAAGTGTACCGCCGAGGTCGCGGCGGCCTTTTGGCCGATATTTGGTTCCATACCTAATTGAACCATACCAATATTATCATAATAAAAATAAATGACAACAATTTCCTAAATAATTTGTGTTTTTTCAAAATCAACATCGGCCCTTAATATTTAACCACCATCTACATATTTTGAAAATTTTTGAATACACAAAATCTTTAATGTAATTCGTTAGAAAATCGAGACCGACTTAAAAACTCAAGCTTCCCATTATTCAGTATTTAAAACAAAAGACAAATCGATTTTCAATTATTTCTGTAACGAATAGTCCCATACAAATGTCGCTCCTGATTTCACTTTTTCCGCTTTAGAAACCGCATATTGTTCCCCATTTTCTTTAAAATTGGCACAACATCTTATAATCCAACTAAAAATACCTATGCTGAAAGTGTGTAAGATCGGTTCAGATTTAGATATAGTCCCCATACAAATGTCGCACCCGATTTCACTTTTTCCGCTTTAGAAACCGCATCTTATTCCCGAGTTTCTTTAAAATAATTGAAGCAGAAGTCTTATAAATGCAGTAGAAACACCCATGCTGAAAGTGGGTAAGATCGGTTCAGGTTTAAATATAGCCACCATACAAATGTCGATCTCGATTTGACTTTTTCCGCTCTAGAAACCACATATTGTATCCAGTTTTATTTAAAATTGGCACAACTTTATAATCCAACTAAAAACACCTATAGTGAAAGTGGGTAAGATCGGTTCAGATTTAGATATAGCCCACTACAAATGTTGTTCCCGAATCTTTAACCGTTTTTGGCCAAACTTTACATATTATATTTCACCAATAAACATACATGGTGAAAGCGGGTCACATCGTTCACATCGTTCACATCGTATGTGTCAAACACATACATTTACAGGATTCAAAAATCCTTCCCGATTTCACTTTTTTACCGAATTGAATTGTATTGATATAGAAAGTGGATTGTAGTAGGCTCCGTCCGTCTTTAGCCTTTCCATACTTGTTTGGGAGATACCCAAATGTCCATACTTGGGTATAACCCAAGTGGGCCCCATTCTGCAGCTCTAGAAACTACATCTTACATCGGATCTTCATCAATTTTTGCATTATATGTTTCAACTAGGAATACCTACCGTGAATGAGAAATATATAAGCGCATGTCACAGGCATCAAGTGTTGTTATAGACCCCCTTCAAATGTCTGTCCGATTCATCCTATTACCGCTGTGTAATCTGTATCTTGATAAATTTTTCATATTATGTTATATTTACTTTACTCGGAAATTCTGATGGAATATTGGATCAATTACTTTATTATTTACCATACTCATTAAATTTGACTAAAGATGAATATATGGTTACTGTATAATTTATATGAACTACATAAAATTGCTCCCATGAAATACCTGGGTTTAGTAATCAAAGCGAGGTATATACGCAGGGAGTGGTGTAGGGTATTATATAGTCGGCCCCGCCCGACTTTAGCTTTTCCTTACTTGTTGTAGATCTGACTGTGCGACAGTCCAAAAACTCTGGGAAGTGATACTATTTTCCTTGTAGGCATTATCGATTAAAACAAGAATTTATTTGTAAAATTTCCCATAATCATGACTTACGGTTTTGGTCATTCCAGTTCACATCTCTCAAAATTTTTTAATTTGAGGTCCAAAAAATATTCAAAATTCGTCAAAGCGGACAAAACGATAAATCAAGGCAGGGCGACCATTCCCGTTGTTTCATCACGTTTATCCGTTTGATGAATTTTTGGCATCTCTGTTTTGCCTCAAATTCAAAATGTTTTGGGAGATGTGTGTGCTTTAGCGAAAATTTCAATAACTCAGTCAATTACTTACGGATTGTAAAAAACAAAGTATCGTTTTAGTGTCTACTAAACGAGCTTTATAAATAAATTCACAAGTGAAAGAGAAATTCGCCATTATAATTACTTTAAATTGGACATATAAGTGGGTGTGATCGGATCTATTTTTCCAAAATGAGTACAAATCTTAAAGTTACCTCCGGCTAAAAATGAAATTTTTTGTAAAAAAATAAATAAAGTCGGCTTCGAGTTGAGAAAGTCAATATACAACAGGAAATATTGCACATAGCCATTCGGCAAAATTTGTGTTGCATAGTGTATCCGGGTGTTAAATAAATATTAACAAAATTTAACATAAAGGGTGATTTTTTAAGAGCTTGATAACTTTTTTTTAAAAAAAACGCATAAAATTTGCAAAATCTCATCGGTTCTTTATTTGAAACGTTAGATTGGTCCATGACATTTACTTTTTGAAGATAATTTCATTTAAATGTTGACCGCGGCTGCGTCTTAGGTGGTCCATCCGCTTAGTCCAATTTTGGCATTTCCACGTTTTTGAGTAACAGAGACCCAATTGGTGCGAACGGCGACGAATCGAAAATTGGTGGTCATCATTAACACTGGCCGATACAACTGCGATATTTTCTTCAGTTCGCACTCTACGTAAGCGTGTTGGTGGTTTAATGTCCAATAATGTAAATTTGGTGCGAAATTTAGTCACAATAGCCCGAATAGCCGCTTCAGTGGGTCGATTAAACTGACCATAAAATGGAAGCGCGCAATGAACTTTCTTAACAGAGCACGCATTTTGATAATAAAATTCAATAATTTGCAAGCGTTGTTCGTTTGTAAGACGATTCATGATGAAATGTCAAAGCATACTGAGCATCTTTCTCTTTGACACCATGTCTGAAATCCCACGTGATCTGTCAAATACTAATGCATGAAAATCCTAACCTCAAAAAAATCACTCTTTATAACCGCGTGCTATCAAGCATGTACTCCAAAAATTATAGTACAAATATTGAAGGTAGCCTCAACGAAAATTTGAATTATGAAAATATGCAGAAAAAGGCCTTCCAAAAAAAAATAATTCTTACATCAACTTTCTATTTTTTTGTTACATAGTGTAATTTCTCCAGTAGCGAAGCGCCGAACATAAATAATACCATCATAATATGCATTTATTCTTTCATTGAGACCCACAGCCATTGATGTCGAGAGATTTGTTATTGGAATTTGCTGGCTAAACATCACAACAAGTCCAACTAATTAGTGAGTGAATAAATATCCATAATATCTGAATACGAATGTTGTGAACTCGGCCAAAACTCAATGTTTTATGTTTCTTCTTCGAAATTAAAGCCAATCAAAGATGTTCGTTCGGTTGCGCGTTTTATGATAAAATTGTTACAATTTCTGTGAGATAATCGCAAATCTCGGTGAGCATATTCATTAAATAGCGATAAATAAATCGATAAAATATTATGGGCCATTAATTAGCCAAACTATAAAATCGGTTGCATTTTGATGTATAGCATCATTCTGAGCAAATCTTAGATTAGAAGAACAAGTGGATTAAGTCAACAACATGAAGAGCGCCTTTATCGTTTTGTCTCTGGTGGCTGCAGCCTGTGGCCAATACAACTACCAACAAGGAGGTGGCAACAATGGTGGGGGATTTAATGGCGGCAATGATGGAGGTGCTTTCAATGGCGGCAATGATGGTGGTGCTTTCAATGGCGGCTCTGCTGGTGGTCTGGTTGCCGGCAGCGGTCAAGGAGGTGCTTTCAATGGTGGCTCTGCTGGTGGTCTGGGAGCCGGCTCCAACAATGGTTTCGGAAGCGGTTTTGACAGCGGCTCGGCCACCTCCTTCCAGTCATTTGGCCCCCAAGGTGGTCTCTCCGCTGGCAGCAATGATGTGGCCAATGTCGCTCCTCAAGTCGGTCTCAGCAATCAGTTTTATACCTACACTGTCGACGAAAATGATTTCAATGACGATGACGCTCAACGCGCTGCCCAATCTGTGAGAAAAGCTGAACGCATTGTTTTCATCAAGGGCCCCTCGAACAAGGGTCTCGAAGATGCTCTGCTCTCCCTGGGCCAACAAGCTGCTCCAAAGACTGCCATCTATGTTCTCAACAAAGAGGCCGCTATCGGTGATCTGGCCGACCAACTCAACAACGTCAATAAGAACAGCAACAACCAGCCCGAAGTACACTTTGTCAAATACCGCACTGCTGAGGACGCTGCCAATGCTCAGAGAATCATTCAAGGTCAATATGATGCATTGGGTGGCAACTCTAGAAATATCAATGGTGGTGTTGCCACAATCTTGGATTTTGCCTCTCAAGCTGCAGTTGCTTCCACGCCAAACAATGCCTATTTGCCCTCATCCGTTCTTCGTCAGCTCCGTAACTAAGATGGAAAGGCCAAGGGAGAGCTTGAGTGAAGAAGAATAATTTCTCTAAGACTGAATAATCGAAATTGTTATCATCATTGTTATCGTTAGAACATTTTTCAATTACAAGTCATTTTTGACTTTCAATAAATTTACATTTTTTTATAACTTTGACGTGTATTTTTAATGAAACTCGAAAACTTTGCTAGTGATGTCATCGCAATTTTGGGTGCAATGATTTTCCTCTTTGGAAGTAAAAAAGTCTTATCTTCCTTGCGGGATCCATTCCATGTTCATTCGCAGCTTTTAAACGAGCGGATTTCTGAGGATACTTTGCGTCGACACGATATCTTTATATTTCGGCAAGTCTGTAGATTAGGTTTATCAGCGAAGGATTTCTCTTGGTATCTGAGGAATTCGACGTTAAATCAATCAGAGTGTCTTACGATTTGGATAAAAATTGCTGAGTGTATTTGGCAAACCAAATACACGGGTATATATATTATATATATTTCTTAAGTGCAAGTTATTGAATTATTGATTCCAGAAGAATTATATTAGCTTTTTTACCCGGCCTTGCACGGGTTCATTCTTTCACATACCTCTACTTTGTATGCTTTTGAAGATAAAATGGGAACTAATAGATAGTTTTACAAAATAGTTTGTGTGGGTGTTATATATATCCAGGAATCATCCCCAGTCCAAAATTTAGCTACAGTAAAACTTTCAAACGAATCAGCCTAGTAATTTGGTGTCCTACACGTAACATACAGACACACATTGATTTTTATACCTTCCACCTTAAGATTGGGGTATTCACTTTGTCATTCCGTTCGTAAAACCTTAAAATATTCATCGGAGACGCCGTAAAGTAAATATATTCTAGGTCGTGGTAAAATTCAAAGACAATCTAGCCATGTCCGTCTGTCCGTTTGTCTGTTGAAAGCACGATAGCCGTCGAACGAAATTAGCAAGGAGGTTTAAATTTTCCCTAAATATGCCTTATGGTTGCAGATCAATGGGGATTGAAAATGGTCGAAAAAAATTCCCTCACAAGGACTAATAATATTTAGATTATTTAAGCTAATTTTTTGAAAATTACTGCTTTCTCAACAGTTGAAATTTGTTGCGTACATTTTTCTTGTTTAGCGGGCGAAATGGGATAAAGGGGATAAAAATGGTACCAATGATTCGACAACACGTAGAATCATGAATAATTACGTAGATACGTATAATAGAGGGATTTTTCGAAATTTGTACTTTTCAGGTATATAAGTGGAAATGGTACCAACCAAACCTCTGAAGTTAAAATCATGAAATTCGGAGGATACATTCATATGACTGTAAAGACGAGAAACAAAACGGATTTTTTTTTCAAAAATTGTACTTTTAGACGGAAATCGGGTGAATGGGTATAAAAATGATACCAATAGTGAAATAAAAATATGTTTTGATATTCGTACCTTTAGGGTCAAAATTGGATACAATTGGTACCAACCAAGCGGCCGTAACAAGAAGCAGAGTTTACACTCTTCTGACTGCGTAGACAAATAAGATAATTTTTCCAAATTGATGTTTTTAGGGTCAAAATGAAAAGAGTAATACAACTGGTACCAATCAATCTCGAAAAATTACGGATTTTCAATATTAGTAGTTTTCGTGCCAAAATGGTACATACATTTGGTCTCTAGCTGGGACCAATGAATTGCAAATGGAGGAAAACCACCCTGAGATAATGTATGAATAATGAAGCATGATGATTTATTAAAAAAATATCAAAAATTTTCTATGTCTCTAATCTGTCGGTAATACTGTGTTTCGGCCCGGCCGAACTTAACGCATTTTTACTTGTTATATATAACTATTTGCGCCCGTTTGAATAGAAAATGTCTTAAACAACATTTTTTTAGGGGATTGACCAAAAGTAAGTTGTGTGGAACGAAATGAAAAGTCTAAGATATTTTTGAAAATGTTTATACCATTTGAAAAAAAAAACAGTAAGGAAAGGCTAAAGTCGGGCGGGGCCGACTATACGATACACTCCACTTTCTATCCGAATACAATTCAACTCGGTAAAAAGTGAAAACGGGAAGAATTTTTGTATGTTTCCTTATCATAGGCTAATATGACCTGGTCCAATTTGTCAAATCGAAAAGAATATTTGTATCGGGGCTATATCCCAACATGGAATAAAGTGACTAACTTTCAAAATAAGTTCTTCCAGTTCAAATATAACGTTTGGTGGTCACTTCAAAGAAATTCGGAGAAAATTTGTGGTTTCTGGGGCGGAAAAAGTCTATCCGGGAGCGAAATTTGTATTGGATCTATATGTAAATCTGAACCGATCTGACCCATTTTCACCATGGGTGTTTCTAGTTGAAATATAAGATATTTTGAAAGATTTGAAAGAAATCTGTTAAAATATGTAGTTTATAGAGTGGAAAAAGTGAAATCGGGAGAGAAATTTATGTGGCAGCTATATATAAATCTGAACCGATCTGGCCCATTTTTACCACAGGTGTTTCTAGTTGAACTATAAGATGTTTTGCCAATTTTGAAGAAAATCTGTTAAAATATGTGGTATCTAGAGCGGAAAAAGTCAAATTGGGAGCGAAATTTGTATGGGAGCTATATATAAATCTGAACCGATTTGACCCATTTTCATCATGGGCGTTTCTAGATTAAATATAAGATAGTTTGACAAATTTGAAGACAATCTGATACAATATGTGGTTTCTAGAGCGGAAAAAATCAAATTGTTAGCGAAATTTGTATGGGAGCTATATATAAATCTGAACCGATCTAACACATTTTTACCACAGGTGTTGCTAGTTGGAAAATAAGATGTTTTGCCAAATCTGAAGACAATCTGATACAATTTGTGGTTTCTAGAGCGGAAAAAATAAAATCGGGAGCGAAATTTTTATGGGAGCTATATATAAATCTGAACCGATCTGACCGATTTTTACCACAGATGTTTCTAGTTGAACTATAAGATGTTTTGCCAATTTTGAAGAAAATCCGTTAAAATATGTGGTATCTAGAGTGAAAAGAGTCAAATCGGAAGTGAAATTCGTATGGGGGCTATATCTAAATCTGAACCGATTTTCTTCAAATTAAATAGCGTTCGTTCTTATCCCGAAAAACTTAGTTGTGCAAAGTTTCATTTAGTTCTGTGTACAATTGCGACCTGTATCGTGATTACAAGAATAGATGGACAGACAGACAGACGGACGGACATCGCTAAATCGATTCAAAAAGTGATTCTAAGTCGATCGGTATAATTATCAATGGGTCTATCTCTCTTCCTTTTGGGTGTTACAAACAAATGCACAAAGACATAATACTCTCGTGGAGTGTATAAAAACAAAATTTCAGCCTGTTACCTCCCAAAGATATTTTTCCATGCCCCTCCAAAAGTAAGTAAGCGTCAGTCGGTTAAACCGACTTATATATACCCTCACTCAGAGAACATATCTATGGACATTATGAGGACTTACATTTTACTTGGGGCAGGATGATTTGTGTGGAAAGTACTAGAAGGTTCGTGGCTTGCTCATTTATAAAACAGTTGTAAAAAGCCAAATCAAATATCAAGTCATAGTAGATTCCAGGCACTAGTATATAAGTTAAAAAGCATTACATTTTAGCTATTATAGCCATAAATATTTTACAGATTTAAAGTGATTGCAACTGATTTCGACAATCCATATGGAATTTATATTAGTTTCATTTTAACCAAAGCTTATGCCAATTTGTGTGGAAGGTACCAGACAATGTGTGACACTATCACTCATATTGCAGGTAAATGCTATGTCTATAAAAACATTGCCGATCATCCCTATATATGCATATTAGGCTGGGTCGTGGTCCATACAAATGGAAAAACAATTTCCAGTCATCTCACGAAAATAAAGATTGGATTGTATTTTATAAAAATAAATAGCAGCAGTCAAAGCATTTCGAACGATGCCTAAATGATGGAAATTGGAAGGGAATTGACGTCACAACGTCCATTTTTGTAAAAATAGTTTGAAAATATTGGCTCTGAAAAACAATATTCTATAATAAACCATTTCGCAAAAATGGAGTCGGAGACGTCATTTTGCGTTCGATATTCATAATTTCGGCATCATTCGAAAGGTATTAATTCCTTATAAAGAGTGATTTTTTTGAGGTTAGGATTTTCATGCATTAGTATTTGACAGATCACGTGGGATTTCAGACATGGTGTCAAAGAGAAAGATGCTCAGTATGCTTTGACATTTCATCATGAATAGACTTACTAACGAGCAACGCTTGCAAATCATTGAATTTTATTATCAAAATGCGTGCTCTGTTAAGAAAGTTCATCGCACGCTTCCATTTTATGGTCAGTTTAATCGACCCACTGAAGCGGCTATTCGGGCTATTGTGACTAAATTTCGCACCAAATTTACATTGTTGGACATTAAACCACCAAGACGCTTACGTAGAGTACGAACTGAAGAAAATATCGCAGCTGTATCGGCCAATGTTAATGATGACCATCAATTATCGATTCGTCGCCGTTCGCAGCAATTGGGCCTCTGTTACTCAAAAACGTGGAAATGCCAAAATTGGACTAAGCGGATGGACCACTTGAGGCGCAGCCGCGGTCAACATTTAAATGAAATTATCTTCAAAAAGTAAATGTCATGGACCAATCTAACGTTTCAAATAAAGAACCGATGAGATTTTGCAAATTTTATGCGTTTTTTTAAAAAAAAAAAGTTATCAAGTCTTAAAAAATCACCCTTTATTTAATTTTCATAACACCTTTTACAAAACCTATCCAAAATTATGAGTTTTTCGGTGTTCCTTTAAAAAAACACAAAAAATAAATCAAAACGTCCCATAATATGACCAATGAGTTAGTTATAAAATAAGGGTGTAATAATTCAGGACAAACCATTGAACAAAAAGACAACATTAAAAATAATGCGAGTTTACACAAGGTATAATGTCTAAGCCCAGTAATTGGTTTAATTTCATTACAGATTCCACATTATATCGCAGCTGAGAAAACAAATATTGGTGCTATTGCAGCTCTAGAAGCTACATCTAACATCGGATTTTGATCAAATTTTGCAGATTTTTATATTTCCAAGTTTTGTTAGAGGCCCTCTTGAAATGTCCGTCCGATTCATCCTATTACCGTTGTATAATCTGTATTTGTCATTGGATCTTGATCAGTTTTTTTTTACTCGGAATATCTGCCGGAAAATTGGTTCAATTGCCATATTAAATTTGACTAAAGATGAATTTATAGTATAATATATGAACTACATAAAATTGCTCCCATGAAACACCTAGGTTTAGTAATCAAAGCGAGGTATGTACGCAGTGAGTGGTGTAGGGTTTTATATAGTCGGCAACGCCCAATTTCAACCTTTCCTTACTTGTTTCTTTTTGTACTTGTATTGCTCAAATTTAATTTAACAATTCAATTCATTAAAAATCTTTCAAAAATCAATCAATCGCATTTACAACTTTTTTTGATTGAATATTTTCGAAAAATATGAATTATAGCTTTAATTCAATATACCACATATTACATAGTTTTTAAATCCAGCTACTATTTATACACTCCACGAGAGTATTATGTCTTTGTGCATTTGTTTGTAACACCCAAAAGGAAACGAGTTAGACCCATCGTTTATAATACAGATCGGCTTAGAATCACTTTCTGAGTCGATTTAGCAATGTGCGTCTATCGGTCCATCTGTCCATCTGTTGTTGTAATCAAATTACAAGTCGCAATTATAGTTCAATCTTAACAAAAAGTGGCACAAGTAAGTTTTGTGGATCAGATTGTATCCGATTTTCTTTAAATTTGGCACAGCATCTTATAATACAAATATAAACACCTATGCAGAAAGTGGGTAAGATCGGTTCAGATTTAGATATAGCCCCCATACAAATGTCGCTCCCGATTTGACATTTTCCGCTCTAAAAACCACATATTGTACCCAATATTCTTTAAATTTGGTACAACATCTAATAATACAAATAGAAACACCTATGCAGAAAGTGGGTAAAATCGGTTCAGATGTAGATATAGCCCCCATACAAATGTCGCTCCCGATTTTACTTTTTCGCTTTAGAAATTGTATCACATATTGTATCCGATTTTCTTTAAATTTGGCACAGCATCTTATAATACAAATATAAACACCTATGCAGAAAGTGGGTAAGATCGGTTCAGATTTAGATATAGCCCCCATACAAATGTCGCTCCCGATTTGACATTTTCCGCTCTAAAAACCACATATTGTACCCAATATTCTTTAAATTTGGCACAACATCTTATAATACAACTACAAACACCTATGCAGAAATTGGGTAAGATCGGTTCAGATTTAGATATAGCCGCTTCCGATTTGATATTTTCCGCTCTAAAAACTACATATTGTACCCGGTTTTCTTTAAAATTGCCACCATATCTAATAATCTAACTAAAACATCTATGGTGAAAGTTGGTAAGATCGGTTCTGATATAGATATACATTTATTTATATATATACAAATGTTGCTCCCAAATGTTTAACCGATTTTGGCCAAACTTTACATATTATATTTCACCTATAAACATACAAGTGGGTCACAGCGTTCCATATTTCAATATACCCCCATACAGATGTTCTTTCCGATTTAACATTTACAGGATACAAAAATCCTTCCCGGTTTCACTTTTTTACAGAATTGAATTGTAATAGGATAGAAAGTGGAGTGTATCATATAGTCGGCTCCGCCCTTTCCTTACTTGTTTGCTGATTGGTTTTACAATTTCGTCAAAGCAGGAAAAAAGCTATCAAATATGATTGAAATTGATTTCTATTTATTTCTGTCTAGTTATATAGAATTAGTCCATAAACTTCAACATTTTATATTGGGCTGTGCCATTTATTTCAAATTATCTTTTAATACCTGGTTACCGTTACGGACGTGAGAAAGTTTAAGAACCATTATTAAAGAAGATGAACATAAACCCTATATTTATATATCCTCTCCCTTAGGTGTATATTAATTTTGTCATTCCGTTTGCAATATTTTCAAATATTCGGACCCCCCCATAAAGTAATATATTTTGGATCGTGGTAGAATTCTAAGACGATCCATGTCCGTCTGTCGGCTGAAAGCACGCTAACTTGCGAATGAAATGAGCTAGCGGTTGTAGATCGGTTGGGATAGGCGAAGCGATTGAATCATGAAGTTATGTTATTTTGCACCTAAGTGAGATAATTTGTACTTTTGGAATTAAAATGGAATGAAAATATAACCAACTGTAGCACCCACTATCTACCAATATTTATGGTATTTAAGCTTTTTGAAAGTATAAATATAAGAATATTTATTTTTTGAATTGACTAGAAGTATTATATCGATATATGTAGTGTAAACGTATTGGTAGCCTTGCCTTGAAATAATAAAAATATTATATTTATTTATAAAATTATTTTTTCAATATTTGTATTTGTTTTGGTTTGGCTATATTAAAATCATTTATATTATTTATATGTAATATTACTGCGCTTCTACGAAAATCGACAGCATTTGTGTAATGCAATCCATGGTGGAGGGTATATAAAGTTCGGCCCGGCCGAACTTGACGCCGTTTTTACTTGTTCTTATATATGATTGAACTTGAGTTGGCTTTTCAGAGTCAAAATGTTCTAACTCATTTTACAAAAAGGAGCGCTACGACGTCAATTTCCTTCCGATGTGCATCATATAGGCATCATTCGAAAAGTACTGACTGCAGCTATGTATTTTTTAAAAAATAAAAAATTGCAATAAGCGTCCAATAATACGACCAATGAGTTATTCTAAGACAAGAATAAAAATTTGTATTTATAGTGCTTCCAAGAGTAAATTAATTCAGACAAAATTGCAACATAAAACAAGTAAGGAAAGGCTAAAGTCGGACGGAGCCGACTATATGATACACTCCACTTACTATCCTATTATAATTCAATTCTGTAAAAAAGTGAAATCGGGAAGGATTTTTGTATCCTGTAAATGTATGTGTTTGACAAAAAAAAATTAAATCGGATGTTTATAAATTAAATATAATATTGTAATTTGATTACATCAATAGATGGACAGACGGACAGACAGTCGGACATTGTTAAATCGACTCAGAAAGTGATTCTAAGCCGATCTGTATAATAAACGATAGGTCTATCGCGTTTCCTTTTGGGTGTTACAAACAAGTGCACAAAGACATAATACTCTCGTGGAGTGTATAAAAATTACACGTTTAGAGGTGTTTTCAGGAGCGTTTAGCTCACAGATGGCTTGACCCAGCGACCAAATATTTTGCAGATCATCATTAAACAATCCAATCTTCATTTCTGGGGAGTGACCACAGCAAATTATTTTCGTGACCCTTCCTAATATACAATAGTCACATGACAATGGCTACAATGTGAATTATGTACTTTGTTTACACTTATTCTTAGCTTTGCATTCGAACTTAGCTTTGCATGGGACTTCATGTTCTACCTGAACATGTGAATCATACATAAAGTATAGGGTAACTTTCAATTATTTTGTTATGGATATTGCAATATTAGATTGTTAGCCCATTTTCTTTCTTTCTTTTTCTTTTGTTAAAATAGCATTAAATTTTTGAACACCTAATTTGCAACTTTAATTACCATTTTAGTGTACTAACTAACATTACTCAAAAAAATCACACTTTCTGAAACCCATGCTATGCGCTATTATGGGCCGGAAACGTAGACGCGTGCAAACAAATTAAAACTATGTGAAACTTCATCATATTTTTTTCATTTTTATTTTCGAATTCCATAACTGTGCCATAGAGCCTCAAAGTTTGTCCGTCTCTAGTCCCTGAACACAGTTTACTTTCCAATAAGTCGTCTTCTAATTAATTAACTTAATATTAAGCCAAAGCGCGTGTTACTCGAATTTGTAACAATTTCCTAATACTGTAGGAAATTTGTCCCGCTTCATGTTGTCGTTGGGATCATCTGGCACATTTGGTGTACCGAAGCAAGTTCATGCCCTACCTGTGTCAACGCCACAGAACGTTAACCTGTTTCGCCCCAAGAAGGCCATCACCGACAGCACGACATCCACAGTTGGCATACGGCGTAAACCTTTTTCATCCTTTCTACGCCAAACTTTAAATTAACCACAGCTTCTGTGACATTCGCCAAGTCACCAACGGGGAGCGAACACTCTAAACACTGTTGAATTTGTGTTTGACATGTAACATTTTTTTTCTTAGACGCCCTTTAGTTTCGAACTTTCCCTTCCTTGCTTCAACAGAAAGGGAAGCGAGAAAAGTTTCCGACAACAAAATGACAGTATCCGGAAAATGGAACACTTAAAATAGCGCGTAAAAGTAAACTTTGTACAAATCGTATTTTTGCAAAAACGTCTGCAAAGGAAACAAACTTTAGCAATTCACAATGGATGCATAGCAAATAACTTGGGTAGTTTTAGTGTTAAGCACTAATCGTTAAGCGTATTGGTTTCGAAGTTCGACATTTGGGTAATGACACTTCGAAAACATGTTAATTTTGATGGCCACACATGAGCATGTCAACGCTGAGACAGCTTAGAGACGAAATTGAAACAGGTTTATAGCAGCGGCACTATGCAGTATTGATAAAACGCCTCAGTTTCAGTATTTTTGTCAGAGGCCGTGCGAAAGTTTCAACAGGAAATGAAAAAGGAAAGCTATCTACAACTTTCTTTTGATGCCAGTGTCAGTTTAACAGCAATTCAAAAGTACGTTGAGTTTTTGGTGTATTCAGTAACTCATAGTAGAATGTGGACAGTATTTTTGTAGAACATTTTGACCCGTTAAGCCGCTGTTTTAGGAATGTTTTTCCACAATGTGACAAAAATAAACAAAAGGTACCTCCATACGTCAACTTTCAAAACACCGATACACGTATGTTCTTTTTGCGTACCCTCTACCTCTTCATTAATTAGGCATATTATAAAAGAAAATTAGAAACCCAAACCAGAAAAACGGAATTCAACGTAAGAAATGCTGTCATTTTAAATAATATCAAAAATAATATTAGACAAGTAAAAACGGCGTTCAGCCAGGCCGAACTTTATATACCCTCCACCAAGGATTGCATTCCACAGAGGCTGTCGATTTTCGTAAAAGTGCAGTAATAATACAGGAAAATATATATTTTTTTAATATAGCCAATCCAAAACAAATAGTGAAAAAATAATTTTATAAATAAATATATAATACTAGCTTTTTGTACCCGGCGTTGCACGGGTTTTCGTCTTCCTTATGTATATAACTTTGTATGCTCGCAATTTTTGTTTTGTATATTTTTACTTCTGTAAATTAGTTTAAATTAATACTTTTTTATTTAAATTCATAAGTTACATTTTTAAAATGTAAAAACTTCATGAAAATTTAAGTAATTTTTTCAGTGTTTCTTTAAAGAAAATGAAACATTTATTAGAGAGTTCATTAATTATGGTAATTATTTCTAAGAATGTATTTTGTGTCTATTAGTTAAGTTAGTCAGTATTTCATTGGAGTGCTTCGGGATACACGATATTTACAATTTTTCCACCTTGTTCAAGTACATTAAAGTTTTAGGGTTTGAGAGCAAGCAACATATAACTGACCATGTGACAAACATGGATTTTCCAGATTAAATCCACAAACTTCAAGTGATTGTTCTGTCCTTTGAGTAGCAATCAATGACGTTGGACATTAGTCGCTTGACAGAAATTCTAGTACAAATGCACAATCGTGGAGGACTAACATTCCTTAGGAGAATTATAGGTGGACCAATATTAAGAGATAACATTTGCGGCGGAATTCCTGGAAGGTCCAAATAATTTAGAAATTCAATTCGATAGTTGGCAACTTCATTCGTATTCATGATACTGTCTATCGATTTGTAATGTGTGCAATCACATAGAAATTTGTTCAAGAATTAAATTATTAACATCGTTGTTTTTTTCAGCCGATATAACACGGACGTAAAACCACTCTTTGTTTGTGGTAATTTGTGGGAAGACTTTCTCGATTAATTGCTGAATTGATTCCTGAATGACAATTTTTGAAAATGAAATTCACTGCATCAACTGATACTTTTCCATTACCAACATCCAGTAGATATTTCGAAAATATAGCTGCTGAGTCATTGTGATGCAGATGTACACGCATATTGGTGGTCAGATTAATTTTTTGTATATATCGCCAGAGATGCGGGTGCTGATTTTGGAATTACTGAAAGGGTCTGTCGGAAGTCTCCAGTTAGTAAAATAAGCCGGGAAGCAATAGCTAAAGCTATCCCATTTTGAGAGCGGATGTGCGCTAATACCAAACTGATGAGAATGGTTATAACTGTGCCTCCTGGTGCATCGAGAAAAAAAGCCGCCGCTGTCATTTGTTACTGCAGTTACAATGTTATCAAAGGCCACAATTTGCAATTAATAGAGTTTTTTTTGCGACAAACACACACACAAGTCTTCAACATTTAATTACCGTTCTCTTAGCAAATCTCAATCAGTAATGTCAACGGTAGAACGTTCAGGCACCATCAATCCAAGTTCATTAAGAGTTTTGTTGCTGATGGCTAGGAATATGTCTTAATTTTTTAACAGCGTATCGTTGAAAATGCTAATCGCAAATGATATAGAATCGTAACGGTGCGATAATGATGCAAAATGTCCTCACTCATACCCTCTTTGAATTTTTCTTACAGGTCTTTTGGGTTAGATGGCGAGCAAGTTCTTAATATTGTCGCAAACAAAGTTCGTATCTGGAGAGAATGACAGCTGACAAAATCATACATTAATGTGGTCCCCCAGTTTCTGACACGCCTCTCTCAACTGCTCTTAAATTTTAATCTGAAGTGGGTCCTCTCACGTTAACTAATATCATTCTCAAATAATAACATTCTGCGTTGTGTGGGTGTACGGTATAAACACGGCCCAATGAATATGAAGCGTAAACAATTTGATACCCATCTACTGGAACACCTTGCTTGGTTCGAGTATTTGGAAACGAGCCAATTGTTCATACCATGACCTCTTATATTCAAGAACCAAACCCTTACCTGAACGTAGCGGCAGAAAAAATCGGCACGTGTTACTTTATAGTCCCTTTTTGTAGCATGACCTTTTTATAGTCAAGTGTCATCCTCTGTTCGTTACAATAAAATATTGAAGTGAATATATAGTTTTTGTGATGCCCATTTGTCGTGTCTTCCCCTATTATAGCCAGAAAACGTCCCCTTTCTACAGGCTAGATACAGTAAAATTTTCAAGAGAATCCGCTATTCGTTACTTGTTTTGTGATAATTTTAATATATAGTTCGTGTGGGCAGTCTCACATCCATTAGTATCATGACCATTGTATAGTCATCATTCAGAAACTATCCTCAGTTCATAAGTTAGCCACAATAAAATTTTCAAGAGAATCCGCACTTCGGAACGTGTTTTATGGTAGTTTTAAAATATAGTTTGTGTGGGCGGTGCCACGCCTCTTTTTCGTATAATGACCTAGTATATCCTGGAACCATCCCTTGCCCTGAAGTTAGCTGCAGTAAAATTATAGAGCGAATCCACCCATCGGTATGCCTGTTGAGATAGTTTTAAAATATTTTTTGTGTGGGAGGTACCACCCCCCTTTGTCCTATCGTGACCTAGACTGTCCAGGAACCATCCTCAGTCCAAAAGATAGATACAGTAAAATTTTCAGGCGAATCGGTCCACCGGTTTGGCGTCCTATACGCAACACACAGAGATACAGACATACAGACACACATTGATTTTTATATATATAGATTTTTATTATTTCAAACCACCCTTATAAGGCAAGGCTACCAACACGTTTACATATCGAAATAATTATTCAAAAAGTCAATTCAAACCAGTAAGGAAACGCTAAAGGTATGTTTCCTAATCATAGGCTAATATGTCCTGGTTCAATTTGTCAAATCGAAAAGAATATTTGTATCAGGACTATATCCAAACATGGAATGAAGTGACCCATTTCACAATAGGTTCTTCCAGTTCTCAATTTTAAGTAATTCGATAAAAATACGTGGTTTCTGGGGCGGAAAAATCAAGTCGGGAGCGAAATTTGTATAGGAGCTATATATAAATCTGAACCGATCTGACTCATTTTCATCCTGGGTGTTTCTCATGCAAATATAAGATATTTTGCCAAATTTGAAAAAAATCTGTTAACATATGTGGTTTCTGGAGCGGAAAACTCAAAACGGGAGTGAAATTCGTATGTGGGCTATATCTAAATCTGAACCGATCTGGCTCATTTGGTCTGTTTCATGGGTGTTTCTAGTTTAAATAGAAGATGTTTTCCCAATTTTGAAGTAGATCTGTTAAAATATGTGGTTTCTAGAGCGGAAAAAGTCAAATCGGGAGTGAAATTCGTATGGGGGCTATATCTAAATCTGAACCGATCTGGCTAATTTTCACCGTGGGTGTTTCTAGTTGAAATGTAAGATGTTTTGCCAAGTTTGAGGAAAATCTGTGGTATCTAGAGTGAAAAGAGTCAAATCGGGAGTGAAATTCGTATGGGGGCTATATCTAAATCTGAACCGATCTGACCAATTTTCACCATAGGTGTTTCTAGTTGAAATGTAAGATGTTTTGCCAAGTTTGAGGAAAATCTGTGGTATCTAGAGTGAAAAGAGTCAAATCGGGAGTGAAATTCGTATGGGGGCTATATCTAAATCTGAACCGATCTGGCTCATTTTCACCGTGGGTGTTTCTAGTTGAAATATAAGATGTTTTGCCAATTTTGAAGCACATCTGTTAAAACATGTGGTTTCTACAGCAGAAAAGTCAAATCGGGAGTGAAATTCGTATGGGGGCTATATCTAAATCTGAACCGATCCGACCAATTTTCACCATAGGTGTTTCTAGTTGAAATGTAAGATGTTTTGCCAAGTTTGAGCAAAATCAGTTTTAATATGTGGTATCTAGCGTGAAAAGAGTCAAATCGGGAGTGAAATTCGTATGGGGGCTATATCCAAATCTGAACCGATTTTCTTCAAATTAAATAGCGTTCGTCCTTATCCCGAAAAACTTTGTTGTGCAAAGTTTCATTTGGTTCTGGCTACAATTTCGACCTGTACTTTGATTACAAGAATAGATGGACAAACGGGCGGACGGACATAGTTAAATCGATTCAAAAAGTGATTCTAAGTCGATTGGTATAATTAACAATGGGTCTATCTCGCTTCCTTTTGGGTGTTACAAACAAATGCACAAAGACATAATACTCTCGTGGAGTGTATAATAATTAATATTCTTATATTTTTATTTTCAAAAAGCTTAAATACCATAAATATTGGTATTTGTAAATACCATAAATATTCTACTTTAATTCCAACAGTACAAATTTTGAAAATCTATTATTATCTGACGTACAAAGTGCAAGATAGCCTAACTGCATGATGCAACCAATTTTTGCCGTAAAAGTAAAAAGTACGATATTGGAAAAATATTTCATTTTTCGTGTCTACGCAGTCAGAGGAATGTAAACTCCGAATTTCATGACTCTAGCTGTGGTCATTTGGTTAGTACTATTATTATCCCCCTTTTCCATTTTAACCCCAAAAAGTACGAATTTCGAAAAATCCGTTTATTTTACGTGTCTACGCAGTCCGAGGAATGTATACACCGAATTCCATGATTCTAGCTGCGGCCGTTTGGTTGGTACCAATTTTATCCCCTTTTTAGAATACGACTGTATAAAATCTCTTTATTTTACGTGTCTACGCAATTAGAGGGATGTACACTCAGAATTTCATTATTCTAGATGTAGCCGTATAGTGGGTACCATTTTTATCCCTCTGTTCCCACTGTATCCCTTGAAAGTACGAATTTGGAAAAACCTTTCGTGTCTATGAAGACAGAGGAATGTATATTCCGTATTTCATGACTCTAGCTGCCGCCGTTTGGTTGGTACAATTTTTATCCTTTTTTCCATTTTACCCCCTAACAGTTCGAATTTCGAAAAGTTCCATTATTTTACATGTCTACGCAATCAGAGGAATGTATACATCGAACTTAATTATTTTAGGTGCAACCGTTTGTTTGGTAAAATTTTTATCCCTCTATTCTCATTTTACCCCTTAAAAGTATGAATTTGGAAAATATACTTTTATATTATGTGCCTACTCAATGAGAGGAATGTACACATCAAATTTCGTGTTTTTGTAGCTGTTGTCGTTTAATATGCACCATTTTTATCCCTTTTGGCCCCATTTGTCCCTTTGAGACGATTTTGCCCAGTTTCAATCCCAACCGATCTACGACTATAACACGCATTTATGGAAAATTTGGACGTCCTAGCTAATTTCGTTTAGTTGCTAGCGTGCTTTCAACAAACGGACATAAGGACAGTCGGACGGATATGGCAAGATCGTCTTAGGCTGTCGACATTACATAGAAGTGCACTACCATATTAGGAAAATTTTGATTCTTCATTATTTTAATATTAATAGTCATCTACTATATATAATAAATATAGTAGAGGATATCTAGTATATAGTATAAAATACTATATATAATTATTTGTCAGAAATCTTGAAAAACGTGCCCTTAAAATTTAGGTAGAAACAATTTCCCTCAAGCCCGATTTTCCCCATTTTCAATTTCTTGATTCCATCTACAGCCCTGAATGCCATTTTGATAGGAAAAACTGTAATATTAAAGATCCAATATGTTTCAGAGTGGAATGTACCTACCTAATTTCATGGCACCAGTTTCACTTCTTTTTCCATTTTGACTCTAAAAATACGAATTTAGAAAAATTCATACCTCTTATTTTCCGCGTCTACGTAGGCAGACATGTGCACATACTGAATACCATGATTCTAGCTACAACCGTTTGTTTGTAGCCAAATTTAATTCCATTTAGATCCTGATGCTACGAAGATCTCTTTATTATTCGCGTCACCTCAGTCAGAGAAGTGTACACGCCGAATTTCATTATTGTAGCTGCAGCCGTTTGGTTGGTACCATTTTTATCCCCATTCGCCCCATTATCCGGCTAAAAGTACAAATTTCGAAAAAAAAAATCCTTTTTATTTCACAGTCAGATGGAAGTACAAATCGAATTTCATGATTTCAACTTCAGCGGTTTGGTAGGTACCATTTTCATACCTCGTTTCTAATTGTATCCCTAAAAAGTACAAATTTTGGAAAATCACTCTAATAAGCTCTAAAGGAATGCCATTTTTGTTGGCAAACGATTTAATATATTTCCAAATGTTTATAAATGTACCCTTATAAAAGTTAAGGTCATTTATAAAAATCTTGTAAGCATCTGCGATTTATTATAGTTAATAATCCCAAAAGCCCCGGAGCAATTCTTACTCGTGTTTCTCTTGCTTCCTCCTCTACAGAATTTGTTATGATCGTTCTACAATTTCCGTATCTACAACTGAGACACCCAAGTTTTTTTTTAATTTGTGGAGCATTGCTACATTTTCAATACCACGTTGTGAAACACAACTATGCAACACAGCATTGAAAAATGTCCATGGTGATCGTATGGCGTTGCAACTAGAGTTTGCATTTTCCCGTACTTTTTATTTCCCGGGAAACGGGAATTATTTTTTCAATTTCCCGGGATCCCGGGACAGCACGGAAAATCGTCCACATATTGTTTACCATGAGTTAAGCTTTTTTTCCAATGAAACATTCACTTTATATTAAAGTAAAATTAATATTTATTTCCCAGCTAACCTGAATACAGAATTCATATAATAAAGTGTAATGCGAGATCAATTCAAACATCATTACATGTTTCAAAATTAATGAAATGTACATAGCAAGCGTATATTTGAATTAAGAGCAGACAATGCATTTATGGCCTCATCAAATATTTCTTATTTTATTGGAAAATATGGACGCGACGGAGAACGATCGTTCACATTCAACAGATGTGGGCATAATAGTAAATAAATATAAATTAAATATAATGTTTAATTTGTCTGTTCTTTGACCTGCTTCGGAAACTTTAAATTCTTATTTTAGACAGCTGTCTTGACTTTTTAATACAATATTGTTACTTGCGTTTTCTATAGCATTGTTTAAAATATTACCAAACTACTGACTTCATTCATTTCCGGCAAAATTTACTTTCTCCGGATTTTATTTTTTTTTCATATTGACAGGCAAAATTCGAAAAGGTGGATTTTTGGCTTAAAAATATTTTGTCATCCTACAATATGGAAGAAATATGTAAAAGTTTCTACTGAATTCCCGTACGAATTTCCCGGGATACGGGAAATGAAAAATAAGCGAATTCCCGGGAATTTTCTTGCGGGAAATTCCGGGATGCAAACTCTAGTTGCAACGTTAGTCGACATCTGTGGTGAAAGTTGGTTAGCTCGATTCAAATTTAGATATAGCTAGAGCGCCCCGATAGTCGAGTTGGTAGCGTGCTCGGCTATCAGCGTGGGGGTTGTGGGTTCGATTTCCACCAGAGGTTCTGGTCTGTCGCTGCAATAACTAGCTACAATGGTCTTAGTCACCCCGGCTCAATCCCTGGACCCAAAATTAGAATACAAATTTACTTTGTATTGTGTTTCATAATAAATAAATAAAAATAGATATAGCTCCCTTACAAATTTCGGCCTCCATTTAACTGTTTGCGCTCTGGAAACCATCGACCGAGTTTCTTCAAATTTGCCATAGCAACTTTTATTTCAACTGGAAACATTATAGTGAAAGCTCTCAAATATTTCAATGATGTTCTTCAATTTTGGTAAAAAACCTTATATTTCAACTGAAAACCCTATAGTGAAAGTGGGCCACATCTTTTCAGGTTTTAATATTAATACAACCCTCAAAAAAATTTCTTTCCCGATTTAACTTTTCTCTCTCAAGGTTTAATAGATTTTGATCTAAAGTAGAAGAACGCTGGAAACATACGTTGTGAAAGTAGGTCACAGTAGGTTCAGACATAGTAGCCATAGAAAATCGTTCCCGATTTCACTTTTCCCCGTATTCAATTGTAATAGGGTAGAAAGTGGAGAGTCTCATATAGTCAGCCAGCCCGACTTTAGCCTTTCCTTACTTGTTAAGTCCTAGTGTTGTTTGAATAGTCGATCGATCGATTTTGTTTGATTTTTAGGTGTTCTTGAATGTAATACACTCGAGTGCCAGCTATTACACTGAAGTTTTTCTACAGGGTTTTCCAACAAGAGGTGTTATTTCGAATCACCCTGTATTTCGGTAGCTGTCACTTATGAAGCTTTTATTCTTTGACATTTGACAAGTAGAAACTACGCCATTACTAATAATGGAATGATACACGCTTCAACAACGCAATTCATGAATTAAAATGATCTGGAATTCCAACGAAAAATCATCATGTCTGACGGGGCTCATTTCTACCTCGGTGGCTACGTCCACAAGCAAAATTGTCGCATCTGGGGCTCGGAAAACCCAAGAGGTATAGTTGAGAAGCCTCTCCATCCTCATAGTGTGACTGTTTGGTGCGGTTTATTGTCCGGCGGGGTCATTGGACCTTATTTTTGGTTGGATGGTATTGATCTGGACAACGTTAACTTTCAACAAGACGGCGGAACGTGCCACACAACCAACGAAACCATTGCTCTTTTACGGGAAAAGTTTCAGGACCGTGTTATCTCTCGAAGAGGTGATCACAATTGAGCACCGAGATCTTCTGATTTAACACCTTGCCACTTCTTCCTTTGGGCCACGTGAAAGATTAGGCCTACGCCAACAGACCTGCGTCGATTCAAGACCTCAAAGACAGAATTCATGACGCTATCGAGGACATAGGGCAGCCACTTTGCGATTTGGTTATGGACAATTTCATGAAAAGAATATGGTCCTGCAAGCGTGCTCGTGGTGCTTATTTGGATGATGTTTTTTTTCATTATTAACGGCACGGCACACCTTCCTTTTTATTATGAAATAAACATCCGATCATTAATCTCGAGAAATGGCATTTTTCTTTGAATACCAAAATAACACCTCTTGTTGGAAAACCCTGTACATATGTAGGGAATTTTGTATTTGGTAATGGAAATATATACAAATATACACAATTTGTTTATATATTTCGTCTACTGTGTGGAGATAACTCATCAGTGGCACTTATGTATAGAGTGTTTGCGTTACCATGTTGTATATATTTACATTTTTGTAAATTTACATATGCGTTATATATACACCCGAAATCCTCACCACAAGGCCTTTTAAAGAGTGTTTTGATCTACCTGAAACCTTTCGCTTTTTGTCTCTCTCGCATTGGCTTTTTTTTCAACACCATGCCACAGATCGGCCGTGGCGAATTTAAATTCCCTTTGTCTAGAATATTACAATTAAATTGTGCAACCCTAGGCCTAATGAACTTATTTTGTATTTCCATAAAATTCAAACATCCAATTATGCCGCTTATTTTATGTTATTCCATGTTCTTTGAATACATATTGCCCCCACACCATGTCATGCAGACGACTTCCTCTCATTTCCATAAATTCTACAAACAAAGGCCCAGGACATCTACAGTCAACCTGTTCCGTTCGCATTGTGTAATTCCATTAAATATTGCAAATTTTTGGATTAGTTAAATGAATGCAAACATTCAATATATCATCGGCTAATACCGCATATCCTTTGCTAACCAAGCAACCATGGCGGGGAAATGGCTGGCGAAACCTTGCCCAGCCTAGTCAGGCCACCTTCATCAGTGTCAATCAGTAGTTCTGCCATGTTATCTTTATATCCACTTATACTTTTTGTTGTCCTTCGAAAGGCAACCATGTAGACCTTGCTGTAGTGTGGCGTTCGCCATAATGTCGGGCATGGGATGTCTTACTCGTTGTTGTTGTTTGTGTTTCGGATTGATTCTTTTCTTTATAACAGAGACACTCGTTGCGTTATTTATTTATACATTTTGACAATTCGTCGCCGTAGTCGTCGTCCATTTATACACATATCTATGTATATATATATCCACCATGGTTGGGTGGGTGGTTGTATACATGTGGTATGTGGTGGTCCTTTCCTTGATACACTAGGGCGTACCTCAAAAAAAAAAGTTCGCCGTACACCTTCGAATATGAAGTATTATTGAAAGGTAGTTTTAAAAAATTTTTTTTTATTTTTTTATGCCGAACGTAGGGGTCGCGCTTTTACATTTTTCTATATAACTTCTGCATTTATAAACGGATTTTAAAGTGTGATACATCGATGTTTTTGTCTCGACGAGGCCGATTTTTTTGTCTTTGAAGTCATTGAGCTCAAGCACCCCCTTCTGGTACTTACCCATCATATCTCAGTTGCTACTACCCTAATGTACCACTCTAATATCAGAAAATTAAAGCTCGCATAAAATCATGAATCATGCTTGAGCTCAATGAATTCAAAGACAAAAAAATCGGCCTCGTCGAGACAAAAACATCGATGTATCACACTTTAAAATCCGTTTATAAATGCAGAAGTTATATAGAAAAATGTAAAAGCGCAACCCCTACGTTCGGCATAAAAAAATAAAAAAATTTTTTTGAAACTACCTTTCAATAATACTTCATACTCGAAGGTGTACGGCGAACTTTTTTTTTACTTGTAACCTGGTACGCTCTAATGTACACATCTATGTATGTGTGTGTATTAAAACAGAAAGAAATGGGTTATAAGGTTCATGGTCATGATATTTTCAATCCCGTGCCCTACATCGAAAACGGGTATACATTTGGTTCGTCTGGTAGCCATAGAAATTTAAGAAAGATCGGATCTTCAGCACCACTCCCAAAACAACATTGAAGTTTTCAACCATTTTGTCTTCAGGTTGAGATTATGCTTTTTAACCACCAAACTCAGGAATAAATATAAACAAATTACACTATGTAACAAAAATTTTGCCGAAGGACTGTATAACATTTTCTGGTGTATTTGGGTGAACTAAACCCGAAATATAAATTTAATACATTTTTGAATATATATTTTTTTAATTTTATTAAAATTCTAATTTTCGTCAAAAGTGTCTTTAGTACAAAATCTTTAAATTTATGTCAATTTATGACAGAGATGTCAAAACCGAAAACCGGTGTTAGGCACCGCCACCGTCCGAAATGAGCTAGGAGGTTCAATTTTTTCCTAAATGTATCTTATGGTTGCAGATCGGTTGGGATTGAAAGTGGGTGAAATCGGCCCAGAGGGAAAAATTTTCCCTCACAATATTTACACTAATATTTAAAGTATTTCAACATGTTTTTAGAACATATTAGCTTGTATTTACTTGATATTTGCTATTCGCATTCCATTTATAGCATAAAAGGGCATCATAGAGTGATTTTTATTTGTAGGGGGCGAAATGGGACAAAAAGGGATAAAAATTGTACCTATCAAACGACAACATATAGAAACCCGAAATTTGGCATGTTCATTCCCCTAATAAAGTAGATACATAATATAAAAGTATTTAAATGGGGATAAAAGAAAAAAAGAATCAGGAAGTTGTCTTATACTGCGTACGTGAGAGGTAAGGTATTTTCGAAATTTATACTTTTGAAATTAAAATAGGATGGAAATACAACCAACCAAAGGACTGTAGCTGAAAATACACTCTCTATCCCTCAATATTTAGGGCATTTATGATTGCTGCCTTATATTTATTTTATAAATTGATGTATTATTTCCATTGTATATACACATAGTATAAAAATATTGGCAGCCTTGGTTTATTAATTAAATTTCTGATTTTCATACATTTTAAATTTGTTGCGGACATTCCTCTTGTAGCTTGGAAAATAAAAGTTTTAGCGGGCGAAATGGGACAAAGAGGGATAAAATATGGTTCCAATGATACGACAACAGCTAGAATCATGAAATTCGGTGTGTACATCCCTCTAATTGCATAGCCAAGTAGAATACGGGGATTTTTTTCGAAATTCGTACTTTTAATGGATATAATTGAAAAAGAGGGATAAAATGGGACCTTCCAAACCGCTAAAGTTGATATCATGAAATTCGGTGTATTCTGTGTTTTGACTATGAAGACTCGAAACAAAAAGGTTCTTTTCGAAATTTGTACATTTGGGCGGAGAATGGGGATATTTTTAAAATTTTTACTTTTCTTATCAAAATAATACAGTCACTGTATCTGAAAAAGCTTCTCCCTAATGGCGACTGACAACCGCCTAATATTCAGGCATGCTCAGTTTCACAATTACAGCATTGTATTTATATTATAGTAGTAGATTTTAAACAGTGCGCATAAGTATACATTATAGTTTGAAATATTAAACAAATATAGTAATCTGCATAAAAATATCACAATTTCCGTAATATGGTACTGTGCTTCTATGTAAAGTCGACATCCTTTAATCTGCTGGTAAAACTGTGGAATGTCCTCCGTGATGGATGGTATATAAGATTCGACCCGGCCGAACTTAACGCCTTCTGACTTGTTTTCTTTTGGTTTTGGATTTTTCGATCCAAAAAACTATTTTTTTTTAATTTTTTTGTGAAAATAGCACTGCTTCTACATAAACGTGTTATTTAGAAAATGTACCAAAATAATAGAACAAATATCTTCGACGATAATTGAAATTTCAGAAAATATTAAAAACAAGTAGGGAAATGCTAAGGTCGGCCGGGGTCGACTATATGATACAACTGAATTCGGGGAAGAAAGTGAAATCGAGAACATTTTTTGTACGGGTATATCATTAATCGATGTGACTTACTTTCACAAAGCATGATTCCAGCAGAAAAATAACGTGTTCTCTCAAATTTGATCAAAATATGTAAAGGAATGTGTCTGAGAGAAAAAAGTTAAATCGGGCAGGACATTTGTATGAGGGTTATATTCAAACCTGAGACGATTCCTATTTGAGATATGATGTGTTTTGCCAAATATGAAGAATATCAGATAAAACATATAGTTTCTGGAGCGGGAAAAGTCAATCGGGAGCGAAATCCGTTTGAGAACTATATTTAAATCTTAACCGATCTGACCCACTTTTGTAATAGATGTTTCTAGATGAAATATAAGGTGCTGTGGCAAATTTGAAGAAAATCGGCTAAAAGAGCAGAAAAAGTCAATATCTGATTATGAACAGATCTGACCCATTTTCGCCACAGATGTTTCTAGCTGAATTATAGGGTACTATGCTCAATTTGCAACAAAGTCAAATCGTGAGCGACATTTGTGTGGGGGCCATATTTAAAATTTGAACCGATTTAATTCATACCGTTCGTCCTTGGCCCACAAAACTTACATGTGGCAAATTTTGTTTACATCGGACAATAGTTGCGACAGAAAGACTGTCATTGATTCTAAACAGATTTGTACTGACTTGTTGAGGGTATAAACATGTACAACTTTGTATCGACTCTGTAGGATTTTTAGAGAAAACATTTATTCATAGATACTTTACAAATAACCATTGTTTTCTTCTTTAGGATGTCAGCTATTAAAAATGAAACAAAATAATTTTTGATTATTTTTATACCCTACACCTTCGGGATGTGGGTATACTAAGTTTGCCATTCCGTTTGTAACACCTTGAAATATCGACCTGAGACCCTATAAATTATAGATCGTTCTTGATCGTCATAAAATTCTAAGACGAACTAGCCAAAATCACGCTATCGTCAAAACGAAAGGTGTCAGGGCGGCCAAATTTTCCAAGAATACGACTATTAGTTTTAGATCGGTTGGGATTAAAATTAGGCGAAGTCGATCCAGAGGGGAAAATTTTGCCCTCACAAGGACTGAAAATAACAATAACACAATGACTGAAATAACACAATAACGCCTAATAAAAGGCGATTTTTTAGCTATTATCTTTTTAGCAACACTGGTTTAAACAGCTGACGCTCGTTTCGTGTTTTGTTTCACTGTCAAACATCTTAAGTTTGGTCTATAATTTCACCATGAATCGTCTTACAAACGAACAACGCTTGCAAATTATTGAATTCTATTATCAAAATGCGTGCTCTGTTAAGAAAGTTCATCGCGCGCTTCCATTTTATGGTCAGTTTAATCGACCCACTGAAGCGGCTATTCGGGATTTGCGAACTGAAGAAAATATCGCAGCTGTATCGGCCAGTGTTAATGATGACCATCAATTATTGATTCGTCGCCGTTCGCAGCAATTGGGCCTCCGTTACTCAAAAACTTGGAAATGCCAAAATTGGACTAAACGGATGGACCATTTGAGACGCAGTCAAGGTCAACATTTGCATGAAATAATCGTCTAACATGGTACCGGGACCGTACTATCGATTCAAATAAAGATTTCATGCATTTTTCTGAATTTTATGTGTTATTTTTGAAAAACTTTTCTATAGTTTTTAAAAAATCACCCTTTTCATCATATTTTTTGAATATGTCTGCTTATATTTACTTGATATTTGGTATGTACAATTCATTATAGAAAAACGTGCACAATAGAGTGATTTTTATTTGTGGGGGCAAACTAATTGAGTATAATATAATATAAATATAAAAGTATTTTTCGAAATTCGTACTATTAACGGGTAATGTGGGATTAAAAGGATACAAATAATACAAAACGAACGGCTGCACGGCTACATTCATCCGATTGCATTGATACGTAAAAAAAAGGAATTTTTCGAAATTCGTATTTTTAGGTGTTCAAATTGAAGGGAATAAACATTGTACCAAACAAATGGCCGCAGCTAGAGTCATGAAATTTGAAGTATACATTCCTTCTCAAATGCGTACTTTCAAATGATACAATGGGAACAGAGGGATACAAAAGGTACCAACTAAGCGGCTACAGCTAGAATGATGAAATTCGGTATGTACATCCCTCTAATGGCGTACAGAGATAATCGAAAGCCGTACTTTTAAGGGGGTCAAATGGAAAAATGCGGATAAAAATTGTACCAACCAAATGGCCGGAGCTGGAATCATGGAATTCGGTGTGTAAATCGTCTTACTGCAAAGACACCCAAAATAAAAAATATTTTTCCAAATTCACACTTTTTTTATAAATGGATAGAATCATGAAGTTTGGTTATCTTGTACTGTGTACGTGCGAGATAATGAATTTTCGAAATTTGTACTTTTGGAATTAAGATAGGATGCAACCAAACGGCTGTAGCTGAGAATCCCCCAATATTTATGCTATTTAAGCTTTGTTGAAGATTGCTGCGTAGGTGTTTTTTAGAAGAAATACCAAAATGATTGGAATTTTAAGAAAATGTATTCATAACAAATATTTATTTCATTTTATGAATCATTATGACTCAATACAGACAACAAATTAATTTGTAGGTCTCTGACACAATATTTTTAATTTTTGTAGCATAGTGTTATTTAAGGATGTTTTTGTTTTGGTCTGCGGCATTGTCATTGAAAATCGGATCCGAGCTTCGGTGCGAAGTCGCGGGGGAGATTTGAAAAAGTAATTTCCATTGGAACGGGTGTGACACTTTTGCTTCATTGTCGGAGATTTTTTCTATACTGCCAATTGAAAACGTCAGGTTAATCGGAACATTATTGCAAATACAAATATGTCTTAGCGTTTTAAATATTGAATTTATATAACAATCTACAGCGTCACGGGTGCGACCTTAGTTTTGTAGAAAATCTTGAGGTTTTACTTTTATTTGAATTTTGTAAAGTTCTTCCATTACACGATTTCACTCATTTTTACTAATCAAGTGTAGTGTAGTTCATACACCTTCTTCTAAAGTATACGTTACATCATCTTATTTACATCTCTTTATTTATAAAGGAATCCTATATTTTCTATATATATAAATATTTAATTTGAACGTGCGAGACATTTTGAAGGGAATTTTGTTAAGACACCCGTCTATATCTGGAAAAGGAAATGATCAGATCTATTGTTGTCATTACTATTATTTTTTTTTTTTGATATATATATGTATGTGTTATGAGAAGTATAAACATTACAAATGTTAATCGGCGTTTTTATACCCTACACCACTTCGTGGTCTAGGGTATTATAAGTTAGTTTCGCGCCAAATGTTTGTAACACCAAGAAATAATCGAGCTAGACCCACCTTAAAGTATACCGATCGGCTTAGAATCACCAGCTGAGTCGATTTAACGATGTCTGTCTGTCCGTCTGTCCGTCTGTCCGTCTGTCCGTCCGTCTGCTGTCCATCTAAGCTTGTTCGCACTCTACAGGTCGCAATTGTTGTCCGATTGTCATGAAACTTGGCAGAAGTTATTTTTTCTGGCCAATGACCATCGGTATTGAATTTGGAGGAAATCGGTTCAGATTTAGATATAGCCCCCATACAAATGTCGCTCCCGATTTGACATTTTCCGCTCTAGAAACGACATATTGTACCCGATTTTCTTTAAATTTGGCAGAACATCTTATAATCCAACTAGAAACACGTATGCGAAAATTGGGTAAGATCGGTTCAGATTTAGATATAGCCCCCATACAAATGTCGCTCCCGATTTGACATTTTCCGCTCTAGAAACGACATATTGTACCCGATTTTCTTTAAATTTTGCAGAACATCTTATAATCAAACTAGAAACACGTATGCAAAAATTGGGTAAGATTGGTTCGGATTTAGATATAGCCCCATACAAAAGTCGCTCCCGATTTGACATTTTCCGCTCTAGAAACGACTTATTGTACCCGATTTTCTTTAAATTTTGCAGAACATCTTATAATCCAACTAGAAACACGTATGCAAAAATCGGGTAAGATCGCTTCAGATTTAAATATAGCCCCCATACAAATGTCGCTCCCGATTTCACTTTCTCCGCTTTAGAAACCACATATTGTACCCGATTTTCTTCAAAATTGGCACAACATTTTATAATTGAACTAGAAACACCTATGCTGAAAGTGGGTATGATCGGTTCAGATTTAGATATAGCCGCCATACAATGTCGCTCCCGATTTGACTTTTTCCGCTCTAAAATCCACATATTGTACCCGTTTTTCTTTAAAATTGGCACAATATCTTATAATCCAACTAAAAAACCTATGGTGAAAGTGGGTAAGATCGGTTCAGATTAAGATATAGCCCTGATATATTTCAACTAAGAAGACATATTATGAAAGTCAAATATATGGGTCCATATTTTGGTATAACCCCCATACAAATTGGGGCCCCATTCCACTCTATTACATCTCTAGAACCCACATCGTGCATTAAATCTCGATATAATTTTTCATATCATGTCATATTTCAACTAAGAATACCTACTTTGAAAGTGATCTATATGGAACCTCTTTTTAATGTAGAGCACTTACAAATGGCCCCATTTTAATTTTTACCCCTCAAGAACGATTTCGATTTTTTTTTTCAAATTTTGCAGATTATATTATATTTCAGGATACAAAGTCAAATATATGTGTCCACATTTTGGAATAAGCCAATAACCCATTCTACTCTAATACAGCTCTACAAACTACGTCTTACATCGCATCATGATATATTTCAACTATGAATACCTACAGTGAAATGAGAAATATATAGGCCCATGTTTTGAGCCGGTGTTGTTATAGGCCTCCTTTCAAATGTCGGTCCGATTTATCCTATTACTACGTATAATTTGTATTTGTCTTCCGGAAAATTGGATCAATTATTTACCATATTCGTTAAATATGACTAAAGATGAATTTATACTGTATAATTTATATGAACTACATAAAATTGCTACCATGAAACACCTGGGTTTAGTAATAAAGGCGATGTATATTCGCAGGGAGTAGTGTAGGGTATTATATAGTCGGCCCCGCCCGACTTTAGCCTTTCCTTACTTGTTTATTTATAAATTGATTTTGACATTTTGTCGAAAAAGGGCCACTTTACGGGGATTCACCCTTCACTCAAATCCTTTTTTATTCCATTTCAACATTGATCTTATAAA
This sequence comes from Polietes domitor, assembly GCA_947397865.1. NCBI lineage: Eukaryota > Metazoa > Arthropoda > Insecta > Diptera > Muscidae > Polietes > Polietes domitor. The sequence goes on along the minus strand of OX377618.1, from coordinate 189,099,149 downwards.
TGTTTATATCTCAAAATAATTCAGATATTAACAATTCAAAGGTGTTCACATTGTTTTGCGATTCTGCAGCATGTACTCCATTGAGAAGGGTATTACACGGCCGGGCTGGCTCCTCTGTAGCCTTTCCTTATTTGTTTGTTTGCTTTTTTATATTTCTTTGTGTTTGTTGTTTTTCAATTTTCTGCTAAGTTTAAAGGGATTAAAGACACCCACACTAATTCACACCCACAGCCATACATACGCAGACGTACGTACGCATAGCCAACCACTCCTTTATCCAATCCCATTTCCAAAGTGTGTCCTAGCATGGCACATTTCCAATACTAATCAAGAAATAAATGTGTTCGCATTTCATTTCTTTATATTGTCTTGGCTTGATGTTCTTCGTTGCTGCTGCTTCTTCGGCGACTGCTATTGTTACGGGTATTGTTGTTGTGTTGTTGGCCAAGGTGATGGCGATGGTGGATTCCGGTTGCGGATTGTCACCTTCTTAGAGAATTGAAAATCTTTTAATAAATTTTTTTCTATTTGTGCTCCTCGTTTGTTCGTTTATCCATCCCATTCGTTTGGTGTGTGCGAGTGTGTTTGCTTTGTTTCCATTCCTCCTTTGCCGTTTTAGTTCGTTGTGTACTTTTGTGCTTAAGATTCGGTGAAATTACCTCGGCAGCATTTGTTGTAACCCGGATAAACCTTTGATTACACCATCATCAATTGAGATTAATGTCTGCATTTCGGGGGTCAGTGTGAAAAAGTGAAGTGTTTGCTTTGTGTAAATTTGTTTTGTGCTTTGCAGTGACAAATTCATGTTAATGGCGCAGTAAATTGTTCATTTTATTCCATTGTTCTCGGCAAATATGTTAAATGATTTGCTGCTGCGTGCTCTACAATTTCTTCTTTCTCCACAAGCAACGCTGTAGGCTGTGATTGTGATCAACACACCACAACAGCATGACCAGGGTATAGTTTTTGGTTAGGACAGGTATATTAACAATTACAAAATATAAAAAAGAATAAAACAAGTCTTGTTTCTTTCAATTTTATACGTGTGACAATTCCCACACACTAATTTTCTAGTCATTTTCTTAAAATAAAGAGATTTTTCGAAATTCGTACTTTTTAGTGGGTAAAATGAGAAAAGAGGGAAGAGAATGGTAAAATCAAAGGCTGAAAATGAAATTTTCAAATTCTGTGTGTACATTCCGGTGATAGTGTGTGTAGACGGCCAAAATAATGGGGTATAGGTGTTAAGATCAGCCGGGCAGAACTTTATATACCCTCCACCATGGATTGTATTCCACATTGGCTGTCGATTTTCGTAGAAGTGCAGTAATATTACAGGAAAGTATAAATTTTTTAATAAAGCTAACAAATACAAATATTGAAAAAATAATTTTATAAATAAATATAAAATTTCCAAACCTTATAAGGCGATAGCCTTGCCTACGTTTACATATCGAACTATAAAGTCAATTCAAAAAATAAATATTCTTATATTTATATTTTCAAAAAATTTAAATACTATAAATATTGGTAGATAGTGGGTGATACAGTTTGTTGTATTTCCATTCTATTCGATTCCAAAAGTACAAATTTTGAAAAATCCATTATCTCACGTACATAGTGCAAAATAACCTAACTTCATGATTCAACCAATTTTTGCCGTAAAAGTAAAAAGTACTAATTTGGAAAAATCTTTTTATTTTGCCTGTCTATGCAGTCAGAGGATATGTATACACCGAATTCCATGATTATAGCTGCGGTCATTTGGTTGGTATAATTTGTATCCTATTTGTCCTATTTTACCCCTTAGAGTACGAATTGGGAAAAAATACTTTTATATATTATATATACTCAATTAGAGGAATTTACACACCGAATTTCGTGTTTCTAGCTGTTGTCGTTCAATATGTACCATTTTTATCTCATTTTGCCCCATTTCACGCCTTAAGAATAATAATAATCACTTTATGGTGCAGGTTTTTGTTATAGGTACAAGCAGACATATTAAAAACAAGTAGAAGGCGTTAAGTTCGGCCGGGCCGAATCTTATATACCCTCCACCACGGCGTGTATTCCACAGTATTACCAGCAGATTAAAGGATGTCGACTTTACATAGAATTACAGTACCATATTACGAAAATTGTGATATTTTTATGCACATTACTATATTTGTTTACTATTTCAAACTATAATGTATACTTATGCGCACTGTTTAAAATCGACTACTATATATAAATAAAATGCTGTAATTATGAAAGTGAACATGCCTAAATATTAGGCGATTGTCAGTCGCCATTAGGAAGAAGCATTTTCAGGTACAGACAAAGTGATAAGAAAAGTATACAGTTTAAAGATATCCCCATTCGCCATCCTCCGCTCAAATGTACAAATTTCGAAAAAAACCTTTTTGCGAGTCTTCATAGTCAGAATGTATACACCAAATTTCATGATTTCAACTTCAGCAGTTTGGAAGGTCCCACTTTTATCCCTCTTTTTCAATTATATCCCTTAAAAGTACGAATTTCGAAAAATCCCTCTATTTTACGTGTCTATGCAATTAGAGGGATATACACACCGAATTTCATGATTCTAGCTATTGTCGTATCATTGGTACTATATGTTATCCCTTTTTGTCCCATTTCGCCCGCTAAAACTTTTATTTTCTTTGTGGTGCTTCCGCAATTTCCGCAAAAAATTTTAACTGTATGAAAATCAGAAATTTAATTAATATTTGTATTCTATGTATATATATAATTGAAATAACTCTTCAATTAATAAAGTAAATATAAGGCAGCAATCATAAATAACCTAAACATTGGGGGACAGAGAGTGTATTTTCAGCTACAGTCGTTTGGTTGGATGTATTTAATTTCAAAAGTATAAACATTGAAAATACCTTATCTCTCACGTACGCAGTTCATGATTCTACCATTTTTTGTCTTAAAAGCAACAAAATAAAGTACGAATTTGGAAAAAATATTTTACGTGGCTATGTAGTCGGAGGAATTTATACACCGAATTCCATGATTCTATCAGCGGCCATTTTGTTGGTATCATTTTTATCCCCTTTTTGCATTTTACCCCTTAAAAGAACGACTTTCGAAAATCTATGCATTTAACGTGTCTACGCGATTAGAGGGATGTACACACCGAATTTTATCATTCTAGCTGTAGCCTTTTAGTTGGTACCATTTTTATCCCTCTGCTCCCATTGAACGAATTTGGAAACCCCTTTTTATTCTTCGTGTCTACTTAGTCAGAGGAATGTCTACAACGAATTGCATGGTTCTAGCTGCATCCATTTGTTTGGTACCATTTTTATCCCCTTTTTTCGATTTTACACCCTAAAAGTACGAATTTCAAAAATTCTTTTATTTTATGTGTCTACGCAATCAGAGGAATATATACACCGAATTTCATTATTCTAGGTGCAGCCGTTTGGTTGGTACTATTGTTATCCCTCTATCTCCATTTAACCCCTTTAAAGTACGAATTTAAAAAAATACTTTTATATTATGTATCTACTCTATTATAGGAATGTACACGCCAAATATCGTATTTCTATCTGTTGTCGTTTGGTACCATTTTTATCCCTTTTTGTCTCATTTCGCCCCCTACAAATAAAAATCACTCTATGGTGCCCTTTTATGCTATAAAGGGAATGCGAATTGCAAATATCAAGTAAATACAAGATAATATGATCAAAAACAGGCTGAAATACTCTAAATATTAGGGGTATTTTCAGTCCTTGCGAGGGAAAATTTTTTGCCTCTGGGCCGATTTCGCCCACTTTCAATCCCAACCGATCTACAACCATAAGACACATTTAGGAAAAATTTGAACCTCCTAGCTCATTTCGTTCGGCGCTATCGTGCTTTCAACAGACAGACGGACATGGCTATATCGTCTTAGAAATTTATCACGACCCAGAATATATATACTTTATGGGATCTCCGATGAATATTTGAAGGTGTTATAAACGGAATGACAAAGTGAATATACCCCCATCCTGGAGGTGGAGGGTATAAAAATGCCTAAACATTCTAAAATATTTTAGTTTTTGTGAGAGAAACATTTTTCGCATTGGGCCGATTTCGCCCAGTTTCAATCCCAACCGATCTACGACTATAAGACGCATTTATGGAAAATTTGGACGTCCTAGCTCCTTTCGTTTAGATGCTAGCGTGCTTTCAACAGACGGACGGACATGGCTAGATCTTAAAATTTTATGACGATCAAGAATATATATATTTTTTATAGGGTCTCAGTCGATATTTCAAGGTGTGAGAAACGGAATGACAAAGTTAGTATACCCCCATCCTGGACGTGGAGGGTATAATAAGGTGTGAGAGCCACTGTACATACTTTCATTTGCATCTATTGTGAATGAGTCCGAGAAACAAAAGGCGAACTCACACAAACATACATATGTATGTAGGTCGTCAATGACGACTCGTCATTGCAATAAACGATCTCCTTTTTGTTCTCAAGAGCCTCCCACAAATATGTACACACTCTCTCATCCATGACGTCATTGAAGAGAAGAGAGTTAGAGAATAAGAGCAAGAACTACTGTACTTATTACACACATTTGAATTATGTAAATTCGATTATGTAAACAAAATAACAAACGCAGAAAAAACCACAAACAAAACACACAAAAGAAATATAATAAAAAGACTTGCAAATATAAACAAATGTTATAATTTCACTAAACTTACCTTATAATGGCACCAAACTATTTTTTCTGACAAAATGAAAAATTGGATGACGAAGAGAGAGCTTGCGAACGTGGAAGATGAAACGGACGAAAAGAAAAACACAATTGGGCTAATTGAATATCACAAATAAATAGCAAATAGAATAGGGATTAAACACAAATAGTTTTCAATGTCAATTTCCACTTGTCTTTGTTTATTAAATTTCACTAAGCTCTGACTTTCACTAACGCGTATTGAAAGAAGTCACTCGCGACATCCGATCGCGACAAAAGCCCGACTCAAACTGAACAAGAATGTAGATTAGTGTTGCCAGATTAAAAGTTACAGATAATTTTTTGAGTAATTTTTAGTATTGCGATTTTTGACGCCCAATGTAAATATTTTTATGAAAAATAAAGAATTATGACGCTTGATTTTCATATTTAAATAATCTGTTAATTATTGTTATGTATATTAGGCTGGATAACGGGCCATAGAAATAAACAATAATTTCCAGTCAACCCATGGAAATAAAGTTTGGATTAATTAAATAACGATTTTCAAAATTTTACGCCTCTAGGTGAGCTAAGTGATCCAGAAAATTCATGTTTTTCTTTTCTGTATTTTTCCATTTTTTTCTGAATTAATACACTCTTCAAAAAACACTTTATCTAGATATATAGTTGTTGAGTTATTAACATCATTAACCAAACGGCTGAAGCCAGGGTCATGAATTTTTCAGTGTAGTTCCCAAATATGACGTAGACGTGGAGTTTTTTTTTACGAAATTCGTACTTTTACGGGAAAAAATGGAACAAAAAAGTAGACAGTAGAAGAAACATCAAATTCGGTGTGTGCCTTACCATGAAGACGCGTTACAAAACGAGATTTTTTGAAAATTGTACTTTGCGCGGGACAAAAAGGGATAAAATGGTACCAATTTAAGTATTTCAGCTATGGTCTTGAAATTTGGTGTGTAAATTCCTTTGACAACGTAGAAACGCAAATCTAAATGGATTTTTCGAAATTATAATGCGTGAGAGATACAAAAAGGTATAAATATGAAGTATTGTAGCTAGGATTGTAAAATTCGGGATGTACATTTCTCTGAGCGCGTAGACGTACAACATAAATTGCTTTTTTGGAATGTGTACTTTTAAGGAGTGAGCGGGCAAAAAGGTATAAAAAATGGTACCAACTAAAGTATTACAGCTAGAATCGTGAAATTTGTTATGTAAATTCCTCTCACCACATAGAAGCGCAATATAAATGCATTTTTGCACTTTTAAGGGTAATTCCTGTAAAAAATTATATTTTTCGTAACATTTGTACTTTTAAGGGGTGCGCGGGACAAAGAAATATAAATGACGTACAGGCCTTGAATTACGTAAACGCGGAAGGGTTGGTAATTAGTTTTATCGAGCCAACAATGAAAAAAGAAGATTTTCTAAACATTATACACAACTTTGGCTTATCTCAGATATGGATGTTTCAACAGGACAATGATCTTAAACATTCGCCGAAAATTGTGAAGTGATTGCTCTATCGGACTCCCAAAACCCGAGATCATCCACCTCAGCAGTTTTACCGTTGTGCCACTAAAGTAGCAATTTTGCCACTTTTCTAGCCGAGATACTTTTGTGCCACTTTTCCATTGTGGTACTAAATATGCTACTTAATATGCCACATTTTGATTGGACATTGGAAACAATAAAAACTATTCAATAAGAACTGTCAACAACAAATAAGATCTATTTAAAATTTTTAGTTTATATTCATAAAATCATGAACTCACTAAACAAAAGTTTTCAAAGTATTAAAAGTTTCAAAAGTTAAAAAAATAAAAAAGAGTTTATAATATTAACAGAGATATCTATATACACATTTAAAAATCAATGTGTGTCTGTATGTTGCGTATAGGACGCCAAACCCACATCTTACATTGGATCTTGATAAAATTTTGCAGATCATGTTATATTTCAATAAAGAATACCTACTTTGAAAGTGATCTATAAAGGCCCACTTTTGAATGATTACCTCTCTAGAACCCACATTTTACATTGGAAGTTTTTTTTTACATTTTGCAGATTATATTATATTCATATTTCATTCTAAGAATACCTACTTTGTAAGTGATCTATATGGACCCACTTTTTAATGTAGCGCCCTTACAAATGGCCCCATTTTTATTATTACCCCTCTAGGACCCACAATTTTCATCGGAAGTTTATCAACTTTTCGATTTTGTATTATATATCATATAAGAAGACATATTATGAAAGTCAAATAAATGTGTCCATATTTTGGTATAAGCCCCATACAAATTGGCCCCCATTCTACTCTATTACATCTCTAGAACCCACATCGTGCATTAGATCTCGATATAATGTTGGATATCATGCCACATTTCAACTATGAATACCTACTTTGAAAGTGATCTATATTGAACCACTTGTTAATGTAGAGCCCCTACAAATGCACCATTTTAATTTTTACCCCTCAAGTACGCAAATTTTACATCGGATTTTATTTTTCAAATTTTGCTGATTATATTATATTTCAACTAAGAATACAAAGTCAAATATATCCGTCCATTCTTTGGAATAACCCAAATGGGGCCCATTCTACTCTAATACAGCTCTAGAAACTACGTCTTACATCGGATCATGATATATTTCAACTATGAATACCAACCGTGTATGAGAAATATATAGGCCCAAGTTTTGGACCAGGCCACAAGTGTTGTTATAGGCCTCGTTTCAAATGTCGGTCCGATTCATTCTATTACTACTGTATAATTTGTATTTGTCTGTCGGATAATTGGATCAATTACCATATTATTAACCATATTCGTTAAATAAAGATGAATTTATGGTAAACTGTATGATTTATTTGAACTACATAAAATTGCTCCCATGAAACACCTGGGTGTCGTAATAAAAGAGAGGTATATACGCAGAGAGTGGTGTAGGGTATTATATAATCGGCCCCGACCGACTTTAGTCTTTCCTTACTTGTTATACACCACTTCGTGGACTGGGGTATTATAAGTTAGTTTTCCGCCAAATGTTTGTAAATAATCGAGCTAGACCCACATTTAAGTATACGGATCGGCTTAGAATCACCAGCTGAATCGATTTACCGATGTCTGTCTGTCCGTCTGCTGTCCATCTAAGCTTGTTCGCACTCTACTTGTCACAATTGCTGTCCGATTATCATGAAATTTGGCAGAAGTTACTATTTTGGCCAAGGACGATCGGTATTGAATTTGGAGGAAATCGGTTCAGATTTAGATATAGCCCCCATACAAATGTCGCTCCCGATTTGACTTTTTCAGCTCTAGAATCCACCCGATTTATTTTTTAAATTGGCACAACATCTTATAATCCAACTAAAAAAACTTATGGTGAAAGTTGTTAAGATCGGTTCAGATTTAGATATAGCCATCATACAAATGGTGCTCACGAATGTTCATCCGATTTTGGCCAAACTTTACATATTATATTTCACCAATAAACATACATGGTGAAAGCGGGTCACATCGTTCCAGGTTTCAATATACCGCCATACAAATGTCATTTCCGATTTAACATTTTTTGTCAAACACATACATTTACAGGATTCAAAAATCCTTCCCTATTTCACTTTTTTGCCGAATTGAATTGTAGTGAGATAGAAAGTGGGGTGTATCATATAGTCGGCTCCGTCCGTCTTTAGCCTTTCTATACTTGTTGGGGAGATGCCCATATGTCCATACTTTTGTATAATCCAAATGGGGCCCATTCTGCTATATTCCAGCTCTAAAAACTACATTTTACAGCGGATCTTCATCAAATTTTGCAGATCTAAAACCGAGTGTATGTTTTACACATTTGCACTTATATTGGAACATACTACGAAAATGTGCAACGCTGGCTCCTGGAACAAAACTTTGGGGTAACGCAGTGGCTAGCACAAAGTGCAGACCTCAATTCCATCGAACTTTGGTCAAGAGGCGATTGGGACTGTACGATCGACCACCAATTAATATGGAAGAGCTTTGGAGCCGAGCAGAGTTACAAGCCGTCCAAGAATTATCGGCGGCGGCACTACTAAAAATGGGTCGGCGTCGGCGGCTTTCGGCTGATTTGCCGGCTCGTTCTGTCACTTGTCATTTACTTGACAATTTTAGGAACATGAAAGGAACAATTTGTATTGGTTTTTAATACCTTTTCTTTTATTTTTTGCCAAGTAGTTCAATATTCGTTAATATTAATTATGTTCCCATAATTTATCCCATTTTGACCCAGTGTTCGATTAATTCAACAGTGAACAGTAAGAAACGGCAAAAGAATAATTTGGCAGGGCTCTGATGGGTTGATATTATTATCCCATAAAATTATTTTATTATTTGGGAGTGGGAATCCATTGCCAAAATTTATAATATGAACGAATTTAATAAATTTTTTTGCAACTGCAGCTTTTCATGTGAGGCATATTTGACAAGACATATTGGTAAGAATGGTAAAGCTCCACCTACTTTGACACACTAAATAAACACAATAATAAGGTTCAAGTTCTAAAAGTGTCCGAACAGTGCAAATGATATTGTAATCGGAGGAGAGTGCAACTTCATCTCCTAAATATACATGTGTGTGACGACGAAGATCATCGTTGCTAGCTTTGTGGCTTTGTGTCCTACACAAGAGTGCCCAAAGAGAAACATCTTCAGCTAAAATGTAACCATGAAAGGAAGCATAAGTGCACCATTATGATAAAGCCTTCTAAACATAACTTTGCGGAGTTAGAACTACGTCAAATCTCTTCGGCGTGGATGAAGTTGATATGAGCCGTGTAGAAACATGCGGCGGCGGCGGCTTGTCGGCTTAACATCGGTCGGCTTGTATCTCTGGAGCCGAGTAAAGCTGGAAATCACAGACAATTTAGTGAAAACCATGCCAACGCGAATGGAACTAGTTATTAAAATCAAAGGAAAGTGGATTTCGTACTGATACTTAACTTTCAGTCCCTAACCAAGAAAATGTTCAAAACTGAGTGCACACAGTTATCTTATATTTTTCTGTGAATTTATTAATTTTCGTTGTTGTACAGATAATAAACGTCACTCCAAGAAATTTTCAAAAAAATATATCTCTTATATACTATTTTGTTATACCGTATGTAAAGATATGTCAAACATGCTCTCGGTTTAGATCCCGATTATTTCGGTATTTCCGGCCAAATCAAAAAAATGGAATTCCTCGTAAAAAATGTATATGAAAAGCCCTCTTTAAGACTTTCCGACCAAGTTACAAAAATTTCCCATAAATAAAATCTATACGAAAAATCAGTTGTTATCTTTTCAATGTAGAAACTTCGACAAGCGGAAGCCGCACCACATACCCCACTTTGGACTAATTCCTAAAATATACCCGGTTCCCCGAATTTTAATTTTAACATTTCACAATAATGATTGCCTAATTTCCATTTTTTATGAAACTCAAATATGTCTTAAAAATCAAAAGTTATTGAGTAGGCCGATGGAATTTGATTCTGTGGGACGTTAAAAGTTTGTTTTGTTTATTTTCTTGGTAGACACTACACACTGCGTCATATATATTCCCCTGCAGACATCCGTTATGCAAATAACTAGATGAGTAGGCGAGTATTCATTACGCCTCGAGCAATCGCATGTTGTTGTGAAATAAAAACAATCGTGTGTATTTTTTATAATTTTAAACATTTATCTTTATTCATAAATATTCGTATAATTTATTGTTGTTGTTTTTGTTAGTCATGAAATGTACATTGATCATTTATACTTAAATTTCGGATTTGTATTTTGGATTTTCTTCTTTTTGTTTTTTTTTTGTTTGTTTTTCATTTTGTTTTGTTATTTATGCTTTTTGCCATCGTATTACATCTGAAGATAGATAAGTGTTTGTTTTGGTATTTTATGTTAAATTTTCATTTCGGGTTTTCTTTGGAAAATTTCAATAATACACTAAATAGTTTGTTCATCTTGTTTTTTATTTTGGTTTTGTTTTTCCTCTTGTAGTTTTAATGTATATTTTTCTTTGTTGAGTACATAAAATGAGAATAACTTAATTTGTAAATTTTACATAAATACATATTTTGTTTTTTTTTTTTATATATTTTTGTGTTTTATATACTATATATATATATATTTGTTTGTTTGTTAGTCACTAAATTAACGTATTTTGTTGTTGTGTTGTGAAGTATTTTTGTTTTTTTTTTTTTGTTATCACTGCACACAACAATTTATGCGTTAAGTTAAGTTGTTTTCTTGTTGGTATGTCTGTAATTGTTTTTTTGTTTTTGTTGTTGTTGTTTATAAGAAAACAAATACAATATGTAATTGAAAATATTTATTATCATTATTTGTTGGTTGAGGGTGGCGTAATTGTTGTTTTTCTTGCATTTGAATTTGCGTCGTCACACTTTTGTTCACCTTTGTTCGTTAATGTCGGGCCACATGTGTTTGAATTCTCACAATTTTTTGTTCGAAGGAATCTTTATTTATCATATTCATAAATTTTGTATAAGTTGTGTTAGTTTCTGTTTTTTTTTTAATTCGAGTTTTTTGTTTGTTTGATTGTTTGTAATAATTATAATAAAATATAAACGAACCCTTTTCAAACATAAAACGTACACGTAAATCATGGAAAAGGTATAATTATTTAAAGCTTTCTTTCTTTTTTGTTCAACAGATTTCATTTCTTTTGTAAAAAAATTGAATATGACATGATTAATGATATGATATGAAGTGGCGTGGCATGTGGTTTATTTGTTAATTAAATTATATTTAATTCAGGTTTCAAGTGCATAAGGTGTAAATGTTTTTTGGTTTGTTAAGATTTTAATCGTAATATTTTTTAAATATAGTTTGTCTATAGTTTCAAAAATAGAAAACGAGAAAACAGCATAAAGATTGAAAGAAAATGTAATAACATCTCTCATTTGTGGCGAAAATGTCTATATTTGTATACTGGTAGCTCTGCAAATACGAAAGCCATTGGAAGATATAATAAGACCCGAAGACCCTATAAAAAAACTATTTATGAATGAAAAGTGAAAAACATTTTGAAGATGAAAAAGACTTGCAAAGTTAGTTACAATGTTTTATATAAGGAAAAGTCCGAACAAAGCGAACTTTTTGTTTTAACGAGGGAAAACAAAAATTTTCTGGTGAACATATTTCTTCAGATATGTATGTTTTTAGCAGATATGTACGTTATCAACAATCAATTTAGGGAGGCCCAAGATTGTATGAAATTATTTAAAAATATTGAAATAATGATGGCGCGTTTTCTTCTTAAAAAATGGCCCCTCATTGATGTCTTTCTTTCTTTAGATATTCTTTTTTTGGCCGATATGTTATGTAACAGGTGAGCCTAAAAATCTAGTGAGTCCTAAGTTTATGATGTCGCGTTTCCTGCAGGATTTTTGACCCCTGCAGGATTTTATAGGGCTCTTGACAAAAATTCATTTGGTAGCCATGGTCAACAACAAAACAAAATACACCCAATAGAAGAGAGTTATTTTCGGAGCGACCTAATTTTTACATCCCCTCCAGAGAAAAGTAGTGTGTGTTGAGTATCCGCAAATGCATTTTTCGACAATTACTTTTCAAAAATCTAATGATGCTGTTCTACAGAAAAGTTTTATTAAAAAGAAATTTTTCATCTTAGAAAAAATATAGTGAAGTCACTTAAAAAATTCATGGAAATGTTGATGCAACATGCCGATCAAATAAAAAGAGCATCCCAAGATGTGAAATATATTCCCACGTTGTGCCCCGGAAGTTGTGAAAAATTGGATCTTCATTTATGAACTTAACATGGGCACAAGGAAGTCCTTCTTTTATAGAGCCTTTCATCGGTTTTTAATCGATGCCCATATGCTATGAAATTTCTTTTTTTTGTTGTTGTTGTTCTGTTTCATCAGTGCAAAGAAGCCAATTTGTATAAGAACTTAAAAAATTAGCTTCTTGCGAAAGTATTGATATTTAGATAATAGGGGTGATTTGAAAGTAACTATTAGTAACCACAAGAACACTAGGTCAAGGATGCAGAATAAAAAATATTATATGGGTTCGATGGCAATAATAAATTCTTCGGAAGGGAAAGATTCAGAAACTTTTTAAATTTTAATACCATTTGTGGAAATTTATTAAAACAATTTCCCAAAAAAACGGAAAATATTTCAGTTTTATTTAAAAATATCACATTTTTGTATGTTAAAAAAATAAAAATGGATAGAATAAGCGGGTTGGTAGATATGTGGAGATTAATATATGTCTATAAACGTAAAAAAATAAAAGAGCAGTTAGCCTAACTTGCCTATTCTAGTTCCGTTTTCTCACTGCAAATAAAATCAGCAAAGTCTACTAATCGCCAAAACAAAAGTGAGCGATATATGAAAACGTCGGACAGTCCATATTACACTTGAACCAAATGATATATTACTGATTCGAGTTCGATGACATTTTCAAAACTTTTCCATTTTGTTACCTTTCAACGCTGCGCAAAATTTCAATATATTCGGACCAAAGCAAATGGTTTTGTATGAGAAATACATTTTGAACTATATGGGCAGTATGAGGTGGTCGTGGCTGCTTTTGATGAAACTTTCGGAACTTATTCATTTTGTTAATTGTAAATTAACGTCAAAATGTCATGACATTCGGAACAAAAAGTCTTGTATGAAAAATTAGTTTTGAGATACGATTTTGATGAATCTTGACTTAATTGCATTAAAAAAATTCTCGGTGCCGAATTTCATCACTTTACGAACACTTCTTTTAGTTGTTGCACTCAAATCTATGAAGTCATCCCATTGTGCGTCCACGCCGAGGACAATTTTCAGTCAGCTCTGTCCTCTGCCATCCACCATGAAGTGCGTTCCACAGGTCTTTATCATTGCTGTTATTAATGTGTGCCGATGCGTTATGGTAAGTAGTGTGCGCGCTTACAAACCCGGATTCACATCGGGGCAACAGCATTCAATGGCGGTGAAAACTCATATACGCTGACGCCGACTATAAGTACAATGTATAGTGAAAAAATTGTGGCCAAATTCGATACGACCATATGAATTGTATTACTCAAAATGCGAATGTCATACAAGGTCAGATAGTTCTGAAACTATGCAGGAGAAATTCAGGCACAAGAACTTGCTTTCTCGCGGACTTTGCGAGAACCAACCGATCCAGGGAAGCAAAGTTAACAACAACGTTCGTTTGGTAGAAGACTAGCATTTTGACGGGTGAATGGTAATGTTAACAAACCAAATTTCCGTATATCGTTCATTCCATATCAAACCAAAAGATTTTCGTAAAAAAATACGACCACGATTCCAATTTTACCGACTTTTCTCAGACATGTTCTACTGCTAAAAATATTTTATGCGTATTTTTGTAAAAAAAACAAGTTTTTTTCAAAATATAGCACCATTTGAAAACTAGAAAAATCAAGAAAAACGTGCCGAGGTATGAACATTGAAAATGGTGTAGTAAGAAAACGCGTGGGCACAATTCAAAGAACGATGGCTTATTTTAAAGGTAATTACAAGTACTTTTAACTATTGACTGCTACTGACAACAACTTTGTGTATTTCTTAATTTTCTTCTTCTTGTGTATTTTTTTGTAAAAAAATACCAACCTAAAAATTCAGAACAAAATATAGGCATATTCCCTGATCGATTCTATATATATGTATATATATATGGATTGAGATTTATGTCCGAACAAAAAACAAATTATGGCCGTTTTGGGGGCGGTCATACCCAAAAAATAATTGGGTTGCAGTGGGTGTTAAGTGCACTCAGAAAAAAGTGAACCCTATAATGAGTTGAAATGAACTAAGATTTAGGAAAATTGAACTTCCTATAGCGCTAAAGCAATATTTCCTCTTATCAAGTTCAAACTTTTCCTTGAAATTAGTACATGCTTTGAACTCGATTCTAGTTCAATTTTCCTCAAACCAAGTAAATATTTATTTGAACTGAGGACAATTTTGCTGATTTTTTCCTCAAAACAGGTACATTTTTACTTAAACTGAGGAAAATTCTACTGATCCAAGGAAAAAAATTAACTTAAAATAAGTCCAACTTATCTAAAAATAATTCAAACAAATGATTTTGCCTCAGAGGATGCAAAACTAATACAAAAAATGACTACATGAAATATTTCTCAAAAAATTCATTGTATCTCTGCCATAAATAGTTGATCTGTTATTCCATAATTGCTGCTTTAGAATAATACTTGAATTATTTAAGAAATAAGTCTCGACAAACAAATGAGGATTGCTTCTTAGATTAATATTCAGGAATCTGATTTAAGCCAAAGACATACATTCGTTGCGAAAGTTCTGACGAGATGGGGTAGCGCCCATCGAAACTGCGCAGTCAACTTTTAGCTGCAACAATAAAGGTCTCACTTTGCCTTTTTGCTAATTTTGGGTTCTGCTGAAGACTTCAGCACAACCTTTGGTCTTAACCCAAAATAAATGACAACACATACAACATAACGACCAACTATACATACAAACAACAACAATACACACGAGGTACAGTGGAGACGAGACATACCGTACAACAACAACCTTTGCATTGTTGCGAGCACATGCATAATATTGAATTGGCAAAGTGAGATTTTTAGTGCGTCGACTTAGTTCGGTGGAATATTTTGTTTGTCAGCGCTTCTCATTTGTCATATGTGACCGCTGGTACTAATATGAACCCTGATTTAAGTCAAAGACATACATTCGTTGCGAAAATTCTGACGAGATGGGGTAGCGCCCATCGAAACTGCGCAGTCAACTTTTAGCTGCAACAATAAAGGTCTCACTTTGCCTTTCTGCTAATTTTGGGTTCTGCTGAAGACTTCAGCACAACCTTTGGTCTTAAACCAAAATAAATGACAGCACATTCAGGAATTTTCTAAAAAAAATGAAGTGATTTTTTTTATAAGTTCATTAATACTTAAATGTATGAAGAACTCGGCATAAAAACACATTAACTTTTTTTTTAAGAAAAAAATAATTTTTTAGTTCAAATTTTACATTTTTTCCATAAAAAAATCTTAATATATTTCTTACCTTAAATCTTGGAAATTGTGCACAATTTTCTTACTCAATTGTAAGAATTTTTTATTAGATCCAATGAAATGTTTTTAAGTAAATTTACTACCCTATTTCTAGTAAATGAACTATTTGCTATGACTTTGAAATAAGGAGGCTTTACTCATACTTTAATAGGAAAATTAACTTCCTATTTTAAAGGAAATTTTTACTAAACTGGATTAAAATTGTTAAACTAAATTGGAGTATGGATTTACTCAATTTTAGGAATGCTATTTTTCTGAGTGTGTCTTTAAGAAAGTTACTGCTTGGTTCGTGAAAAGTACGTATCAAATATTTTTATGAGAAGAATACATGTCGAGGGCTTACATCCCAGAAAATGCGTCTTCTACACAACATTGCCAACATTTCATGAAAAACGTTATAGAGATTACAAAAAAAATCTTATTTATATTTCAACATTCATAGTGCTCAAAAACCGCGAAAAATAGGAAATTTACAAAACTTTTTAATTGTAGCAATTAGCAAAATAATCTTTAGATTAAACTGTAGAAGAATGATTACTAATAACTCTTAAAATTAAAGATAAATCAGTTTTTTAGTTCTCCTGAAAAGTTGTGTTTTTGTTCATATCCACTTTTGAATATAAGCCCTCGATATATAAACTTTCGAACAAACCGCGAAACTAGTGAGGTCAAAAATCGTGCCGCTGGACGTGGCTCAAAGACTCGCATAAGCCTTTCAAATAGAATACAATTTCATAATGGAACCGCCCTGATTGGAAAACCCTCCAAAAGTAAAGAAAAATACTTGTAAACTATTTATGTTTTTTTTTCGGACAACTACACTTTATGTGATATCAAAAAAATTATGGCAAATTAAGCTTTTTCATGTAATCTTTTAAATTAAACGCCTCGGTAGAAACTATTTCTATAAGCGAAATCTCCAAAAATATAAAGAAGTTAGACCAAAAGTCTATTCATTGATAATCAAATTTCAGATGCGGCTTTGTGTAGC
>OX377618.1:188906228-189082149 GCA_947397865.1 Polietes domitor | reverse complement strand
GACCCCCGAGGGGCTTTTTTCACCAAGCAAAGTAAATCAGCAAGAATTAATGGGTTTGAGCCATCACAATCGGTTTACATAAGATTTGCATGCAATTTCGAAAAGGTTCGTCCTTGGTGCCAACTGGTTTTCTTATTACGATTCGTTAATATTGAGGGAATATATTTTTATTAGTTGGTAGATTAATATCGCTAAATTGATTCAGAAGATGAGTGTTAATGGATTGACATAGTTAAAGACAAACGTACTAAATTTGGATACATATTTTTATTTTTTTTTTCGTCGAAGGACCTTATTATTTTGGATTCTGAGTCTCATCAGTTATACATCAAATTAAAATATGTTACAATGGCTTCAAATATCAAGACTATCACTTTCACTTACATATAATTGTTAATGGACAATTATATTTTTAGCTAAAATTCCAATTTTCGTCTATTAGGATCGGCTACACATTAAAAGTAATTATTATGCCTACAAATATTGTGAATATCAAAGAAACAGATGTTTAGTAGCAGTAGTCAAAAAAATGAGATCAAATTGAAGTTTTTGTAGGCAAAAAATATGTCTATGCCTATGTTTATTTAAAAAGTATATGGATACATAAAGAATTTTAACAAGTAAGAAGGCGTTAAGTTCCCTCCACCACGGAGTGCATTCCACAGTATTACCAGCAGATTAAAGGATGTCGACTTTACATAGAAGCACAGTACCATATTACGAAAATTTTGATATTTTTATGCACATTACTATATTTGTTTACTATTTCAAACTATAATGTCTACTTATGCGCACTGTTTAAAATCGACTACTATATACAAATAAAATGCTGAAATTGTGAAAGTGAACATGCCTAAATATTAGGCGATTGTCAGTCGCCATTAGAAAGAAGCATTTTCATATACAGACAAAGTGATAAGAAAAGTATAAATTTTAAAGATATCCCCATTCGCCCCATGTACAAATTTCGAAAAAAAAACCCTTTTTCGAGTCTTCATAGTCAGAATGTATACACCGAATTTCATGATTTCAACTTCAGCGGTTTGGTAGGTCCCATTTGTATCCATCTTTTTTAATTATATCCCTTAAAAGTACGAATTTCGAAAAATCCCACTATTTGACGTGTCTATGAAATTAGAGGAATGTACACACCGAATTTCATGATTCTAGCTGTTGTCGTATCATTGGCACCATATCTTATCCCTTTCTGTCCCATTTCGCCCGCTAAAACTTTTATATTCTTGGTGGTGCTTCCACGCTACAAGAGGAATGTCCGCAATAAATTTTAACTGTATGAAAATAAGAAATTTAATTAATAAGCCAAGGCTACCCATATTTGTATACTATATATATATATAATGAATATAATACTTCAATTCAAAAAGTAAATATAAGGGAGCAATCATAAATACCCTAAATATTGGGGGATAGAGAGTGTATTTTCGGCTACAGTCGTTTGGTTTGTTGTATTTCCATCCTATTTTAATTTCAAAAGTATAAATTTTGAAAATACCTTATCTCTCACGTGCACAGTATAAGACAACTTCATGATTCTACCAGTTTTTATCGTAAAAGCAACAAAATAAAGTAGGAATTTGAAAAAAAAATATTTTACGTGGCTATGCAGTCAGAGGAATGTATACACCGAATTCCATGATTCTTTCAGCGGCCATTTTGTTGGTACCTTTTTTATCCCCTTTTTCCAATTTTGCCCCCTCAAGAGTACGGCTATCTAAAATCTTTTTATTTTACGTATCTATACAATTAGAGGGATGTACACTAGGGCGTACCTCAAAAAAAAAAAGTTCGCCGTACACCTTCGAATATGAAGTATTATTGAAAGGTAGTTTCAAAAATTTTTTTTTTATTTTTTTATGCCGAACGTAGGAGTCGCGCTTTTACATTTTTCTATATAACTTCTGCATTTATAAACGGATTTTAAAGTGTGATACATCGATGTTTTTGTCTCGACGAGGCCGATTTTTTGTCTTTGAAGTCATCTATCTGTTGTCGTTTGATAGGTACCATTTTTATCCCTTTTTGTCCCATTTCGTCCCCTACAAATAAAAAACACTCTATGGTGCCCTTTTATGCTATAAAGGGAATGCGCATTTGCAAATATCAAGTAAATACAAGCTAATATGTTCAAAAAGCATGCTGAAATACTCTAAATATTAGGGGTATATTCAGTCCTTGTGAGGGAAAAATGTTTCCCTCTGACCGATTTCGGCCACTTTCAATCCCAACCCATCTACAACCATAAGACACATTTAGGAAAAATTTGAACCTCCTAGCTCATTTCGTTCTTTCAACAGACAGACGGACATGGCTAGAATTTTACCACGACCCAGAATATATATACTTTATGGGGTCTCCGATGAGTATTTCAAGGTGTTACAAACGGAATGACAAAGTGGTATATTCACTTTGTCATCCCATCCTGGAGGTGGAGGGTATAAAAAGAGTAAAAAGAGTTTGAAGGTTTTTGGCGTCTTTTGTATTGAACTATTTTCCCAAAAATGGAATTAGTGACTTCATTTGTCGTTCGATGTTCATAATTTAAGCATCATTCGAAAGTTTGTTTCTAATTATATTTTTTCATAACACAAAACTTACAAAATATTTCCAAGAAATGTGAGTTTTTAGTTATCGCTTTGAAGAAACCACAGAAGATAAAAATCCATCAGGTTGTATTAATTCAGAAAACAGTTGGACAATAATGCAACATAAAAAATAAAAGGGAAACCCTAATTTTTAGCTCACAGATGGCATGACATAGGGACGAACTATTTTGCAAACCAATATTAAAAAATCCAATCTTCATTTTTTGGTGATCGCATAAATGTACTTTCGCCACCCATCCTAATGAACGTCTGTCATAGTTCTAATTCGCCTCCCCCAGTATGTTTATTTTCAGTCAAATAATGTATAGGGTCCGCCAAATAACTTTTTTTTGAAAATGCAAAAAAAACTACTGAATATTTTCTCAAATTTCTTTTTTTATTTGAAAGTACAATCCTTCCGGTTATTAATGGAAAATAATTTCATTCAACGGTTCACGGTTTCAGTCCAACGGTTGAATAGTTGAAAAAAAGTTAGATGACGGACCCTATATTAAAAAATCTATAAAAATATTGTTAAAAAAGCTGGCAATTTTTGTAGCAAATTATCTATTAAGCCACAAATACTTAGATCGTTAGGCAAGGGTAAGCATAGCATGCACTGTGTGTTCTTCTTCTTGTGTTCATTTTTATTTTGCCAAAAAATTTGATTTTTTTAAATAAAACTGTGCGATAGTTCAAAAACTATGAGAAGTGCAAATATTTACCTTGTATATATTGTCGAGTAAGACAAGAATATATTTGTAAAACTTCACAGAAATTTAATTTTTTTAACTTACTGGTAAAATTGTGGTTTTTGGGTACCTTTGCACATATAAATCTATAACTTAGTTGTTTATGAAACGAGTTTTAATTGCACACTGGATCTAAAAGAAGAAACTTTGACATTTCGTTTAAAATTTGAGGAATCTTTGTGTATTTTTCCACAATTTTTTTTTAATTTTTTGCCATTCTTCGTAATAGTGTTTTTTCAGTTTATTTTGTTAAGCAAAACTTCAGTTTGTTAATTTATTTAAAAAGAACATGTAGTAGAGAGTAGAGAAATACTTTGTTATTTACAATCCGTCGCCAATTGACTGAACTGTTGAAGTTTTTGCAAATACAAAATTTTTGCAAAAATACTAATTTTGGTAGTACGAGTTCACATATCTGCCATTTAACGAATTTGAGGTCCAACAAAAATACCTAAAATTCTGGTAAAAATGAATATACTAGAATTGCACGCATAATATATTTCCTACGTAAATAGCAAAATTCCCCAAGTGGGGAAAATATTACAAAATTGTGGATTTTTACTGAAATGAATGTCGTGCCTTTGGATGTCTGCATTGATGATCTTCAGGTATTTACATGGGATTTAAATTTCGTAAAACTTTTAGAGACGTGAACTGGAATGACCAAAACTTGTATTTTTGTAACAATTTTGTTTTAGTGAAAATTTCAATACTCCAGTCAATTACCAACGGATTTTTATAAGCAAAGTATTTAATAAATTTCCCTTTTTAATAGATTCACAAATAGTACGCTTACTTTACAAATTTGTAGAGTGGCGAAAAAAATTTCAATTAAAATATGTTTGCTGGACAAATACACACAGAGTCCTCAAATTTTAAATAAACAGCATATATATCGAAAGGCCCAATATTCTTCTTTTTAAATCCGGTGAGAAACTGAAAATCATAGTCGACTAAATTATAGGTTTAGAAGTGTGCAAAAAAGACATTTGAAAAATATATACGGATATATAGAGAGATTATGAGAATATTTTTTCGAACAACTGTTATCCTAGCGAAGAAAAAAGGGCATATCTCATGAAAATCAATGTATAAATGTAGACGTACAAAGTTTCCCTCATAGTACTAAAAAATGAATCGAGTTTAAATTTCTTGGGCCAACAACTTTAGGGCACATTCATTTCATCGTTGCCCAAATATCGTCAATTAGATAAGCAGAACATTTTAGCTACAGTAGTAGGCTTTGTAGTATACATAGTTAAAAAATGTTTTTTGAATAAAGATAGTACTCTCTGACTCACCACAAAAATGTATATTGGTACCAAATACATAATATGAAATTTAACTCATCATCAACTACTTTCTTAAACCATTATAAGGATGTTATTACTAGGTATTGCAAATAACAAATATTTGTGAAACTTAAACAGGATATTGATAAATTATTCAATAGGACTGAAGTACTGCTGAAAATCTCTGATCGTTCGTGTAATTGTGAATTTCAAGTCTTACAAAATACATTTGTCAGCAGGATTTTCCAAGTTTTTTTTATAGACTATATTTAGTAGAATCTTTTTAAGGGAAATATGATTTTTATCCGTTTTGACATGGAGTGGCTCATTTTATGGAAATGTGGTAATCATATCCCTTAAATTTTGTCTCCTTCAAAAACACCCCAAAAAATCCTAATCGATATCTCTTTTTTCTTTAAAAATCAATAACTTTGTTCTAATAGACATTTTTGAGTATGAGATATTATCGAATTCAAGCCGGAGAGATTTGCAGCGTCAGCCTCTGAAGGCAAAAATCCAGCCATTGAGGCCTTTAAGAGTGTGCCCTTCAGTGAGGGTAAATGTATTAGTAAGTTGATTCCAGTTAAACAAGATAATATAAATTAATATTTATTTCTTATTTATCGTAAAATGTGGAAATTTCTATCATACCAGTATAAGTATAAATTCTGTTTTATTCTCATTATTCAACTAAATTCGTATATAAAGAATTGGCGTATGCATATACGAAAAACCAGGAAATAGAAGATGAAAGTCGAAATCTTCGCTACTAATTTAAAATCTAAAACTAAGAAACCACAATTTCTAATAAAACTAATTTGAGTGCAAAATATCTTAAAATGTGTGTGAAACAGTTCGTCGAATTCAATTTTCAAAATCTGAAAAAAACTGAAAGCCTGTAATACAAAAAAATATAATTTTTTCGTCGCATTATGACAAAATACGTAAAAATATGTGAAAAAAGGTAAAAACAAAAAAATAAAATTTTTTATTTTCTTAAAAATCGAAAAATACGAAAAGCAGTCAACATTGGACAGATTTCTAAAATAAACCCGATTTCTAATATTAGTATTCAAATAATCCTTGGGTTCTTGTCTAATTTTGATTTTTTACAGAAGTCAAAAAAGTCTACTAGAACAAAAGTTATTGAATTTTGGTCGATGGATTTCGATACAGAATCACTGTGCGGCGCCTTTAGGAACTACTTGACGCTCCCGTGATCAAGACCATCGAACCCATTTGATTTGTCATATCCCTTAAATTCATTTTTTATTTCTCCTTTAAAAATGCTCCCAAAAAATCCTAATCCATAAACTGACAGCAACCCACTCAATTTTGCTTAGCCCTACCGCAGTATACGTAATATTAATTTATAATTCATCACTCATACGACACCGCGTCCATGAAATTGGCAAATCTTACGACTCATCTAAGTAAATATTCTTGCAATCATTTTCCACCACACATGAAAACACTTCCGCTCTGGTTGGTGGGAGGAGAAAATTTTAAATAAAATGTCAATGAAAATTATAAAAGAATTAAATTTGTTTGTTTTTCTGTCTATTTTCCACAAAAATGAAATGTATATTTAATCAAGTTTCATTAAAGAAAAGCGAAAACTCAAAATATGTTGGCTTTTCTTTCTTTCTAAAAATATTTAATTAAAGAGTTTTTTGTTGGTGGTTGGTTTTGTGTTTTTTTATCATTTGTTTGTAAAAAACATTTATAAATTAATGTTTATTCATCTTAAAAATTATATACGTTTCTGTTACGTTTAATAATTTTTTGTTTGTTTTTTCTCTTATATATCTCTCTTCAGCCATTCTGTTGGTTTTTTTTTTGTTGTTTATTTATTTAGTTAATGTTACTGTATAAATATTTATAAATGTAAATGTCTAAATTGTAAATGTATAAATTAATTTAATATTTTTTTTTGGTTTGTTATCGTAATTTTTGTTGTTTTTTTTTTTGTTTTTTCTTTTTTTCATTTGGTATTTAAATATATGTTTTTTAGTTAATAATAGACAGCGTAGCATAGGAAGACGTCAATACCTGCATAAGACATTTTAGCCATTTATATAAATATTTTATATTATTTATATGTATGTTTGTTTGTTTGTCGGTTTGTGTTTTTCGCTTTTGTTCAGTTTATTTCACATTTAGGTTAGTGGTTTACAAGAAATGTCGCTTGTAATATGTATTTGAAAAACCATAACTAAAGTTGTAGTCGGTAGATATGAAACGGAATGGGTTTTATTTTTCATTTATTTATTTATTTATTTGTTGATATTTTATTTATTGAATATGAATCATTTCTTGTTAGTTTAGAATGTCTGTTGAGTGTGTGGGTGTCTGTGTTGTGGTGGTGGTTTAAACGGTTGTCACTTGTCGGCTGGGCTTCTTCGGCTAAGTTGAAGCTTTGTCCGGCTAGTGTTTTGTTTTCATCATCTTCTTCTTTTTGTTTGTTTTTTATAAATGTTTAATTTCAAACAACCATATTACGTTTTCAATATTTTTTTTGGTTTAGTTTAGTTTTACTTTTGTTAAAAATTTTAATTTGATTTTGTTTTTTCTTTTTCTTCTATAATCTCTGGTATTAGGAAAAATAGGTTTTGTTATGTTTCTTTTTTGGTTTTTTCGCAGGCTCAAATATTAAAACTATTCCTTAAGTTTAGTGTTTATCTTTAAGATTTAGTTTTTCGGTTTCGGTTTAATTGTATGTTTAGATTCTCTTTAGACTCGGTTGTGGTTGTATTTGTGTTTTCTTTTTGGAATATAACATACACACGCACAGTTACAATTACATAGCCATGGCTAAAACATAGATTTGAATTTTTGGGGTTTTCATTTTCCAAAACATAGAAATAAAAATATTTTTCATAGTTATATATGTTATGTTACGTACATTTGATGTAAGTTTTCTTGACTTAAATGGGATTTTTTATTATTTTTAGACACATAAAGCATTTAGAAATATATGTATGTATGTATGTTTGTATCATCTTATGGGTTAAGTTTGTTTGTTTTGTTTTTTGTTTTTTTTTTGTGGTTAAATAATAATAATAAACTTCATTCCTTTTCATTCATTCGTTTTCTGCTAAAATTAACATTTCTTTACACTTTTCTTGGTATTATCGGTCTGGCCTAGAATCAATTGTTACTAACTATACTTAGGGTCGTACTTTATCATTATCATACATACAGATGTATTTTTCTATGCTACATTCGGTAATAATAACAGGGAAAGGAGTAAGGCTACAAAAAGGCTTCGAACAAAACAATGATTTGGAATTTTGCCAAAGGAAATTCGACACTGGGCTGAGTAAACTGATTCGGTTTTTTGTTTCCGCTAAAAGCTTCAGAATTAAACAGTTATACAATGACAGAAGCCTGGTGGGGTCAAATCTTACAACGTTTTCCTCTCTGGCAAAATTTGTCAGATTGTCCACGTCTTTTCCCCTAAAAATGCAGTTTGTTAGGATTTTCTAAAGACCACTTTGTGGAGTTATCCGTTAGATCCTTTGATAAAGAAAGGCGACGACTTTTCAAAAGTTCACTCTGATGGGCCAACATTTTTTATAATAACCAAAAACGCCAAAATACCCTGTGTCTTTACAAATTCACCCAAAAGTTCGATTTAAAAGTGACCGGATTTTGATACGCACTAGGTGGACCAAGTAGTAATTGTTCTTACTGAAGATAATGCAGCGATTTGTATTGGCAGAAGGAAATTTGAAAATTTTCAAGAGATCGGTCTTCAGTTCAGTCGTCATGAAGCTCATTTTCATCTCGGTGGCTACGTCAATAAGCAAAATTGCCGCATATGTGGTTCAGAGAACCCACATATGACTATTGAGAAGCCAATGCATCCACAACGAGTCACTGTTAGAGGTGTATTTTGGGCTCTACTAAAAAATTGGGTTGATCGGATGAGGTACTGTCGAGCCAATCGCGGTAGTCATATGAACGCTGCTGTATTCCATTATTAGATGACAAAGTTAAATCTTTCCAAAAAACCAGAACTTTGAAAAAATAATCAATACTTTTTCATAGCCGATTCTAATTTAAACTTTCAAATGACCCTCCCTATACAATATTTTTATGATAAACTTTCAAAACAATCGCAGCTGTCGAGGGCAAAACTCGAAAGGTTAAAACTGAGAAAATTCTAAACAATAAACGTTATTCTTTGTTTTCGATCGAGGATCAGAAGAAAAAAATTGTTAAGTAGCTACGCAGGCGGATAAAATTCAATTTTCAATCCTGAGTCGCAAACTTTTCGTCAAGTAAAACTAAAAATTTCATAAAAAGTAACTTTTTTAGAGACATAAATTCATATTATACACTGCGTAAAATATAAAAGAGATATCGCATCTCAAAAATAATGGAAAATATGTTGCAAAATGTGTGATTTTTTATTTGCAGCAGCGGTGTGATAATAATAAATAATAAATAAAAAAAAGATATCAACTTATGAGGTTAGCAAAAAAAATATACAAAATAAATTGAGTAATATTAGAAAATATTAAACATTAATATATAAAATTTTTTGATTTTGGAGATTATATACCGAGAAGGTCCGTTGAACAAAATGATTCAAGAATGACATCAAACGTATCTAAATTATGTACGCTGAACAAATTTACTTTATAATACTTATGATCTAGTCATAACCTCAGTGAAAAAAATTCATTAAAACGTCGCCAAAGAACCTCTTCACAAAATGTATGAAACATGTTTCATAAAGCAGAAATCAATGTAAAGTGTCACAGAATTTTTGAAACATTTCTTAGAAGCTATGAAAAGCAATTTTTCGTTCAATGAACATCTGCCATACAAGTTCTTTGTTTTTCAATATAATTTACGAAAATTTTCATAGATTTTATAATGAAACTTCATTAATTTTATGAAAAGGTTTCATAAATATTTATAATTTATACTGAAAAAGGTCTGACTTTTTTTGTTGCGGAAAATTGGTTCACTGACATTGACCATCATTGTGAGAACCTTTGCAATAGATATGTCTTTGACCTAAATTATGGTACATATTTATGTCAGAGTTAACATGGGACAAATGAGAATTGCTTGTAGTGTAGTATTCAAACGAATAAAGCCGACACTATGAAATCTCTTTGTATGCTATGAAACGTTTCATAATAACAACACAATTATTCATTATATTTATGAAGACATATCATAAAACACATATTTCATTTGTAATGACATATTTTTAAATTTTTACGATTTTCGAAATTTTTGACAAACGGCTTTACTGCTTTATACTTAACATAAGATTAATAGCGGCCGAATATTTACACGCGCTCGTATGCCATAAAGCCTTACATCCCTAAAGTATGCTTTAAATAAATTTTCCGGAATACATTCACAGAGAACAACGAAGAAAGTATTGCTTCATTTTTGGCTTGGAAGGTTTTACCATTTCAGTAATTAAATCGATGTTGGCAGCTATAAGCAGAATATTCTTTTTAAAATTAATAAATAAGACATTATTTCACTTTATTTGTAAATGCCGAGGCATCGGCCGGCCTCGCGAGTATTGTTTTATACTATAGAAAATTGAAATACTAAATAAATACAACCTTCAGGCAAACCACTGTCTAAAAAGGAAAGCAAAACCATAATTCACCTCAAGATCTCCTATTTTCGTACAACTAAACGAAATTTTAATACGATACATGGTTTCCGAGATACATCCCAATAAAATAACCTCTAATATGATGAAATTTTCAACTATAAAATTCAATCAGTAAAGCCGAGATTTAGGCGCATGAAATTTGTGCGTCGTCTTTTTGAAAAATGAACGATAAAATGTGACAAATTTTGGAAGTTTGTTTTTTATTTTGATTATATAATGTTTGGTTGAAATAAAACATTTCCACCAATATCTCCATTATTAGAATTATTTATTTAGAATTATTCAAGAAATCCAACTGTATTAATATTTCGAAAATAGAGCTAATAATGAGATCACAACATTAAAAATACGAAACCACGGCAAATTTTTCTTTTGTAATCCAATTTTTTTCTTGTAATCTAAATATCTCTTAAAATTTTTGGGGTACATACATATGCGCGCACATTTTTGAAGATAGTTACGAGCACTATGGCTGTGCCAGACATGTTTCGATGTGGAACTACTATGCGATGCCTTTAAAGTCAACATAATCCAGGCTATTGCTCAAATTCAGCCGGAACTGGACCATGAGGATCCTCGCCAAGGTGCGAAGCCATCACAGATATTTAAAAGATATCGTATTTGCCACATAATGATATCTAAAAGCCTTTCAACTAAAATATATATTCGTTAATAACCTCACATCTGGTTTTATTTTATTCCCACGTCGACGCTTCCTTATTGGAAATCCCTCTATATCCTTCTTTAGGGGATTGTTTAAATGTGAAGCCTGTCAAAGCTGGATGGCGCCTATTAAATGTATAATAAACCGTCATCATCGTTATATGTGTGAACAGAACAGTGATATATAATTTATTTAAAACCTTTGCCAAAATTCCAAATTCGAAATTAAATCATTTTATTTCAACTAAACTTGAGCTAATTAATCATAAATGCTAAAATGCAATATATAATCTTTAAAGGATATCGTTAAACAACTCAAATTTATAACAATCACCAAATGACTTTCAGGATTGTGGTAAATGAACTGCTGAACGATCTATAAACTCAATTTCGAACGATAGGCAAACACATAAAAAAGTAGTAGTAGTTTAGTAAAACCTAGACGGCTAATTACACACTAAAATAATCTAGTTTTATTTACTGTGGTTTCTCTTTTTTTCTTCTTTTAAATGAAATCGTATAAAAATTGTTATGAATATTCGTTAACCTAACTCAGAAATTCAATGTACACTTTGGGCTTTTTTACACAATTTTTTCGGCATTTGTTTTGTTTTTGTTTTCTTTTTTGTTTAGTTACACTCTAGGCCTACATGCTAAACTTAAACGATCGCTTAGCCATACTTATGGCTAGTTGTTCAAAACTTTGGAACTCATTCGTACCTTCTTCATGTACAGTGCATTACAGTACAGTACAATACTCAATATTCGTATTGGTATATATATAAAATTGAAATCATAGTGTTGTTTGTTGTCCCTCTTGTTTTGTGGTTGGTGGAGCAAACATGGTTGCTTGTGTTTTTGGGTTTTTATGTATTTTTTTGTATTTTCTTTTCTTTATTTAATTTATTTATTTATTGTGGTTAATAATGTTTTAAACACTGATTGTTTTAATAAGCTTCTTTGGTTTTGGGTTTTCTAGAAAACATTTCTTTTCTTTTTTGGTAATTTATTTAATATTTTTTAATTTGGGTTTTGTCACAATTTTTAAAAACTCAAACCAAAAAGAAAAATGTCCAAAGAAAATTCACATCTTAAATAGGGATTTTCGCCCACTCGTAGCAATTAGTTTTCGTAATCGCTTTAGTTGTTTTCTTACTCTCGTGTTTGGTTTGGTTTTCGCTATTTAAGTTTTTCTGTAAAAAATCATTATCGTCAACATCATCATCATCATCATTATAATCATAACCATCATAACCATCTACTGTGAAAACTGAAGTGTACTTCCGTTTCCGTAACAATTTTGAAATAATTTCATCTATACGTATTTACAACTAAATTACACAATGTTAAAGTTTTTATTATATCATCAAAGATTTCCCCTCTTTTTTGGTTTTTTTGTTCGAGTTTGTTTGCAAATATTGTTGTTGGTTGTTCTGATGTTCTGTTTTTTGATTTCATTTTTATTCTTGCTTTTTGTTTCTCTCTCGCTCACTGCGAAACAAAAGTATGGCAAAATTCTGTTTAATTTAATAAAATTTCCTAATAATTTTTCTGGGATTCACAGTTATTTTGTGTAGTCGTCGTTGAGTCAATATTTAATTTGGCTGCGTTGTTTTCACATATTTCTTAAGAATCGTTCAATTTAAAACGCTTTTCGAACTAATGAACGAACGTTTGTTTCATCGCTTACACACTGTCATGGCAATTAAGGACATTCAATGATAGTTCTACGAAATTACAATTTCCAATAACAGCATTTCAAAACGATAGATTTGTGGTATGTTTTGTAAAATATTTTATTAATAAATAAAAATGTGGTTGTTTCTGTAAAATAAATATATGTATTGCATTTTGTTTATTTTGTATTGCATTCAGAAAGATGTTGACTGCCAACGTTTATACTCATTGTAGATATAGTGCAGTATATTGTCGAGTTATAGGGTTAAAATGCTCTACAAAAATATGCCTCGCAATGTTTATATAAACCACATCTTCCACATAAAAAGTAGGATGCGTCCATGACATATACTGTGCAATAATTTCAGACGTATCCTTTTAAAACACTGATTCAAGTTGATTTTATGGTACAGTGTTATCACAATTTATGATTTTTTCAAACCAACAATGAAGTCTTAATTTAAGAACAATGAAATTGAAAAAAGTTAAGGTGTTTAGAAATTCCAAAAATCACAATCAAAGCTCACTTCTTCTCCAGTAAGCCCAGTAAAACACTAAGCAAAGCAAAAATGCTGAAGTTATAGCGGATTTTATAGAAATGATTTTTAAATTTCACTAAAATCGTAAATACTGGCTAGCTCACGAATGGAAATATTTTGGGACAACTCCTTAAACAAACCTCAAATTAATTTTAGTCGGGACTACTTTTATATGTTGTTGAGCGGGACATCCCGCTGACACTACCAGCTTTTAATAAAATAGTATTTTAAAAATCGAAGATGTACATTGAGGGGGAAAAAAAATAAGTTACTATTTTTAATTTGACAAATTTTTATAAAATTAAACACAATTTGTTGGAAATTTGTCTAACAAATATTTATATGTTTCTCATGTCACAAAGTTACGAATTTGTTAAAATTATCTTATGAAAAAATTCAAAATTCCGATCCACCCTACGATTTTTCGACTTATATCAATATAAAAAGGTACATTTAAAATGGGAGAACACAAGGTTTCTCATTGAATTAGTCATTAGTTTTGATCATTTATACGAAGTGACTACCAATCAATGACGGAGAAGAAGAGGATGTAATGGGAAAATCTAAACCTAATTAAATTATTTTATAATTTATAATGCCCCACTGTCACTTTTAGTTTCATTGCTTTCCAATGCCTTCTTGATGTGGTAGGTAGTGTGCGCGCTTACCATTCATACAAATCTCAATTCAACTCAATTTATTCGGTGGCTATATTTATTTATTATTGCAAAGGTTCTCTAAAAAATAAATCTTCAGTGCAGGCTGGCCACTGATTGAGCGAAGAATGTAAGATTGATATTTCAAATTTATTTCTCTACTGTAACCTTTAAAACAAGAAATTAGTCTATTTAAAAATATTTTTTCATGTGTTACCATCAAAAGAGAATGTTTAGTCGGAACACCAAATTCCGTATGACAGATAACGAATAATTGTTCAGGTTCTAACAACTGAATGCAATCACACTTATCGTGAACAAAAGGGAAATTTAATCACGTGGAATTTTCTAGACGTAGGATGGTAATATAATAATAATGGAAATAAGGCGATCAAATCGAAATAAGAAAACAGAAAGAAGAAACTCGAACAAATCAAATCAAAACGAAGTAAAAAGCAGAAAGTAGAAACTCGAAAAAATACCATAAATCACTGATGGAATTGTAAACAATTCACTGCCAGGAATTAATTTTATTCGCAATAGGAATGAATATTTTTGTCTATATATTTTATTACAAGTTAAGTTAATTTTTAAATAATTTCCCTAAGATATTTTTTGAGGAATTCTGATTTTTACAAAAAATTGGTCGGCAATGCATGACACGAAACAATTGTTGGATTGTTTGTAAACTATAATTTGGATTTTTTGTTGTATGCAAAATTTTAAGAAATTTACTTAAAAAATTATTATCAAATATAAAATTAAATGAAATTTACAAAAACAACTTCTCTTCAAAAAATTGAAATTTATGTAGAAAAAAATCTATTCTACAATTTTGTTGCTGCATGCTCTTAAATTTTCAGAGTTGGATCTCTACTGGCGATCATCAAAGATGTAAGATTTTTTTTTTTGTTATTCTATGTTTTGTTATATCTGTGAAACATATTGAGAAATTTATTTTTTATCAAATTAAAATTTACTTAAAAACCTCTATGTTGTTTGATTTTAAGATTTGTTTTTGTATCGCTGACCTTTTTGTTTGTTTAATTTTCTTAGTGACTGATTCAGCTTGAGACAGAGCTGTTAAATTTCGATTACGATTAGTAATCAATTACATTACTTTTTAAAAAGAATCGTAATGATTATATAATCCACTATTCAAAAATTTCTGATTACTAATTGATTACGATTACAAATAATCAAAAAATAATCAGGATTACTTGCGATTACTGAAAAATAATCAAAAATAATCAAAAGTAATCAAAAATGAGTTCGACTACTTTAAAAGATTATTTTTGGTTATTTTTGATTACTTTTGATTTGTTGTGATTACTTTTGATTATTTTTGATTTTTTGTGATTACTTTTGATTATTTTTAAAGGAATCTTGTACATTACATTTATTGAAAAAAAACTATACAAAGTTAAGTTAGGGTGAATCCGCTAAATAATTGAAAATCTGAATTAAGCAAACTATTACTTAAGATTATTTCAGTATGGCAGTTCGCGAAATCAAAAATAATCAAAAGTAATCACAAAAAATCAAAAGTAATCTAAAATAGTCAAAAGTAATCTTTTAAAGTAGTCGAACTCATTTTTAATTACTTTTGATTATTTTTCAGTAATCGCAAGTAATTATTTAATTATTTTTTGATTACTTGTAATCGTAATTAATTACTAATCGTATAAAGCTGAATGTAATCGTATTGTAATCATTACTTCTACTTTAAAAAAAAAGTAATCTAATTACTAATGATTACGATTACTAATCATTACTTAACAGCTCTGCCTTGAGGCCATTAAAAATTTGCGGTGTTGTTTTATTATTTATTTTACCAATATTTCCGTTGCCGCCGTCAACCATCATCAGGAGATACAAAATTAAAAAATAATAAGTTTATTTTATTTATTAATAAAATAAATAAATAATAAAACAGCACCAACAGTTTTTTTCATGGCCTTCTCTTCAAAGAAAAAATTTAAATTTTTAAAAAGAAAAAATATTTTAAAATTTTGCTCGGAAGTTTTCAGATTGGGATGGCCAGTAGAAAAATATCAGTAAATATATAGAAATACTCATGAGTAAGTACATTTTTATTAATATTCTTTTAATGTCTAAAATATTGATTTTTCAATTCTATGTATAAGTTTTGTTGTACAAAGTGCTACAATTGAGATAGATACTCAGATATTTTCAAAGTGTAATTACCAGTACTTTCTAAGATATGAAAAGGTACTATCGATTGTTTACTATGTGATTCACCATTGCTTTTCTACTGACTCCGATGGAACCCAATAAATTTGGAGTTGTCGCATATCAGTCCGTGGTATTACAGACTCCTTTTCCAGTCTGTAAGATGAATTGCCTCGAAATCAGTTATTAAATCGGTCCAAAACAACAAGGGGTTCAAATTATTGGACTTTGTTCGATTATAATTACGATTTATTTGTTAATATGAACCGATTTATCGATGTATACAATATTTCTATAGTTCTAACATTTGAAAACAAATAGTTTCCTGATTTTTCTTATTAATTTAATGTTGACATATGACTTGTATGAAGAGATCCAGGATCCTTAAAAATGGACCCATATGAAAAAGTTTCAAGTTCATATTCATATTTAGAATTTCCGAAATTATGCTAGTCATTTCTTAAGAATAAAAGCGCTACTATGTGATGTAAAGCCGTTAATATTTCTAAAGTCTAAGGTTTGTATCAACAAGACCACCACAACCCAAGATTTAAAAGAGTGCCTGAGCGCTCTCACATGTACGAGTATATAAAATGGTAATGAACAAAGCCTGTTTTTAATACCTTAGTGCAAATTTTAAAGCATTTTTTACAAAATCCGCTTTCACTTCCACATTTTTGGTCCGAAGTGTGTTTGGGAGGAGTCGCTGGAAAGGTAATGATCGATTATTCAGATTTGTGGAATTTCCTAAGGACCGCAACATTTTTTTCTTAATTTTTGGTCCTCAAGGGACCATCCCGATCCCATGAAAATACCATTCTGTAAATATGACAAGTTTTGTAGAAATTTGTGGACTTTTTTCTGGCAAATTATGCACAAAATACAAATGACGTTATGCTAGGGTAGGATATTCTAGGACAAAAAATGTTTTTAAATTTTCAACGTCCCTTTTTGCACAAGGACATGCATAATTTTCTATACAATTTTAAAACAGTCGTGTAGAGCTTTCTGATGATACCTATGGTTTTATAATCCGATAATGAATGCGAACAACACTTCATCATAACGTAATGTATCTTTTTCCACAAACACTGTAAGTTGCCAACTTTAACGGGTCATAAAATAAAAAATTACATTGAATATAGCCAAATTTTGCCGTAAAAAAATTCGTTTGAACGAGGAGAATAAACGTGTCAATTTTTTACAAACCGAAAGCGGTTGGGTCCACGGCTGGGTCGAAAATTTTTTGGATTGAGTAGTACACAACCAGAAATGTGTAGTTTTGGATTGAAGAAAAAATTAACGTTTTTCATTAAAAATTTCTTAAATGAATTTTGGAAGTACCTCATTATTGTTCATTTCAATAAAAAACTGAACTATTTCGTTTGAATATTTGTTTATGAAGCCATTTGCCAAGGCACTTTCTCTATGAATTTCCATTGAGTCTATGAAAAAGTTTCATTAATTCAATGTATGTTTTGTAGTATCGTATGAATTTAATGTTTTTTTTTTTTCAACAAGTAAAATGTTAATGCGTTACTAAAAAGATTTGTTGCATCAAAAAAGTTTCGTAGCATCAATGAACAAGTTTCATTGTATACATGAAATAGTTTCGTCAAGTCAATGACAAAGTTTAATTGTGTCAAAGTCGTCTGGTGTCAATAAAAAAGTTGCATTGTGTCAATCAAAGGTTTTGTTGTATCAATTAACAAGTTTCATTGTGTTAATGAATAAGTTCCATTGTGTTAATGAACAAGTTTCATTGACTACAAGAAAAAGTTTCGTTGCGACAAAGAAAAAGTTTAAATGTGTCAATGAAAAATTTAATTGTGTCAATGAAAAAGTTTCATTTCAAATTTCTTTCAATATATGTTCCACACCACTATCAAAATATGTAGCTCATAAAACGAAATCCAATATATCCAAAACTATTTGGTCGAATGCATGTTATTGGAAAATAAAATCA
Organism: Polietes domitor; assembly: GCA_947397865.1. Classification (NCBI taxonomy): domain Eukaryota; kingdom Metazoa; phylum Arthropoda; class Insecta; order Diptera; family Muscidae; genus Polietes; species Polietes domitor. Next base: position 189,064,152 of record OX377618.1, on the reverse strand, counting down.
AAATTATTTAATTTAATTTTACCGGTATAACTTTGCATAAATTTAAAGCACATTTCAAATCCCCTTTCATGGCTGTTACAACCTCAAAACACTGTGAAAACACCCTTCAAATATTGACTCAATTTAACGGCTCTATAGTTGTTTGTTCTCCAAACAAAACCAAATTTTTTCACATTTCAATTTTTTCGAGGTATTCTTCTTTTACTTAAGTTTAGATTATGGCCAAACTCCCACAAGAAAGAAAAAAACACAATGCTACTTTCGGCACAATTTCCATAATTCCAGAAAAAGAGCATTAAATTTCTACTACATAATTTCCCTAAATACAGACTACATTTTAGAACAAAATTAAATACGAAAAAATAAAAAAACAACAACGGAGTACATATTTCTCATGTCATAAACGGAAATTGTTGTTTGTTAATGTAACACTGTGTTTTTTTGCCGTTTGCTGTTGGCCATAATTTCTTCTTCATTGTCGTCGTCTTGCATCGTCATACGATCGTATGTTAATTAATTTCATATTTTCATTATTTCTCTTCTCTCATTCTCCTGCCTGCGCTGACACTTAATGTCCGTGTAAAAAAAGCAAAAATATTTTATATCCTTTACTTACGTAGTAGTACATACACGACTTTTGGTTTGTTTCGCTTTTTTCGCGAATTTTTAATCTTTTGTTTTGTTTTGTGTTATTTTCTTATTTAACTTGTGCTCGGTGGTCATATATCGGAGAGTGACTACTGAAAACCCACCGCCCGTCACCGACAGTCCTCTGTGTTGTTGGTTTGGTTTTGGTTTTGTTTTGGTTTCGGTTCCGGTTAGCGTCCATCATCCATTTTTTTTTTCTTGGAAATGTACAAATTAAATTATTGGCTTGTGTTTCGGGGCTCATTTTTTCAATTATGGACGCGCTTTAATGTCGTAATGTCCGCCAGAGCATAAAGATGATGACCACGCACAGCTGCATCCACAGGCTGCGTTGTATCTGCTGGATGCGGCATCGGCTGTGCGGCGATGTCGCTGATGATGGCGCGGCACCATTGCCCAAGGCCGCCATGCCTATGCTTTGTGTTGTTGTGGACAGGGTTGTTGTTTCAATGCGTTGTACTTCCACTGAAACAGAACAGAAACGAGAAACGGAAACGGAATCGAAAAATTAATGGAAAGTTAATGCACGCACTCAGTTTGGGAATTGTTCGTAGAATAATTAACATATGATTTCTTGTTGTATCATTGCAAGAGGAGAGTCTTAATTACAAATTACCAAAGAGAGAGTACACGAAAATAATTGTATTAAAGAAATGCTGTATTTTTAATAAATGTATATTATTAAAAGGACTTGGGCCGAGGGGACACTGCAGGAAAGCAAATTTTTAAAATATGACCAAAATAAAAAATAACGACCTTTAGTTGGAAGACATGGTGGGTTTTTTTGCAACATCCGACCCGGCCCCGGATGCCGACATGTTCCAGCAAATATTCAAACACTAATTGCATATGCACTGTGTAATTGCAACAGTCCAAAACCTCTGGGAAATGGTATTACTTTCCTGATATGTATTGTCGAGTAGAACAAGAATCTGTATTTGAAATTTTGCAGACCTGTAATTATCAACCGATTTCCAATTTCTCACCGGATTTATTTAAGAAAAAGTTAGAAATCTGAATGCTTTTGTTTTCTACTTTATTTTCAAATTTAGCAATGATTTTGCGCATTATTTTCTTCGATAACCGTACCACTTGTAAATTTATTTAAATAACGCATTTAGCAAGGAGTAAAACGCTGCTTCGTCTTAAAAATCCGACAGTAATTATCGAAGTTATTGAAGTTTTCGCTAAAACAGAAATTGTTGCAAAAATACAAGTTTTGGTCATTCAAGTTCAAATCTCTCATAATTTTACGAATTGAAGTCCAATAAAATACTTAAAATTCATTAAAGCAGCTAAAAACGACAAAAAAGCATGGCGACAATTTTAATAAAAAATCCCCAAATTTTAAAACACATTTTTCCCACTTTGGGAATTCGGGTATTTTTTTAATGAAATCTTGTAATTTTTTTACCGTTTTTATCTTTTTGTCGAATTTTAGGTATTTTTACTAGACTTCAATTATATAATATAATATATATAATATAATATATATAATTTTTGCACATTAGTTTGTCCGGTAACCTTACCACTTGTAAATTTATTTAAATAACACATTTGTTAAGGATTAAAAGGCTGCTTTGTTTTTAAAGATCCATTAATTATTGAAGTTTCCAGTTTACATCCCACATAATTTTACGAATTGATGTCCAATAAAAATACATAAAATATAGATAAAAATGCCAAAAAAAGCATGGAGACTATTTTAATAAAAAAATCCCCAATTTATGGAACACATTTCCCCACTTCTGGAATTACGGTTTTTTTTTTCAAAAAAAATGGCAAATCTATTAATGTGTTCATCTTTTTTATCATTTAATTTAAATAAAAAATCACCAATTTTGGAACACATTTTCCCCACTTTGGGAATTCCGGTAGTTTTTTGTTTGGATAAAAATTGAAAAATAAAATGTGTCGTCACTTTTATCATTTTGCCGAAATTGAAGTGTTTTTCTTGAACCTTAATTCGTAAAATTACAAGGGATGTGCAATCAAATCTTGTATTTTTGCAACCATATATTCATAAAAACTTCAATAGCCCTGTCAATAACCAACGGATTTTAAAGACAAAGCGTTGTTTTACTACTTACTAAAGGTGTTACTTAAATAGATTTACCAGTTTTACGGTTATAAAAAAATAATTCGCAAAAAAATTGCCAAAATTGAAATTGAACAAAATCAGACAGATTTCTTAAGTTTCCATAAATAAGCTATATATTTATCGATAGCTCCAGATTTCTTCTTTTTAAAAGTGAAAATCTGTTAATAAATATCTAAATTACAGCCCCATAAGTGTGCAAATGTACGAAAAAACGGGTTTTTACCCATAACTCAAGATTTTAGAGGTGTCTGGGAAAAGCCGGTTTTTACCCGTAACTCAAGTTTTTGGTGGTGTCTGCAAAAATACGGTTTTTTACCCGTAACTCAAGTTTTTGGTTATGTCTGCGAAAAACCGTTTTTTAACCGAAACTCAAGTTTTTTGTAGTGTCTGGGAAAACCCGTTTTTTACCAATAACTCAAGATTTTGGGTGTATGGGAAAAACCGTTTTTTATCAGTAACTCAAGATTTTGGGTTTCTAGGAAAAAACGGGTTTTTACCCGTAACTCAAGTTTTTGGTGGTGTCTGCAAAAAACCGGGTTTTTACCCGTAACTCAATTTTTGGGTAATGTCTGGGAAAATCCTGTTTTTTTACCCGTAACTCAAGATTTTGGGGTGTCTGGGAAAACCGGATTTTTAACTCAAGATTTTGGTGGAGTCGCGGAAAATCCGGGTTTTCCCGCAACTCAAGATTTTGGGTGTCTGGGAAAAACCGGTTTTTTATCCTTAACTCAAGATTTTGTTGGAGTCTTGGAAAACCCGGTTTCTCCCCGTAACTCAAGATTTTGGGGTGTTTGGGAAAACCCGGTTTTTATCCGTAACTCAAGATTTTGGGTGTCTGGGAAAACCGGTTTTTTAACTCAAGATTTTGGTGGAGTCTTGGATAAAACGGCGTTTCCCCATAACTCAAGATTTTGGGGTGTCTGGAAAACCCTGTTTCTTTATCCGTAACTCAAGGAAAAAACCGGTTTTTACCAGTAACTCAATTTTTTGGGGGTATCTGGGAAAACCCGGTTTTTTACTCGTAACTAAAGATTTTGGGCTGTCTGGGAAAACCGTTTTTTACCCGTAACTCAAGACTTTGGGGTGTCTGGAAAAACCCGGTTTTTTATCCGTAATTCAAGCTTTTGGGAGGGAATGTCTGAAAAAATTTCAAATGCAGATTCTTGTTCTACTCGATCAATCCTACAAGAAAAATAATATCATTTCCCAGAGTTTTCTACTTAATTTTTTTGGTAGCACTGTGTTACCTTTCAATTTGATTTGATTTGATTTGATTTATATATTCCAACTTGTAATTCAAAGCCATCGGGCCAATTTAAAACAAATTACAAAATGCATATATAATACTTTTTTTAACATGGCTGAAAAAAACTACTCAACAATTTATTATTTATTTTATATGTATTTATAGTCTAAAAACACATTCCCAATTCAAGAAAAAAAAAAACAACTGTCCTGTTGACAAGACTGTGTCCAACTACTTCATGCCGTATCACATCATTCTACTCACCTCGTATGGAATATGTTTTATAGTCGGCAAACTCCTCACCCGGACCCACGGCCGATGGTATTGTCGCCAGACACGTTAATTCCATCTTGCCATTCGCACCCACATGTTGCTCCGTCAACTCGATATTCAGCTGACTCACCGAGAACATACCCTTCTCCTGTTGAGCTTCGGTGACAGCGGCCGCAGCAGCCGCAACTCCACTACCACCACCGGGATGTAACATTGGCCGGTTGCCATAACTGGCGGCGAAAGCATTCATTGGACCAGCGTTCGGAGCGATGCCCAGTTCGGTGTTGATATTGGGTGGTTGTGGTCCAAAGCCACCGCTATTCAAAGTGCTGCGTATGATGCCGAGAGCGTTCTCATTAATATGACGATATTTTCGATTGCTCCTGAAAATGGAAAAGCAGAGAAGAAATTAAAATGTGACAAAAACTGAAGACATCATGAAGAAAAGGTTGAAAAGTAATCAGATAAGAAGCTCTAAACAATAATTCATAAACGTATCGTCCTCCAAATAACTTTTTATTTTTTGAAAATTCTATAAAAATAAAACTACTGAATATTTTCTCAAATTTCTTTTTTTTTGTGAAAGTACAATCCTTCCGGTTAATAATGGAAAATAATGTCATTCAAATGGCTGCTGAGGGCACCCCACAAATAATAGTCCAACGGTTGAATAGTTGAAAAAAAAAGACGGACCCTATACATTCGTGGCTGGACCACTGAGTGGGGTTTGTAGTATTTGGCTATTTAGACATCAACAACAAAACAAATCATAGTATACATTAGGGGTGGGATAGTGAACGACTTTTTTATTTCGATATACTAGAACATCGAACTTTGTGAGGCTCGGGAGATTGTAATCGAGGAAAATGGTGAGGGAAAAGGGGTAAAAATACACAAAAATTCCCAAAACAGCCATCCTCGTTAACACACATACCCCGTCTCAACTCCTTAAAGGGACAAATATATATTTTTTTAAATTTGTTCTCACCGTGGAGTCAAATGAACGACAAACCCTCAATATAAGGGGGTTGACCCCGCATATTCCCTGAACACACCTACATCCTATCTTCAGCCCTTAAGGTGGTCACCGTACGACATTTTATTATACTCTCACCCTACAGAGTAGGGGTGTATATATCATTTGTGGCAGAAAAAAAGTGTAACGCATTGAAGGAGTGACTTAAGACCCCAAGAATGTTTTGACCAAATCCGTTTCACGACTTTTTAAGGTGTTTGAGTCATGCCCATCCGTCTGGCTGGTGTATACGATAACTCTCGAAATGAGTGTGATTCAAACTTTGCACTTGGTAACATTTTTCCCAAACTTAGTTTAAGTGCGAAGATGGGCGAAATTGTCACGCCCCCTTCCGGTACCTCCCACACAAATAGCCCATATTCCAACGTTAAATTAAAACCCATATAACTTCCACACGGATATTCGGAATCAGCTATATTTTGGTATTTGATAATGTTTTTATAATCAGTTTAAGTGTACTAATCATAAAGGGTTTTGACACGCCCCTTCCAGTACCTCCCACACAAATCACGCAAAACTAGGTAACATTAATGCTGTTATAACTTCTATACAGATAATCGGAATATTGTGAAATTTGATATTTAGCAATGCTTTTATAGAAGATACATTCGAATGTAATATGGGCGATATTGCCACACCCATTCTGGTACCTACCACACAAAGTGCCATAAACTTTGGTTACAATAAAACCGATAAAACATCCATACGGGTAGTCGAAATCATTTGCAATTTGATATTTGAAAATTGTTCTATAATCATTTTTATCGTAAAAAATATTTACGCTGTAGCCACTCCCCTTCTAGTACCTCCCACACACTTGTGTCTTTCCTGGGTACAATTAAATGCATTACAATTCCTTTGCCGGTGCTTGAAATCCATCGTAACTTCATACGATTATATTTTTTAACAAATGTGGAAGCTGGGTCCAATTGGCACACACTTATATTACCTCCCACAAACATACTTGGGCACTAAGCAAAATTTAAGTCCTTCCATACACATGTTCTCTGAGAGTGAGGGTATATAAAGGGTGATTTTTTAGCTGTTATCTTTTTGGCATCACTGTTTTAAACAGCTGACGCACGTTTCGTGTTTTGTTTCACAGTTTGGTGCGATTTATGGGCTGGTGGCATCATTGGACCGTACTTCTTCAAAGATGATGCGAATCGTAACGTAACTGTGAATGGTGAGCGCTACCGTGAGATGATATCCAACTTTTTTGCCCAAAATGCAAGAGCTTGACTTGCATGACATGTGGTTTCAACAATAAGGTGCCACATGTCACGCAGCACGCGCAACAATGGACTTATTGAGAGGCGAGTTCGGCGAACATTTTATTTCACGTTCGGGACCGGTCAATTGGCCGCCTAGATCGTGCGATTTAACGCCTTTAGACTATTTGCTATGTTATGGGGCTATGTTAAAGCTCATGTCTATACAGACTAGCCCGCCTCAATTGACGCATTGGAAGACAACATTGAAGCATTTATTCGTGAGATACCGGCCGAAATGTTGGAAAGAGTATGCCAAAATTGGACTAAGCGGATGGACCAGTCAAGGCGCAGTCAAGGTCAACATTTGCATGAAATAATCTTCAAACATTAAATTATATGGACCGTACTATCGATTCAAATAAAGATTTCATGCATTTTTCTGATTTTTTCTGTGTTTTTTTTTTGAAAAACTTTCCTCTAGCTTTTAAAAAATCACCCTTTACAAGTCGGTTTAGCCGACTGACGATTTCTTACTTGTTTTCTATCATTTTTGTTAGGACAGTAAGGCCCAAAACTGCGCGGGGTCAGATCCTGGCTGTGTTAAATGTACGACCGACCTCCATTCATTTTCCCTCCCCAACATTTTTTTCGAAAATATTTACACCCCTCCTTAATGGGGCTTCCATACAAAAACTAATTTTTATAAAATTTGCTCCCACCGATCTAACTGCCTCAAGAAGTCGCAACCCCCAATATTTGTTAATAAAGGGTGATTTTTTAAGAGCTTGATAACTTTTTTCTTTATTTGAAACGTTAGATTGGTCCATGACATTTACTTTTTGAAGATAATTTCATTTAAATGTTGACCGCGGCTGCGTCTTAGGTGGTCCATTCGGAAAGTACAAATTTGGGCAACTTTTTCGAGCATTTCGGCCGGAATAGCCCGAATTTCTTCGGAAATGTTGTCTTCCAAAGCTGGAATAGTTGCTGGCTTATTTCTGTAGACTTTAGACTTGACGTAGCCCCACAAAAAATAGTCTAAAGGCGTCAAATCGCATGATCTTGGTGGCCAACTTACCGGTCCATTTCTTGAGATGAATTGTTCTCCGAAGTTTTCCCTCAAAATGGCCATAGAATCGCGAGCTGTGTGGCATGTAGCGCCATCTTATTGAAACCACATGTCAACCAAGTTCAGTTCTTCCATTTTTGGCAACAAAAAGTTTGTTAGCATCGAACGATAGCGATCGCCATTCACCGTAACGTTGCGTCCAACAGCATCTTTGAAAAAATACGGTCCAATGATTCCACCAGCGTACAAACCACACCAAACAGTGCATTTTTCGGGATGCATGGGCAGTTCTTGAACGGCTTCTGGTTGCTCTTCACTCCAAATGCGGCAATTTTGTTTATTTACGTAGCCATTCAACCAGAAATGAGCCTCATCGCTGAACAAAATTTGTCGATAAAAAAGCGGATTTTCTGCCAACTTTTCTAGGGCCCATTCACTGAAAATTCGACGTTGTGGCAGATCGTTTGGCTTCAGTTCTTGCACGAGCTGTATTTTATACGGTTTTACACCAAGATCTTTGCGTAAAATCTTCCATGTGGTCGAATAACACAAACCCAATTGCTGCGAACGGCGACGAATCGACATTTCACGGTCTTCAGCAACACTCTCAGAAACAGACGCAATATTCTCTTCTGTACGCACTGTACGCATTCGTGTGGTTGGTTTAATGTCCAATAAAGTAAACTGAGTGCGAAACTTGGTCACAATCGCATTAATTGTTTGCTCACTTGGTCGATTATGTAGACCATAAATCGGACGTAAAGCGCGAAACACATTTCGAACCGAACACTGATTTTGGTAATAAAATTCAATGATTTGCAAGCGTTGCTCGTTAGTAAGTCTATTCATGATGAAATGTCAAAGCATACTGAGCATCTTTCTCTTTGACACCATGTCTGAAATCCCACGTGATCTGTCAAATACTAATGCATGAAAATCCTAACCTCAAAAAAATCACTCTTTATTATCCAATACCCAATATTATCTCAGAGCCCTTAAAATGGTCCCCATACATTTTTATTTCTTCTAATTTTTATGAAGGAAAGTCCCAAAACTGTCCCCGAGTCACTCTAAAGGGCAGACATGTAAGACTAGCCCCCATTAATTTTCTCTCCCCAACATTTTCGCCAAATATACCTGTCCATATCTCCAATCCTTAATAGGGCTCCCATACAAAAACTACATTTTTATAAAATTTGCTCCCACTGCTCTAGTGGAGTCAAATGTATGACCCATACATTTGTCTATTGTTGACGAAATAAAGGTATGGCTAAAATATTTTTATGAGAAGTCGATATCTTTAATAGCCAATAGCTGTTTTATTTTAAGTGTTTTTAATTTCAACTTTAAACATATAAAACTTTAAATTAGAATCGGCTATAAATAAGTACGGATTATTTTTCAAATTTCTGGTTTTATTAGAAAGATTGAACTTTGTCATTTAATAATGGAACACGGCATCGTTCATATGACTACCACAACTGGCTCGACAGTGCCTTATCCGATCAAACCAATTTTTCAGTACAGCCTAAAATCCACATCAAACAGTGTGGCTTCTCAATAGGCACGTGTGGGTTCTCTGAACCCCATATGCGGCAATTTTGCATATAGACATAGCCACCGAGATAAAAATGAGCATCATGAATACTGAACTGAAGGCCGATCCTTTCTCGAATATTTTACACGTAAATTTCTTACAGTTCGCGTTAAAGACTCACTACTGTGGAAGTAAGTTTTTAATATTTCCCAATTTTGTTGGTGCGCATAGCGTCCCATTTCGCAAATGTCAAACATAAACCGGAAAATAAAGATAAATCTTATTCTACCTTTCAAATTCAAAGTAATCGGTAGTTAAAATTTTAAATGGCCAACCCTATATAATTTTTAGGAATTCTGCCGGCTTTTCATGATCTAATTTTTCTCCAAAAATCTTTTAGCTTAATCCTCCAGTTTGTTATTACAACAATGTTATTTATTTCACAGATACTCAAAAGTTTTGCAACAAGCCGCAACCCCAAAAATTTGCCACACCATCAGCAGCGACAGCATGCAGCTCACCGCACCGCACAAACGATTCGGCCATTTTTTCGCACTTATCGCTGCGTGCCCCTGCGTGCAGCAACAATAGCAGCAACGACGATAACAACAAGTGTATAAATAAATAAATAAAACTCGAAATAAAACTCGTAAATATTTGCATTTTATGATTGATGGCCGGACGGAAGCACTGCCAGCACATTTAAACGCGTTTCCCCACATATTCCGAACGACTCTGTGCAAATAATGAAACACATATTCTACGGCCGGCCGTATGGAAAATTTTATTACACTATGGCAGAGTAAGTGCGTGATAGTGCATAAAATGTGTGCAGCGATGTGTCGATGGTGTCGCTGCTCCAGCGTAAACAATGCAATGCTCTACCACCAACACCTACACAAAAAAGCCCAGATACTTGGCACAGCATGGCTGGGATTCGTGTTTATGCCCGCCCGATATATAAATACAACAAGGATGGGGCAGAGGCAGGGCAATAAAATGAAATCACTTTCTGTGCCACGAATTAAAATCGTATTCCCTGGGAGATCGTTCGCCTGCCAGGTCGGTTGGTTGGCAATTGGCAAAATATTGCGATTGGAATGTGGTCTGCAGGCCAGACAACACTTTTACAGGTCAACATACACACACACACAGTAATAACATTGGTGTTGAGCTCTCAAGCGCATTGCGGAACGTATCATACTTTTATCAGATCAAGTTTAAGGAAAACAAATGTAGTCTGTAAGATGTTGTAGCTTGGTTGTATTCAAATAAAATGTTTCCATTATCAAATTGTTACCCTAACTAACTTATAAATTTTGAGAAATCGATTTTTTGTTAATGATAAACAACCTTTTTGTGCTTTGCTACAATAACCAAAAATCTCGATTTGCAAAAAATGCATTTTCATGCTGTACATTTTTGACCACAATAGCTTCGAAACACAATTGTTTCGAAAGTTTGTGTATGTCTTCTTCTCATAAAAATATTTTATGCGTTTTTTAGAAAAAAAAATAATTTTTCACGATTTATAACCAATTTCTGAAATATTTGGCTGATTTTTGAAGGTAATTTCAAATACCTTTGAATATTGATGATACAATTTTATTTCTTTTATTCTTTTAATCTTCGAAATTATTAAATTTACTGATTCTTTTTGCAATTTTAAAGTACAGTTCTCAGATGTTTTTTAGCGACTGTGAGTTTGTAACAGATGAAATGATGGATTCTATTTTTCACGATTTTTTTATTTTTTTTTTTGAAAATCAGTATGATAATTTAGTTTATAAAAACAATAAAAACTCTAAGAAATGCCGGAATGAATTAAAGTTTTGAAAATCTTTTGAAGGTATGTTTTCTCATTCAAAACAAAAAAATTAAGGTTGCATTTAACACATTTATAAATCCTTCGCAAAGTCTTAACCAATGTTGGGCTGGAGCCGAATATGATCCACATCTACAACATTATAGCTTGATGTCAACATGTAAAGTATGTTTTGAAATGAAATGGTTCTTCGGGAGCGTCAAGTAGAGTCTTAAATAATAAGTAAATGAAATTGAAATTTTAATCCATAATAGTCAAATTCCATTCCATTTCGTTTAACATTATTGCTTAATTCATCAAAGACACAATAAACTAGAGATTAATTTCATTTCGAGTGAGAAACGAGTGTCAAAAGGACATACGATTTAAAAAATATATCTAAATTTCCAACATTGTATGTAAAAAACTTAACTTTTGTGAAATAATTTAATACAGGAGCCAAACTTTTCAAACTCTTTTTAAAAAAGTGAGCTCTGGGGCTCCAATTTCCTTCCGATGTTCATAATTTTTGTTGCAGCTGTTTATTTTTTACTAGCAGTACCAGCTGCTTCGTACGCGAAAAAGTCATTTATTGTTATTAGTTTATAGTATATACTTATTATATCTTGGTGGATATATTTCACGATTCTAGCTATAATACTTTAGATTGTACCATTTTTATCCCGCTCACTCACAACTTATAAGAACAAATTTCGAAAAAAAAAAAATCAATTTTGATGGCGCTTCTACACGGTCAGAGGAATTTGCGTACTAAATTTCACGATTCTAGCTGTAGTACTAAAGTTGGTATTTTATCCCTTTTGTCCCGCTCGCCTCTTAAAGTACAAATTTCGAAAAATCCATTAATGTTGCAAGTCTACGTTGTCAGAGGAATTTACACACAGCTGCAATATTTTAGTTGGTACTATTTGTATCCCTTTATAAGTACAAATTTCGACAAATTCACTTAGATTTGCGCTTCTACGTTGTTAGAGGAATTTACGCAACAAATCTTACGACTATAGCTGCAATACTTAAATTGGTAAAATTTTTATCCCTCTTTTTCACACGAACCCCCTAAAAGTAAAAATTTCGAAAATTTCAATTTTACTGTGCTTCTACAGGATCAGAGGAATTTACGTATCAAATTTCACAATTCAAATTTAGTACCAATTGTATCCCTTTTTGAGCCACCCACGCCTTATGGCGAGAGGAATTTACATACCACATTTCACGATTCTAGCTGTAATACTTTAGTTGGTACTAGTTTTATCCCTTCTTGTCCCGCTCACCCCTTATACGTACAATTTTCGAAAAATCAATTTAAATTTGCGTTTTTACGTTGTCAGAGGAATTTACACACCAAATTTGACGGCTATAGCTGCAATACTTAAATTAGTACCATAAAGTAAAATTTTGAAGTACAAATTTTGAAAAATCCAATTTTACTTCGCTTTTATATGGTCAGAGGAATTTACATACCAAATTTCACGATTCTAGCTACAATACTTTAGTTGGTACCATTTTTATCCCGCTCATCCCTTATAAGTACAAATTTCGAAAATTCAATTTATATTGAAAGTCTACGTTGTCAGAGAAATGTAAATACCGATTTTCACGATTCTAGCTGCAATTCTTAAATTGGTACCATTTTTTCCCTTTTATCTCTTTCCTCCCTTAAAAGTAAAAAATTTCGAAAAATTCCTATTTGTAGCTCTTCTGCAAGGAACACACCGAATTTCATGTTTCTAGCTACTGCCGTTTAGTCAGGACGAAGGTTCGATGTTTATCCCTTTTTATCCCCTAAAAGTACGAATTTCGTAACCAATGATAAGTTAGTCAGTCAGTCAGTAACGCACTCTCTTTTATATATTTATATATAAATCTGAACCGATCTGGTCCATTTTGAGCATAAGTTTTCTAGTTGAAAAATAAGACGCTTTTCCAAATTTGATGAAAATATGTTAAGTATGTGGTTTCTAGAGTAAAAAGAATCAAATCGGGAGAGTCATTTATATGGGAGCTATATATAAATCTGAACCGATCTGGTCTATTTTTACCAGTGCTGTTTCTAGTTGAAATATATGTCGTTTTGCCAAATTGGAAGAAAATCTGTTGAAATATGTGGATTCTAGAGTGGAAAGAGTAAAATCGGGAGTAAAATTTGTATGAGAGCTATATCTTATTCTGAACCAATTTCCTGCAAATTAAATAGCAAAAGTCCTTATCCTATAGATTTTCGCTGTGCAAAGTTTCATTTAGTTCAAACAACAATTGCGACCTGTACTTGTCTTGTTATCAAAAGAATATATGAAAGTGCTTTTAAGTGCAACATAAAAAAATTACAGGGTTTTCCAACAAGAAGTTTTATTTTGAATCACCCTGTATTTCGGTAGCTGTCACTTTTAAAGCTTTTATTCTTTGGCATTTGACAAGTAGAAACTACGCCATTAGTAAAAATGAAACGATACACATTGAAATTATTAAAATTCACTACAAAAATGGTGAAAATATTGCAGTCGCAGTTCGCAAACATAAAGCATTTTTGGGTCGTCGTGAATCACCTTATCGGGCCGCAATACATAAATTGGTGGAAAAATTCGAGCTGTTGCGACAAGTTAGTGATGTGAATAATAAAACCCGTGCACAACGCTCAAGAACAACTGAGAATATTGCGGCTGTAGCCCAAAGTGTTGAAGAAAACCCAGGTTTGTCCATTCCTCGTCGTTCTTTGGAATTGGGCATTCCACAAACGTCATAACACCGTATTTTGCATAAAGGCTTGGGTCTTAAGGCTTATAAAGTTCAGTTAACACAAGAACTCAAGCCGGCCGATCATCAACAACGTCGTGTCTTTGCTGATTGAGTTCCTTCAGATGAATGAAAATGATCCGGAATTCCATCGAAAAATCACCTTGAACGATGAGGTCCATTTCCACCTCGGTGGATACGTCTACAAGCAAAATTGTCGCATCTGGGGCTCAGAAAACCCAAGAGTTATTGTTGAGAAGCCTCTCCTCATCATCGTGTGACTGTTGGGTGCGGTTTATGGTCCGGCGGGGTCATTGAACCTTTCTTTTTCGAAAATGAGGTTGGATCAACAGTTACGGTGAATGGATTGCGCTATCGAGGGTTGGTTAATGATTTTTTATGGTCGTTTACTTTCAACAAGACGGCGCTACGTGCCACACAAGCAACGAAACCATTGCTTCTTTACGGGAAAAGTTTCCGGACCGTGTTATCTCTCGAAGAGGATTGGCCACCGAGATCTTGTGATTTAACACCTTGCGACTTCTTCCTTTGGGGCCACGTGAAAGATAAGGTCTACACCAACAGCCCAGCGTCGATTCAAGACATCAAAGATAGAATTCGGGAGGCTATCGAGGACATAGGGCAGCCACTTTGCGATTTGATTATGGAGAATTTCATGAAAAGGATAGGGTCATGTAAGCGTGGTCGTGGTGTCCATTTGGCTGATGTTGTTTTTCATTATTAACGGCATACCGTCCTCCTTATTATGAAATGAAAATCCGATCATTTATCTCAAAAAATGTAATTTTTCTTTGAATTCCTAAATAACACCTCTTGTTGGAAAACCCTGTACAAGGGACAACATGATTATTAGATGTGTTTTCAGGAGCGTTTAGATCACGGACGTCTTGATCTAGGAACGAAATATTTTGCTAATCATCATTAAACAATCAAAACTTTATTTTCGTTGGATGACTGGAAATTGTTTGCCATTTGTATGAACTGCGACCAAGCCTAATGTATAAAGGCTTTATCAAAATAATCTGCCCAATTTCTCAATAAAATAGTTAGAGTACAAAGAAGTGACATGTATCAAAAGTTATTGATAGGGCTGTGTTTCTTTAAGCCGGGATAACAAGCTGCGATAACAAAAACGTTAATAAAAATTTATTTTTTTTGCTCAAAATAAAAAATATTTTTTCACATTGTCTCCAACTACAATATAAATATATGTATCAAAAAAAAATTAAAAAAAAAATATTTTGTGTTGGCTTTATTGGACTTAGCCTAGGCAAAGTCAACAATTTTTAACACAAAATTATTTTTTCAAAATTTGTTTTCACACACACATTGATATTGCTCTTGGCGACAATTTTAAATTTTTTAGTGAAATTTTAACATTTTATTTAGATTTTTGTTATCGCAGCTGAGTTATCCAGTCTTAAAGAAAAACATCCATAATATCGCTTGAAAAATATAGCTTTTAGTGCAATAAATTATTTTTTTATGTATGATTTTCTTTTGTTTATATTACATCAGAATTTTTCTTTTGTAGTACTTACCTATCTTCATTAAAATATATATGTATTCAAAAGATTGTAAATTTTGAAGAAGGGACTTCATGTTAATGAGTGTAAAATAATCCAGAAAATAATTTAGTCAGACAATTAATTCACGAAACCCAGAGATCGAATTACAAAAGTGATGATTGAATTTATTCGAATCCTCGAGGTAAATAAAAAATGGCGGTAAATTTTGTAAAAAATTACATTTTTGGGATTTATATGGGGCAAACTTTAGGAATTATACGATTTATATCTGGCGACTTTCAACCTTTTTTTATCAAATGATTTCTGAAGTAAATAAAAATTTCTGTAGCAAATTACACTTTATGAAAATCACCCATTTTTTCTCAAATCAAATACTATGGCAATGGATGACGTCATACTCAGTTTGGGAAAGCTGGCTTCACGGTAAATATATTTTTTACCGCAACTTCGCAATTTTCGCACATAGTGCAGTGTTACAAAACTTCCAAAGCTACCCTCGTACAATAAATTGTGTAATAAAGTAAATTGCCTTGATAAGAAAGCACACAGTCATGCACACTCGTTATACACACATATGCATACCCGTACGAGTATGTACACTCGTATGCATATGCAATTGAAGTAAGTAAATATAAAATTTTATGATAATTTGTTAAATGTATTAAAGATTCATAAAACATTCCGTCACACGCACAAGCACTCAAACACACAGATATATGTACGTATGGAGCCCAATGTTCACACATACAGTTGTAACTAATAACCCAACGAACCGTACGCTAGTTCGTGCTGTGCTGGGGAAGGTGGGTGTAATCATATTTTAGTGTGCTTTCACTTTCTCATTTCTAATTTCCAAAGTAATATCCGTTACATTTAGTCCTCGTCGACGAAGAAATGTGCGATGCGCACTGGTGTGACAGAGGGGCAGCAGAGCAAGCACAAAATGTTGTGTCGTTGGGGCGCAATGAGGAGAATGGGGTTTGTAGTGCAACACGATTTCCATTTGCTGGCTGGCAACAAACACATGTATGAGTAGGACAGCCAACACACAGCAACACACAGCAACACATTAGTAGTAGGGTCGTAGGTCTGGGTTTGATGGTGAGTGTGCGAATGTGTCAGTGTATGCTTTAAGATAATCGCTGCGTTTGTGTATGACTTTATAAAAAGTTTAACTTACATCCGGCATAATTGCCATGTAGTACAAATAACCTGTGCTTAACATTTCACTGGGTATGTGGGTAATCCGACAATTTAAGTACGAAGCAGGGACAAAAACACACACACACATGACTGGGTTAAAGCAAGAGTGGCCTAACCAACATTGTTAACGGACTGAGATAAATGAGTTTTTAATTTGGCTGATTTTTCTTCGACCCTATGGAATTTAATTATGTATCGATGTACGTACAGGGTTGCCCATATTCGACGGACCCATGTTTTTTTTTTAACCTTTAACTGTGGAGGTGGTGGTAAATTTGACCCTCTCTTGACAATTTGTTCAATTACTCTCTTCCGTGTCGATCTAGAAAATTAATTCTCTTAGTATCTTCTTATATCGGTGACACCATTATTCAGTTGTGTTTTGGCTGTGGTAGGTATAACATGTGCGGAGAAAAGCACATGCTGGTGTAAAAATTACCACTCGTCCACGTTCATGTAATTTTTTCTTTGAAAATATTTTACCACCAGGTCAAAGCTATCGTAAGTATTCAATAGAAAAAAAAATACCCCACGTCATATATTGCGTTATTTATTCATTGGGTTATTTTTACCACTCCTCCGTTTTAATGTTGTTAGAAAATTATGTATTAGGAAAACTTTATATTATCGGTGGTTTTATGTTTCATGATATTCACTTCGTGTTTGTAGGTCATGGCAAATTCCAAAAAACTCAGTGATTTAGATATAACTGAGTTTTTTGAAGACGATGATGAATTCAGCGACGTCGACGATGAAATTACAGATCCTAATTTCTGCATTGAGGAAAGTGATCAAATATGCCTAGAAGATGATACATGTAGTGAATTCGATGGAACTGATGAAATGAATGTTGACGAAATTGAGGGCAACGGTGATGAAGAATATAATATTGAAGAAAGTGTTTGCAAATCAGCAGTAAAATATTTTTATGGAAAAAACGGGTTTAAGTGGTCTGTATTAGAACCAACACGCTGCGTAAAGACGCCTCTACATAATATTGTTCGGTTACCAAAAGCTTCACAGCAAAATTCGGAAGAGGATTTATGTGGATATTGGTCAAGAATGTTTGATAGCGAAATGGAGGACTTAGTTTTAGAGCATACAAACACAAAACTAAAAGCTAAATTTGATCTATCGGGAAAAACTGAAGCAAAACATCTTGACAAAATTGAATTGAGGGCTTTTTTTGGCATATTGATCTATACATCAATATTCAAGTCTAACCACGAGGCAACAAAATTTATGTTTGCAACTGATGGAACGGGAAGAGAAATATTTAGATCAGTAATGTCGGAGGCACGATTTCTTTGTATCCTTAGTTGTCTACGATTTGATAATTCTTTAGATAGACATCAACGACTGTTATGTGACCCACTAGCTGCAGTTTCGGAAGTGTTCAAAAAATTTGTAGAAAACTGCCAGAAAAGTTATTCAATTGGTACTCATGCTTGCATTGATGAAATGTTAGTACCATTTCGAGGTAGATGTAAGTTCAAAATGTACATGCCAATGAAGCCCGCAAAATACGGTATTAAAATAATAGCATTAACAGATGCACGTACACAGTATCTTGCTAATGCTTATATATACTATGGGAAAAATTCTGATGGAGCTGATTTAACAAATGAAGAAAAACGACTTGCTGTACCAACACAATCAGTTCTCAGGCTTTGTAAAATAATAGAAGGAAGTAGAAGAAATGTTACTGCTGACAACTGGTTTTCGTCACTCCAGCTTGTGGAAGAACTAAAAAAACGACAAATAACTTATTTGGGTACTCTGAAAAAGAACAAAAGAGAGATTCCACCGGAATTTCTGCCTAAAAAAGTAGACCGGTGGGATCTTGCATGTATGGTTTTACGAAAGATGTAACAATTTTATCCTACGTGCCTCGTACAAATCGTGCGGTTTTATTAGTGTCCTCCATGCATCACAAAAAAGATGATGACCAACATACTGGAAAACCTGAAATTATAGCTGACTATAATAACACAAAAGGTGGAGTGGATGAGCTTGATAAGAAATGCTCGATATATTCATGCTCTCGTAGTACACGCCGTTGGCCATTAGTCATATTTTATAGAATTTTGGATATTAGTGGTGCCAATGCATACTGTATTTTTCAATCTTCGAAGGATTTTGATAACAGCTCCAGGGGAGACTTTTTAAGAAATCTGGCAAGACAATTGGTATTACCACATTTGCAAAGACGACAACACAACCAAAGGCTGCCGCGGTCATTGCGAGGCTCAATTAGTAATATTTTGGGTTCAGACTCCGTAGCTCCACCTCCGATGGAGCCCATCCCCGTTACTCGTAAATTGTGTTCCATATGTCCTAGTAGGCTGAAGCGGAAAACTACTCACACTTGTCTGCATTGTAGTAAGCCAATGTGTATGGGATGTAGCAAACGTATTTGCGTAAGCTGTGCAGATACAGAATTTGATGAATAAAAAATCGACCGTAAAGGCTGATCTGCATTTTCTAAAATCAACTTATTTTTTACATGATCTCATTTATTTCCTAAAATATATACATTTAGCTATGAAAAAATGTTTTTTTAAGTTTTGAATTAAATTTGAATTAATTTTTTTTTTTAAGTTTACGATACATTGTTTTTGATGTATTAAAAAAAAGGCTTATGAAATAAAGTGCCAAATTTTTGTTGAACATAATAAAAAACGAACTCATTTTTTATTTTATTTTAATCAAAAATATAGTAGCTTATATCCAAGCAACAAATAAATATCAAAAATATTTTTCTATAATTTTTTTTTTGAAAAAATTAGAAGGGGTAAAATTTACCACCACGTCCCAGACTATGTCCAAAAAGTTCACCTCCATAGTTAAAGGTTAAATCAAAGAAAAAAATAAAAATTTGCGGTTGGCAATCTTAATCATTTAATTTGTTCCAAGTAGATTTGTTTACATCAATTTTTTAATATGATATCTCTCAAATGGCCGCCTCTGGCGTTGATGGCGTATTGTGCCCTTTTTGCAGCATTTTCCATCGTTTTCGCCAACATTTCGGCCGGAATAGCGGCTATTTCTTCACGAATGTTGTCCTTGAGCTCTTCTACGGTCCTTGGCTTGTTAACGTAAACCTTTGACTTCAAATATCCCCACAAGAAGAAGTCAGGCGGCGTCAAATCGGGCGAACGCGGTGGCCAGTCCAAATCACCACTTTTCGACATCAAACGGCCCGGAAACAAATTCTTCAGAAAATCGATTGTTATGCGACTTGTGTGCGGTGGAGCGCCGTCTTGTTGAAACCAGAACTGCCTCATACGCTTTCGACGAATTATTGGCATCACAAAATTGGTCATCATGTCGCGATAACGCTCCTGGTTGATGGTAACAGCATGGCCATTTTCATTTTGGAAGAAAAACGGCCCAATGACCGTTTTCGCACTAACGCCGCACCAAACTGTGACTTTTTCGTCATGAAGAGGCACTTCTTGAATCTCCTGCGGATTTTCAGTGGCGTAAATACGGCAATTTTGATTATTTACGGTCCCATTCAATGTGAAATGGGCTTCATCGGACATGATAATTTTGTTCCAAAATTGCTCGTCATCTTCGGCCATTTCGATGACTCTTTGGGCCCATTCCAATCGACGAGGCTTGTCCACAGACAACAATCTTTGCGTCAATTGAATTTTGTACGGGAACAAATGCAAATCAACGCGAATAATCCGTTGTAAAGTGGACCGAGCCATGCCCAACTGCTGAGAACGGCGTTTTTGGGATGTTCTTGGGGACCTCTCAACACTGGCTCGTACGGCAGCGATATTCTCGGCCAATCGCCTTGGTCGGCTTTTATTTGGCCTCTTCGGATTAGAAGCCATTAAACGCTTAATGGTGTTCTTAGAAGGCGCACTTCTCACATTTTTTAATATTTTAAAAGCACGTTGAGTTTTCACAATTGACTTGTTCTGTTGAATGTAAATTTCAACTATTTCAGAGCGCTCGCGTGGCGTGTATTGTTGCATGGTAAAAATCTGCTTGGACTGACGCTTCAAACGCGGTATGTCATTAAGCGATCTGACATTTCTGTCAAAAGTTATGGTGTTGCCAGATGGGTCCGTCAAATATGGGCAACCCTGTACATGCTAGGATGCGTTTTATACAGAACGGAAGTGTTACAGCGCTGTGTTCGCTCCACGGCTGTCAAAATCCATATTAAACAAGTAAGGAAAGGCTAAAGTCGGGCGGGGCCTACTCTATTATACACTCCACTTAATCCAAATAAAATGCAATTCAATGCAACATTTGTATCTGGGCTATATCTAAATCTGAACCGATCTTACTCACTTTCACCATAGGTTTTTTTAGTTAGATTATAAGCTGTTGTCCCAATTTAAAGAAAATCGGGTACAATATGTGGTTTATAGAGCGAAATTTGTATGGGGGCTATATCAAAATCTGAACCGATCTTACCCAATTTCTGCAAAGGTGTTTCTAGATGGATTATAAGATGTTGTGCCGAATTTAAAGAAAATCGGGTACAATATGAGGTTTCTAGAGCGGAAAATGTCAAATCGGGAGCGACATTTGTACGGGGGCTATATATAAATCTGAACCGATTTGCCTCAAATTAAATAATGGTCGTCCTTGATCCACAAAACTTATTTGAGCCAATTTTTGTTAAGATCGGAGTATAATTTCGACCTGTAATTTGTTTACAACAATAGATGTACAGACGGACATTGCTAAATCGACTCAGAAAGTGTGATTGTAAGCCGATCTGTATAATATACGATGGGTCTAACTCATTTCCTTTTGGGTGTTACAAACATGTGCACAAAGGCATAATACTCTCGTGGAGTGCATACAAATCCAAAACCTAGAAAAACTCTATTTTCGGTTATATCCGAGCGCCACAAAAGTTACTTGTAATTTGAGTTTTAATGAATTAAAGTCTTTAAAGTCAACTACACCATCACAACTTGCGACATTGGAAAGAGTACAGGAAAGTAATGTTTGCTTTGGGAAAATGCCACCTACATACACATTTTGTTTAAAATGCCACACACTTTATGATTGCTATTGTTGCTACTGCTACTACTTTAGGGAAAAGTTGTGCGTGCATACAGACAATGACTCTGCCGCAGAACATATGTTGAACCATTCCATTCCAAAAGCCATGAGGAATAAAATGAAAATGTCAGAGTAGCCATGCCACCGAGCTGTAGTACAGCCTAGAGCGGTCGCCTTCTTTAAGAGACTTTTGAAAAGTTCAAAAGTCTTTGGATGATATATTCGTACATTCGTTGCTACACATGTTAACACGAATGGCCTTTAGACATGGCAACATTTAGTCTGTGGTCACTTACCAGGTAACATCATTTACAGCCGCAAACCAAGTAAAATGTTAACTCTCGTCTGAATGGAAATTGTTTTGCCAGGAGATTTTATTTTAATTTCGCAAATTAGGAAAGGCTAAGGCAATACTCTAAACCACAAGCCTCCGTAATTCCAAATTTAACCGATATCATATACTTTTTCCACAGATATTCCTTGGTCATATATGTCGTCATGTGGCAAAGCTAAACCAAATCGGTGAACGTGTGGCTTCTAAAGTGGGGGAAACATTAGTTTACCGCCTATATCAATCATGGACCAATGTTGTCCATTTCAACCATGTGATCCGTGTTGTTATAGGTATTATGCAACTCATATATTTGTGTTCCAACACTCTACAGAGGCGTGACATTTTAAATATTTTTTAAGTAAATTAATATTTTACAATTATTTTCGGTTCTTGTGACTCGCAGTGGAGCAACGTTTAAAATCGCTCCCTTTGAAAATCATCCAAATTATCCACATTTCAACAGACTGTCGGAAAGACGCTCGGACACGGCTAGATCGTCTTAGAATTTCACCACGACTCAGAGCATAAGACTGGTCGGAGGATATACAAATACGTGGATGAAATAGGAAAAACTTGAACAATTCGGAATATGATGCGGAATACGGAATATGATAAATAAGGGCAACTAATTTTGGGAATTGACAGGTGTAAAAATGGGAGATTTATAATAAAGAGTGATTTTTTTGAGGTTAGGATTTTCATGCATTAGTATTTGACAGATCACGTGGGATTTCAGACATGGTGTCAAAGAGAAAGATGCTCAGTATGGTTTGACATTTCATCATGAATCGTCTTACAAACGAACAACGATTGCAAATTATTGAATTTTATTATCAAAATGCGTGCTCTGTTAAGAAAGTTCATTGCGCGCTTCCATTTTATGGTCAGTTTAATCGACCCACTGAAGCGGCTATTCGGGCTATTGTGACTAAATTTCGCACCAAATTTACATTGTTGGACATTAAACCACCAACACGCTTACGTAGAGTGCGAACTGAAGAAAATATCGCAGCTGTATCGGCCAGTGTTAATGATGACCACCAATTTTCGATTCGTCGCCGTTCGCACCAATTGGGTCTCTGTTACTCAAAAACGTGGAAATGCCAAAATTGGACTAAGCGGATGGACCACCTAAGACGCAGCCGCGGTCAACATTTAAATGAAATTATCTTCAAAAAGTAAATGTCATGGACCAATCTAACGTTTCAAATAAAGAACCGATGAGATTTTGCAAATTTTATGCGTTTTTTTAAAAAAAAAGTTATCAAGCTCTTAAAAAATCACCCTGTATAAGAAATGGAGGTAGAATGAATATAAATGGGGGAAAATAATAAATTTCGGCAATTCACATATAAAATGCAACCCCAAATATTATTAGTTTGGACACTATTTTCCAAGCCATACATAAACACTTTTGTTCAATCGTACATAGGTTTAGAATTTGCAATTTTGCTTGCCGGGACACGGGAATTATTTTTTCAAATTCCAGGAAATCCTCTACATACTTTTTCAGCTCGAGTAATGGCTAATTAATTAAATCCATTAATTTGTATTGCAACATTAGTTGGCCCGACAGAGACTTTTTCGTCAATACTATAACTAATTTATTTGTTATGTGGCACATGTACAAACAAAGCAGACGGTTTACCAAAATGGAGACAGGCTATGAGCAAGTTGAATTAATGCCACAAATACTCATAGACTGCTCTTGTGATCATCGGAATCTTCTTCTCTGTACTTTCTTCTGAGAATTTTTGATTTTATGCGTTCTTCATCAATTAATTCCCAGCAATGCTGCTGTCAGTGCTGATATTCGAATTTCATCTGAGTTTAAAAATTTGGTTGTATAGTTAACGACACTTCGTCATCACTTCGCCATCATTTGTATTTAGAATCTTCAAATTCAAGTTTGGTTGAAGGAACACCAACTAAACAAATACAAAAGATGTTTTTTCAGAGCCAATATTTTCAAACTCGTATTTGTGGCGCTGCGGAGTTAACTTCAATAACAACAAGTAAGTAAAGGCTAAAGTCGGGCGGGGCCGTCTCTATGATACACTCCAATTTATATCAGAATACAATTTAATTCGGTGAAAAAGCGAAAACGGGAAGGATTTTTGTATCCTGTAAATGTATATGTTTGACAAAAAATGTTAAATCGGAAAGAACATATGTATGGGGGTATATTGAAATCTGGAACGAAATAGGTGAAATATAATATGTATAGATTGGCCAAAATCGGTTAAACATTTGGGAGCAACTATATCTAAATCTGAACCGATCTTACCCACTTTCACTATAGGTTTTTGTACTTGGATTATAAGCTGTTGTGCCAAATTTAAAGAAAATCAAGTACAATAGTGGTCTCTAGAGCGGAAAATGTCAAATCGGGAGCGACATTTGTATGGGGGCTATATCTAAATCTGAACCGATCTTACCCAATTTCTGCACAGGTGCTTTTAGTTCGATTAGAAGATGTGGTGCCTCATATAAAGAAAATCGAGTACAATATTTGGTTTCTAAAGCGGCAAAAATCAAATCGGGAGCGACATTTGTATGGGGGCTATATCTAAATCTGAACCGATCTTACCTAATTTCTGCATATGTGTTTCTATTTGGATTATAAGATGTTATGTCAAATTTAAGGAAAATCGGGTACAATATGTGGTTTCTAGAGCGGAAAATGTCAAATCGGGAGCGACATTTGTATGGGGGCTATATCTAAATATGAACCGATTTGCCTCAAATTAAATAGCGTTCGTCCTTGATTTTTTTTGTTAAGATCTGACTACAATTGCGACCTGTAATTTTATTACAACATTGCTAAATGGACTCAGAAAGTGATTCTAAGTCGATCGGTATACTTAACAATGGGTTTATCTCGCTTCCTTTTGGGTGTTACAAACAAATGAACAAAGCCATAATACTCTCGTGGAGTGTATAAAAATAAAATATCGGTTTACTCCTTACAAAATGTGTTTTTTTAAATATATTAACAAGTTGGTTACAAAAGAAAATAATGTATAAAAATATAGCCAAAATTGAAAAATTACTAAAAATTATTTAAAAAAATGTATTTGCTGGGCAAAAGCATACAAATATCTCAAGTTTTCTTAAATAAGCTATGTAGCTATCGAAAGCTCTTCTTCGTTTTAAAGCCGATGAAAACGTAAAAGCGGTTGATAACCCACTAAGTTACAGGATTATAAGTGTGCAAAGGTACGAAAAACCGTAACTCAAGATATTAGGGGTGTCTGGGAAATTTCAAATACAGATTCTTGTTCTACTCGACAATACCTACCGGAAAAATAATATCATTTCTTACAGTTGTTGGTGTTATTCAATAGAAAGCATCTCAGCCACCGCAGGGTGGCTCAGGAACTTAACATTTCACGGACTTCTTTGAAAAGAATTTTGCATAAAGACCTCGGTATGAAGGCTTACAAAGTTCAAATGGTCCAACAACTGAAGCCCCATGACTATCCGGTAGTGTTTTTAAAGGAAGCTCATTTTCATCTCGGTGGCTATAACGCATATGGAGAACACACACTGTTTGGTGTGCATTTTGGGCTGGCGACATCATTGGACCATTTTTCTTCGTAAATGAGAAAGGAGCCATTCTCAACGAGTTTTTGTTTCGAAAAATTCAAGAGAATGATATGGACGACATTAGGTTTCAAGAAGACGCGGCTACATGTCTCACAGCCAACGAAACCATAGATATTTTACGCACTGTTTTTGAAACTCAAATAATCAGTCGAAATTGTGATGTCAATTAGCCGTCTCGGAGCTGTGATTTGGGCCCTTTAGATTATTTTCTGTGGGGTGTCATTAAAGATAAATGTTACGCAAACCATTCAGAGACGAAGTTGTTGAAGTTGTTATTGTTTTGAGGCCTTTGGGTTATTTTCTGTGGTGTGTCATCTATATATATAAAAGAGTTGCGTTACTGACTGACTGACTGGCTTATCATTGACCCAGACCAAACGGCTGAAGCCATGGTAATGAAATTTTTCAGGGCAGTTCCCAAATATGACGTAGACGTCGACTAAGAAAGGGTTTTACGAAATTCGTACTTTAAGGGGGTAAAATGGGACAAAAAGGGATAAACATCGAACCTTCGTCCTGACTAAACGGCAGTAGCTAGAAACATGAAATTCGGTATGTTCCTTGAAATGACCATGCAGACGAGCTACAAATAGGGATTTTTCGGAATTTGTACTTTTAAGGGAGGAAAGAGACAAAGAGGGATAAAAATTGTACCAATTTAAGAATTGCAGCTAGAATCATGAAAATCGGTACTTACATTTCTCTGACAACGTAGACTTGCAATATAAATTGATTTTACGAAATTTGTACTCAAAAGGGGTGAGCGGGACAAAAACCGATAAAAATGGTACCAACTAGCTAGAAATCGTGTAATTTGGTATGTAAATTCCTCTGACCATATAGAAGCGCAGTCAAATTGGATCTTTCGAAATTTGTACTTATAAGAGATGAGCGGGACAAAAAGGGATACAAATGGTACCGACTAAAGTATTGCAGCTAGAATCTTCAAATTTGATGTGTAAGTTGTTCTGATCATGTAGAACCGCAGTAAAATTGGATTTTTCGAAATTTATTGTTATAAGTGGTTAGCTGGACAAATAGGGATAAAAATAGTACCAACTAAATTATTGCAGATATAGTCGTGAAATTTGGTATGCAAATTCCTCTCACCACATAGAAGCGCAATGTAAATGCATTTTGTACTTTTAAGGGTTGCGCGGTACAAAAAGGGATACAAATGTTACCAACTAAAGTATCGCAGCTAGAATCTTGAAGTTTGATATATAAGTTCTTCTGACCATGTTGAAGCGCAGTAAAATTGGATTTTTCAAAATTTATACATATAAGAGGTGAGCGGGACAAAAAGCGATAAAAATGGTACCAACTAAAGTATTGCATCCATAGTAGTGGAATTTGGTATGTAAATTCCTCTCACCACATGTAGGCGCAATATATTTTTTTTTACAAAAAGGGATAAAAATGGTACCAACTAAAGTATTGCAGCTAGAATCTTGAAATTTTATATGTAAGTTCTTCTGACCATGTTGAAGCGCAGTAAAATTGGATTTTTCGAAATTTGTATTTACAACACAAGGGAGCGGGACACAAAGGGATAAAAATTGTACCAACTAAAGTATTGCAGCTATAGTCTTGAAATTTGGTATGTAAATTCCTTCACCACATAGAAGCGCAATGTAAATGTATTTGACTGTAGATGAGTGCTATGTTTCCAATTTACTATTCCGCAAAAATAAATTATCCGTTCGATGCTGGCTCCTTCTCAGCGAACACAAATTTAAATTTAATAGTAGCACTTTTAGTCAATTACAACATCTATTCGTGTCTATTGTAAAATCCTGTTCTTAATACTGTAGACTAACCTTACTTTGTCCCTGATGAATATTTCTTAAAGCGCATCCTCTAATTTGCTGAATGTATTAAAATGCTGATGAGATAACGACAATTTTGGTTTCTTTAAACTTTACATTTAATGGGTGCCTTCAACCAGTGCCGAATCTTGGACCAGGCCATAAATGACGGGTGATAATATGCCTTAAATGTAAATAATTGCTGGCAAATGTCATCTCCACTCCCCAAAATGTTTGCCGACATTTTTACGACTCTATTAACGAATATAAAAATGCGCTTAAAAATTGTTGTAACATTTATAAATCATATCATAATTTACGAGCGAATGCATTTGCTGATAACTGCCACGACATACACACACACTCACACATACATCTGCCATCAGCCGCCTAAGTGGCAAGTTAACGTGTGGCAATAAAAGGGAATACATTTGCAACGCCCGTTTTACGGTTAGTCACTGACTGTTTGCTACTGGCGCATATTACCTGCCTTACAATTCAGTTTTGTTCTTGTTTTTGTTGTTTTTTTTTTTCTTTTTGTTAAATGCCTTCCATCCATTACCGTAAAAACTGTAGACATGCTTGTGTTTTGTGGAAAACGTTTAAGACTTCACTGAAGTAGATGGACGGACGGATGGGCTCGTATGAGTTCCAATGTCTCCCTCCCTACAGCCCTGTTGCCCTACATCATGAACGATGTTATCAGTGATTGCCTAAATGAAATTTCCAACATAAACCAACAAAATATTACCCGCATGTACACTTCTGCTCATTGCCTTCACTTGTGCTTGCAACATAAAAGTGAAATTGTTGCAACAATTTCCAGGATGATTTTGCTAGAGTATGTCGGCAACGTAACAATAAGACTCCCCCACATAGTCCGGGGGAGTATGTACGCAGACATGTGTGTTGGTATATATGTCTGTATACGAAAGATTGAAATGTAATGGCATGCTATTGTTATGCGGGAGTTAATACATTTCGTCCTTTTCATTGTAATGGAATTGAAATCCATTAAAAATTACATTAAGAGAGCAGAGAGCAATTGAAAGCGCCACATTTGTATGCGTATGTGGAGCTAGTCGGAAAGTGGATCTTTTTGGAGAGATGGAATTGAAATTATCCTTGGCGAACTGAGGAACTTAGATTGTTAATGCGAAGTGGCCTAACTACTAACTATAGACGAAGCGAAACTTACAGAGGACTAAGGAGACTAGACAACGGAGACAGCGGAATATATGCAATTGCATATTTTGATTGGATGGTTGTCTCGAAATGGTGATGCTACACAAGATGTATTTAAAGATCCACGAGTTGAACCCAAATATATGCAACATATAGCGAATTTAAATATGTATTTAAAGATCCACGAGTTGAACCCAAATATATGCAACACATAGCGAATTTAAATATGTATTTAAAGATCCACGAGTTGAACCCAAATATATGCAACATATAGCGAATTTAAATATGTATTTAAAGATCCACGAGTTGAACCCAAATATATGCAACATATAGCGAATTTAAATATGTATTTAAAGATCCACGAGTTGAACCCAAATATATGCAACATAGGGCGAATTTAAATATGTTGCATATATTTGAAAAATGTGCCTCATCAAATTGACCGAAAAAATCATTTTGATTTGAACGCCCATTTTCATGATAAGCCTGAATAACATTAACGCGAATTAAAATGTATTTAAAGATCCACGAGTTGAACCCAAATATATGCAACATAGAGCGAATTTAAATATGTATTTAAAGATCCACGAGTTGAACCCAAATATATGCAACATAGAGCGAATTTAAATATGTATTTAAAGATCCACGAGTTGAACCCAAATATATGCAACATAGAGCGAATTTAAATATGTATTTAAAGATCCACGAGTTGAACCCAAATATATGCAACATAGAGCGAATTTAAAAATGTATTTAAAGATCCTCGAGTTGAACCCAAATATATGCAACATAGAGCGAATTTAAAAATGTATTTAAAGATCCACGAGTTGAACCCAAATATATGCAACATAGAGCGAATTTAAAAATGTATTTAAAGATCCACGAGTTGAACCCAAATATATGCAACATAGAGCGAATTTAAAAATGTATTTAAAGATCCACGAGTTGAACCCAAATATATGCAACATAGAGCTAATTTAAAAATGTATTTAAAGATCCACGAGTTGAACCCAAATATATGCAACATAGATCGAATTTAAAAATGTATTTAAAGATCCACGAGTTGAACCCAAATATATGCAGCATAGAGCGAATTTAAAAATGTATTTAAAGATCCACGAGTTGAACCCAAATATATTTTTGCATAAAAAAAATATTTATTTTTCCTAAAAAATGCATATATTAGATATGCAGTCGGAGTTCGATTTCTGACATTAAAATTCATAGTTTTGCATAAAATTCCTTATGACATAGGGGACCATGTTTTCCTTATAGGGTCAGAACACATATTTATGCAAAACATTACACGGTGCTACAAAAAAAATGAAGTAGAAAACTCCCCAAAATCTCGAGTTACGGTTTTTTACCCATTGGTTGTCAACAGATTGTAACTATCTCATCCGATTTGGAATGAAGAAACATGGCGTTTTCGATCGATATTTTTACTATTTACACAATATTTTGTTCTGTAACCGTACCACTTGTTTATCTAGGAGTAAAACGACGACTTGGTTTTAAAAATCCATTAATAACTTCTCACTTCTCTCATTATTTTACACGTTGAAGTCCATTAAAATACGTAAAATTCGTAAAACCAGATAAAAAATGGTAAAAAAAAAACATGGTGACCATTTTAATAAAAAGTCCCCATTTTGGAACACATTTCCCCACTTTGGGAATTTTGGTATTTTTTTTTTGAAAAAAAAATAAGAAATCTGGTAATTTTTCGTCGTTTTAATTATTTTGAAGAATTTTAAGTAATTGGACCGCAATTTAGAGATGTGAACTAGAGTGATAGCAGTGTCCAACAGGGCACTTTGATTAGATCATTTTTGTAGAATAAACATATAGGCCAGCTGCAAAAAATCAGCCGGATCGCGAGAAAATTACAATTACGGGAAAATAAAAATTTTTCAAAAATATCCAATTAGTATTTTTTGTTTGCCGTTCTCTACCGAAATACTCACATATTTTATTGAAAAAGATCGATCTTCCAAAAAAACATGGACCCATTTTAACCATACTAATTTTGCTATATATAAGTTGGCTTGTAATTTTGAAATTTGATCATTATTTACAACTTTGGTGTCTTCGGTGACCCCACTGAAATTTTCCGATTCAGTGGGGTCACCGCCATAAAAATAAATTCAGATCAGCTGGACTATAAGTTTATACTGTAAAAATGGTCTACTCAACATAGCCTTTCACAATTATAGGGTCGCTATTCTGTTCCAATCAAAAATTCTTAATTTGTTGGAAAGTGTTATTAATTGTCAACACAACGGCAGTTGTTAATCCAACGTCAATTTCAACTGAAATGTTCCATCTTTCCAAAGGCAACAGCCTTTTCTTACATCTTTACCAGACATTAACGTTGCACAGTGTCAGAATTGGAAACTTTTAAAGTAATTCTTCAGAGAGGCAAAGTACGATTTTCGATATTCCATTATCTGTCGGGTTCGCAATGGAAGGTATGCTTTTTGCCGTCATTAATGTAATTTTGTTCAAATATAGTTTTACTTTATATTCTAGAATAGCAATAGCTTCCTTTTACTGCCATATATGTTAGCTTCGACGGTCGTACGAAACCCACAAAGAAAATAGGCGAAAGATTCGAAAATCGAAATTTAAGTAAGTTGATGTTGATTTATATTGCGCTCCTGTGTGGTCAGAGGATTGTACTCGCCGAATTTTACGATTCTAGCTGCAATACGTTGGTTGGTAAAATTTGCATCCCTTTTTGTACCGCTCCCCCTTAAAAGTCCAATTTATTTTCACAATAAAACATCCCCCACTGTGCATCAGTGCTCTGGTAATTGTGAACATTTTGTTTCCACTCTCAATCACACTCAAATGGGGAAAATAATGCAACAATAATGGTCGTAAATGTTGATACAACGAACCAACATTGAATGAATTTTTAACGCACAAATACCAAAATGGCATTTACATTGTAATTAAGTGTCGACTGCAAAAATGAGAGAAGGGAAGGGAGAGAGGGGTTTCACCCGACATAGCAAAGTATTTTTTGCAAATGCTGGAACCAGCAGTAATGGAAGTCGTAGTATTCTACGTAGCAATGTCAGAAGTAGTGAAGCAGCATCAGAGGTGGAAATAGGATTACTCTATAGGGTAGACGTTATGGTAACGGCAAACGTTACATCAATAAATTAGTAGCAAAACACTATGGAAAAAAAACGAAAATAGTGAAACAAGTAATATTACAGAGTACGAAGAGAAAATGCATAGTTATGAACATTTCGTTATATTTAATCCGAGCATTAGTACGATGATCATTTAGTGATTTAAATTGGATCAAGATTCTCCAAGTTATGTTATTTTGGTATTTTGACATGCTCTGGGTGATATAATTATAGACTTATTCTGAAAAGGGCATTTTTTTGCGGGAGAGAGGGTAAAAATGCATTTTTGCATGCACGAAAGGTCGTCACCAGACATACCGACTAATAAACCCCCTTTGTCTCCACTCTCGGAAATGGTTCGCTTGTTGCATTACTTCGAGGTGGTTTCCTGTTTGCTGATTCAGCTATCATCTGTGCTATGGCCTGCGTCCAGACCCCCGCTTTTTTCGACTTGCAGTTTAATGCAGTGTTCAGATCTTTTTTTTTTCGACCGCAGCAAGTCTTCGCAGTATCGTCTCACTGCTTCCCACTTGGTTTCACTGCTCATCATGTTGTCGACTAGATTCTCCACGTTTAATGGACCTGTTTGGATTTCTAGTTCTCGTCTCCGTTGAGCCCATCTGGAACATTCAAAGAAATTATGTTCAGCGTCGTCAATTTGGTCGTCATCCTCATATAAGCAGAAATGTATTCTGCATTTGGGTCAGGTAGTAGTTTACTTCCCCAGTCGTTCTTCCAACCCAGTGCACAAAGTTTGGGATGAGTCTGGCTGTCCATCTGCCTTTGGTCTCGCCTGACCATCTTGCTTACCAAGCTTGCAGAGTGTCGCGTCTTATTTCTTCTTCTTCTCTTTGTTGAAAATTGTTTCGCTGTCTCTTCATCCATGTTGCCCTTCTCTCTCGAATCTTGAGATCAATAGGCACTGCTCCGGCTACAACGAGTACTGCTGCTCCCGAGACTGTCCGGTATGCAGATGTTATTCTTAATGCTGAGCAGAGCATTTGCTATTTTTCTCCACCTGATCGCAGCTCCCCATAATTCACATCCGTAGAGGAGGATACTGGTGATCGTCTCCATTAACAGTCTGCGCACGTTCTGGGTTGGGCCACCTGTGTTTGCCATTAGTCGGCTGAGTTGTGCTGTTATTTTTGCTGCTTTTGTGCATGCGTGCTGTATTTGGTATGAGAATGTCATTGTTGTATCTAGTCTTATTCCCAGATAGTTTAAACATTGCTTAGTGTGGAGAGTGATTTCGCTAATTCTGAAATTGATCTGGGTCGGTATATGTCTCCTGGTAAGAAGGAGCAGTTCCGTCTTCTGTGTAGTTAGGCTGACAGGCTGGCATTTCCATCCGTAGTATGTCGTCGTAGCTAATGTTACACAAGTCTGGTCCGAGAATGGAGCCTTGTGCTGCTCCCGACGTAACTTCTATGTTCCGTTGCCCTTCAGTCGTATTGTAAAGCAGTTCTCTGTTGCTAAGATTAGTCTCTTATTATGCGTCTTAGATATATGGGTACTTGGAAGCGGGATTCGAGTGCTTGGAAGACATACTTCCTCCTGAGGCTGACATCTAGAGTTGCTAAAAGTGTCAAAGGTCTGCTGAAGTGATTCTTCTGTTGAGCTGCCTCAAAGGTCCTGACAACATCTCTCAGGGCGTCCGCTGTTGATCTGCCCGGCTGAAGCCGTGTTGTCTATCCGAGAGCCCTTCCATTTCGCTTATGGCTTTTGCCAGTCTTGGTTTGATAAGCCTTTCCAGTAACTTGCCAGCTGTGTCGAGCAACAATGGACGCACAAATCAATCTCTTCAGGTATTTAGGACCACGGTGAACGGCTCTGTTGGCCCATTAAAAGTCGTATTAACAAATATAACAGTGGTTTGTGTCTTTGATATTTAAATTCACTCACATATGTTATTTATATTAAATATTTGTAATTTCGTCAGCAATCACGTATATAATTGTTTAAGAGTAAGTCCCGGGAACACCATGATGAATCTTATGGAGCGGTTTACTGACACTATTAGCTATTAATAAAACTGATTTTACAAAAAACGAAGGTATATTTCTTGTTTATAAAAATAAACAAATAAATAAGAAAAATTATTTTTTTTGTAAGATTCGTCAATTTTCTGTAAAACTAAGAGAAATTTGCTTGAAATTAGAAAAATTTTGTATTTTTATCTCATATTTTTTTAAATTACCTTATGATAGAAATCTTTATTTTCTATATTTCTTATTATTTGATAATCTAGAAATGCAATATTATTAGCCATATAGAAAATAACATATTTGGAAAATTCATAAAAATCGGAGACAAGAGACAAAATTTGGGTTACACCGTGCGACACAATTTTACATTTTTTCATTGGAGCCCCTATGAAACTGCAGATCGTATATAAGAGAACTGTGTACTCAGTTTTTCATTTGGTGATCTTTTCTACTTTTTGCAGGACTTTTAATTACGAAGGATATATTTTTTTAATAATTTATTTTCATACTTTTCCTGTTCCTACAAATAAAAGAGAGCAAATAAAAGAGAAGAATATCTTTTAAAACTACTTTAAATTGCATGCACTTTTCTTGTATTAGTCTAGCATTAACAACTATTTCAAGTTTTCCACGTTAAAGAGTTCTAATTTTGTTTGTTTTTATTTTTAAGGGGAAATTTTGATATGGTTTTTAATGCTAAACTTACAGAGGTAGAATTATTAAATGTTAAGTATTTTTAGCAGATATTCGTATCTATTATTACATATCCACACCACTTTTGTAGGACTCGGATAAGTATGAAAATAAGGTATTAAAATAAAAATTAGTCTAGTTTCATGTGTATATGCTATTGTTTAGATCCAAAAAGTGTTCTCGCGCGGTGTTTTCACTGGGCATGATAATTTCATTTCAGAAGACATTCCATCACTGAAATTCTCTAAAATAAATGTTGACTTCGCACGCTAAAAATCTCTTCTTTGTCCTATTCTTGGATGGTTATCTCAAACATATACTAAAAAATTCAGTCGAAAAAGACGATTTATATATAGAATATTTTGTATCTTACATTTTTAATTTAATTAATAATTCTCAAACAGTATCACACCTTTAAAATATGCTTTAAAAGTTAATCAACAGAAAGTAATTAATATAAATTTCTATTGTTATTTGCCATTTCAGTAAATGTAACGATATTCTCAGATATAAAGATTAATTATTTTTGTGAGGTTTAACTATGACCATAATTCATCAATATTCAAGAAAAAACATAATTTCAAGACATCGGTTGACCTCATTATATTAGTTTTGTATTGGAGAAAATGTTCAGAAAATGTTCTGTCAATAAACTTTGACAAGGCAACACTTCAATCGCTGTTTTACTAAAAACGCAAATATTTTTCATCGAACTGCTCGTAAAAATAAGCCACTAAATTTATTGACTTTCGAACTGTTATAACATTTATGAATTTTAAGTACTTCCACAGCAATACTATGCTAAGATATCGCCGCTATTTTATGGTTAATTGGAATTTACAGAAGTGAATCAAAGTTACTGACATAATATTTCATTTTCGGTATGTTTTGAATCATTATCTATTTTATATTTGTTTTATATAAACTTTTTTGTTTTTCCTTGCACATTTGTTTATGATTAAATACTTTTTGAAAACGCTGGAATATTTATGAATAGTGGAGGCATTTCATCCAAAGCCGTTCTTGGCAGAACACCCAGCAAGTATACATTTTTTGTGACAATATAGAATAATGCATGTATATATTGTATATCTTTATTTATACTTGCTTCGAGATATGAAGGGAATACATATGGGAAAATCTACAAAATAGTCCGATTTCAATTTTGAAAAATTAAAAATTTCAAATTAGAGGCACATGTTTTATTTTAGCGTCAACTTGTTAAAAATACATTAAATATAAATAATGTGCTCGCGTGAATCATTTTTTTCAAGTGCTGAAGAAGTTATAATCGGATTGTCCCTTTTGGTTCTATTGCAAGTTAAGCTTGAAAACCCTATGAAAATCAACAAAATTTGACCTAAAATGGCTCTCGGTAACAAAATAATAATTCGATCTATTTAGCATTTACACACATTATTAGTAGTACTCATATTTACCGATCACACAGGGTTGCCACTAGTTATTTTTCAAACTGATGTGCTCTTCAAAAAATATGAAATTTCATGATCTGCACGCATCGACCTGATGATGTTTGTACTGTCATAATTTCTTTGTTGCTGAAGGCACACTAAATTGTTTGGTCGCCTTTTGTTAGTATCTTTGTCGTTTATAATCCAATATTAAAAAATTTGCAATTACGTTCACGCTGAAAGCGCAAAAAAGAAAATTGTTGTAATTTTCGTTTTATGCAAAAACAGAGTGACAGATTTTGAAGAGCTACCATTTATTCCCCAGTGATGGCACATGCTTTTTTCAACATATAGAAGATTTTGCAACATCATTACTATCACCCACAAAAAGATTAGAATGATTTTCTTTTATGCTGAAAAAGTTATAGCCAAAAGAGTTGAACAACTTTCGAAAGTTACAAGCAAAATTAGGGTAAATTAGGGTAGACCTTAGCTCAGTAGACTACATTAACAGCATAATTTTAAAACTTTAGGATGTTGGCGAGGTTAAACTCGTCGTTTTGAAAATTATGACACTTTCAGAAATATTATATATTGCTCTTAAAGTGGTTAGAACCCTGAGTGACATGGAATCGTACTATACCGTAGATTTGCCCATATATTAATTTTAAAGGTAGTGGACACCTCCTCCATTTTTTGTTTTATTTTAAACTAGAAATAATGTTTACCGCCTTAAATAGGTCTGCAACAAAATACATACATACATAGTTTAAAATAATTTTCCTACATTTCTCTGACACTAATTGGAATGGCTACAATTTACATAAATCAACAATGACGACCCTATTTTGTGTAGTCTCGACCCACTTACAGACAGGCACTCCAAGTGGCCAAGGGACATTTTTTTGTTTGTTTATTTTTCCTTTGGAGACTTGCGTCGCTGACCTTTCTTCGATTGTTTTGCGTGACGTGGACGTGCTCGTGCGGGTGGGGGTCGGTGCGGTCGGTTTGTAGAACTAAATATAACTGCTGAAAGGTATGCAAATGACGACATGTTGCTGTATGCCGTGTGGTAGGAGGAACACGTTGCCGAAAGCGTATTTCCTTTGTGTTTCCAAATATTTTCTTTTAATTTGCAAAAACATGTTAAACTAATTCACATTTAACAAAAACACAAATATTTACATGTGTATGTACGAGTATACCCGGCGAACAATTCCGCCAAATATCGTACAGACAATTCGAAAAAATGTTGTCGGTTCTGATGCCAGTAGGACGTCTCGACAAAATTTTATGAGCTTTGTAAAGATTTAACAGAATTCAAGGGGATATTCGTAGGGAATTCTGCCGAATTGAACGAAGTCTGACCTAAGTCCTTCAAAAATTGTATTTTGTTCCAGCTTTATTAGCAAGCTTCAATTACTAGCGCACTGAAGTTATCGAAGGCATATTGCTCAAGGACCCTTTCTTGTGAAATAAGAACCAAAATTTTCCAATTTTTTGTGTTTTAATCACGTAATTCTTAACTCAAGATAGGGACTTGGAAGAAGGTGTCTGCTTTTTATATATATATTTTTTTAAAATTTGTTCTCATTGCATAGTAATTATGTCAACTCATTGACCTCTTTTTTTGTTGACTTTTCTGAATTGTGATTTTCATCATTGACTTTGTGATTGACGTTGTGAAGCTCTGTTTTCTGTTCCGCTAGCCTCTACGGACCCATTGTAGGGTATTGCAGGGGAAATTTTAACAAGAATGTTAACAAAGAAAAACATCCGGGGCAACAACAATGAAAAATGAAAATAAAACTGCAACATGTTAAAGGATTTATGCAAATATTTCAAAAGACTTATTGTGCGTTCAAAGAGAACATAACAAAACATAGTAGAAATATTTGAATATAAGAGGGCCGTTGAGAAAGTTCAAGCTTTGATGTGGACAATGAACAGGGTTATCATATATCAAAACTATCACTTTGGCAAGGAGATTTCAAATAGATATGTTGTAAAAACATCCAAGCCCAGCAAAAACAGAGCACCCAAAGAAGTGAAAAGGATGTTCAGCTTGTGATTCGAAAGTAGTGAAAATTGGGATCTCCACCAAAGAATTTAACATGTAGTTGTCATAGGAGGGATGTCTTTTATTTTGTAAGACTTGCAAAGGAACTACTTTTTCACTAGTTCCCATTTCTGTTTTAAAAAATCCACCTCTACCGGGGGTAGAGTAGCGAACCTTCTGGTTGCTACTATGGCACTCTAACCATCTCAGCTATCATCTGTTGTGAGTGCTGAATAGCTAAAGCAAACCATTGTGAATATTTACCTAGTATGAATTAATATATAACGAAAATTAATATTAAATTAAATTAGCATTAAATAAAATAACACTACTTAATTTCACTGAAATTATGTAGTAGTAATAGTTATTAAAAAATGAAATATTTGAAGTACATTAATAAAAAAATTAAATAAAATTAAGCAAAAAAAAATAATTTTTTAAAATTATACAAAATTAAACATCGTTATTTATAAGCCGAGACCTTCTGGGTGCAAAACGGACACCTTACCTCTGTGATCCCATACTAAAAATTCGTTCCCATTCACTATTCGTAAAATGTTACGGGATAATAACATATTATCGACGTTTTGAAAGTTGTTTAAAAGAACTTCCTGAAAAGCGGGAAAAAATGCACATTTGGATTTTGAGATGCGATTAAAATGTGCTTCCTACGGAAGTACTTCCATTTTTTTGCTGGGAATGAATAACTGGATGAATTCCGCCTGCTGGCTCCCGAGAATATGACCAATAGGCAATTTATTCTTGAAACCCAAAGCACGGATTACAAAAATAATAACACTACATGCTACAACAAAAGAAACACTTTGTATTCAAGCCGGAAAAAAATGTTTCATCAAATCAACACAAACAAGTAAGGAAAGGCTAAAGTCGGGCGGGGCCGACTATACGATACACACCACTTTCTATCCGAATACAATTCAAGTCGGTAAAAAGTGAAAACGGGAAGAATTATTGTATGTTTCCTTATCATAGGCTAATATGACCTGGTCCAATTTGTCAAATCGAAAAGAATATTTGTATCGGGGCTATATCCAAACATGGAATAAAGTGACTAACTTTCAAAATAAGTTCTTCCACTTCAAATATAACGTGTTGTGGTCACTTCAAAGAAAATTCTTGGTTTCTGGGGCGGAAAAAGTCTATCCGGTAGCGAAATTTGTATTGGATCTATATGTAAATCTGAACCGATCTGACCCATTTTCACCATGGGTGTTTCTAGTTGAAATATAAGATATTTTGAAAGATTTGAAAGAGATCTGTTAAAATATGTGGTTTATAGACTGGAAAAAGTGAAATCGGGAGAGAAATTTGTGTGGCAGCTATATATAAATCTGAACCGATCTGGCCCATTTTTACCACAGGTGTTTCTAGTTGAACTATAAGATGTTTTGCCAATTTTGAAGAAAATCTGTTAAAATATGTGACATCTAGAGCGGAAAAAGTCAAATTGGGAGCGAAATTTGTATGGGAGCTATATATAAATCTGAACCGATCTGACCCATTTTCATCATGGGCGTTTCTAGTTGAAATATAAAATAGTTTGCCAAATTTGAAGACAATCTGATACAATATGTGGTTTCTAGAGCGGAAAAAAATCAAATCGGGAGCGAAATTTGTATGGGAGCTATATATAAATCTGAACCGATCTGACCCATTTTTACCACAGCTGTTGCTAGTTGAAAAATAAGATGTTTTGCCAAATCTGATACAATTTGTGATTTCTAGAGCGGAAAAAATCAAATCGGGAGCGAAATTTGTATGGGAGCTATATATAAATCTGAACCGATCTGACTCATTTTTACCACAGATATTTCTAGTTGAACTATAAGATGTTTTGCCAATTTTGAAGAAAATATGTTAAAATATGTGGTATCTAGAGTGAAAAGAGTCAAACCGGAGTGAAATTCGTATGGGGGCTATATCTAAATCTGAACCGATTTTCTTCAAATTAAATAGCGTTCGTTCTTATCCCGAAAAACTTCGTTGTGCAAAGTTTCATTTGGTTCCGTGTACAATTGCGACCTGTATCGTGATTACAAGAATAGATGGACGGACTTACAGACAGACGGACATCGCTAAATCGATTCAAAAAGTGATTCTAAGTCGATCGGTATAATTAACAATGGGTCTATATCTCTTCCTTTGGGTGTTACAAACAAATGCACAAAGACATAATAGGCTCGTGGAGTGTATAAAAATTTAATGGATTTTTCTTTAATTTTTTAATAAAATTAAAATTTTCGTCCAGGTACCTTTAATATTCGTACACTCATTTTAGATATATTGGTCCGATCGCACCCGCTCATATGTCCACTTAAAGGTAATTACAAATTACGCGAATTACACTCTCACACATATGACCCCTATTCCTATGATAAATTAAAACTTATGTTACTTCCATACAGACATTCATAATCAGATATATTTTAGTATTTGATAACGCTTTAATAATCACTTTAAGTGTATTAAATATGGCGGATTTTGTCATGCCCCTTCTAGTACCTCCCACACAAATCACCCTATACTACGTAAAATTAAAGCTGTTATGATTTCTATACAACTGATCGGAATACTGTGAAATTTGATATTTAGCAATGCTTTTATAGAACACACATTCACCTGAAATATGGGCGATATTGACACACGCCTTCTGGTACCTCCCATACAAAGTGGCATTTGTTTAAAATAAAACCGTTATACGGGTAGTCAAAATCATTTCTAATGAAAGTGTTTTTATAATCACTTTAAACCCAGAAATATTTACGCTTCAGCCACGCCCCTTCTTGTACCTCCCACACAATTGCCTCTATCCTAGGTAATATATTAAATACTTCATAATTCTATACTGGTGCATGGGGTCTACTATGACTTGATATTTGATCATATATAAATGTGGAAGCTGGGACCATATGACACAAACCTCCTAGTAGTTTCCATACAAATTATCCTGTCCTTATAACTTCCGTATATATGTTCTCTGAGAATGAGGGTATATACAAGTCGGTTTAGCCGACTGAAGTCGACTTAAATCGATTTAGTCATACGTGAAGACAACATGTCCTTCTATAAAAAGGAGCAGAGCTTCTACATCGTAAAGATGCCAGCTATTAGAAATTAAAATAAAATGTTCTGTTATACATTTAGCAAAGGAATATTTCGCGCTATTTAAACAAAAATTTAAAATTAAGATTTAAAAAACTTTAGCGTCGACAAAGGGTATCATTGCTTCTACATTTATCCATAGATAGATTTTTACATAAAAACATTGTTTTTGCGTTAGAATGTTAGCTGTTAAAAAAAAGATTAAACAAAATATCATCCGATTTTTCAGTACATGGCCAAAAATCCACACCAAACAGTGACTAGTTGTGGAGAAGCGGCAAATTTTCTTATGCGGCAATTTTTCTT
The DNA here is from genome assembly GCA_947397865.1 of Polietes domitor. Classification (NCBI taxonomy): domain Eukaryota; kingdom Metazoa; phylum Arthropoda; class Insecta; order Diptera; family Muscidae; genus Polietes; species Polietes domitor. The sequence goes on along the minus strand of OX377618.1, from coordinate 189,023,020 downwards.
AGTGAAAATGAGCTTCATCTGAAAACACGAAAATTGTCCACGTAAATTCCTTACAGTTTGACAGAAAGACTTTCTACTCTAGAAGTAAGTTTTTAATATTTCCCGACTTTGTTCGAGCGTAGAGCGTGCCAAATGTCAAACATAAAAAACATAAAATAAAAATTAATGTTATTCTACCTTTCAAAGTAATCGGCAGTTCAATTTTAAAATGTTACATGGTCCACCCCATACATGACCCTTCGGCATAATTGTTGTTGCATTGTGTTATGGAATTGTATCAAGTACATTCTACTCTGTACCCCCAATTTTGGATGGAGTGTATATTCCTTTTGTCATTCGTTGGGAACGCGAATCTAAAATTTAGTTTAGCAAAATACATTCCTTTAGGGGATGAATTGGGTGCAAAAAGGGATAAAAATGGTACCAATCAAACGTTAAAAATTTGTCTTTCTAAGGAGTAAAAAGAGAAAAGAGAGATAAACATTGTACTATTTTACTGCTGAAGTTATAGAGTTGTAAATTAAAAGGATTTTCAAAGCTTATAACATTTTAGGGTGAGCACACCGAAGGGGGATACAAATGGTATCCTGCAAACAGCTGTAGCTAGAATAATGAAATTCTATAAAGTCTCCACTCTTACTGTATAGACGCGACAAACAACAAATGCTGTTGATTGCACTCCGTGGTGGATGGCTTATAAGATTCGACTCGGCCTGAATTTTACTCCTTTTGACTTGCTTTCTCCCGACCCCCAATCGAAATCAAGAAGAAGCTATAAAAAATTGTGGGATTTCGATACGAGGAAAAACCTGAGCTGTGTGTCCGTTAAAAACTGGTTTACTTCAAGAAGTGACGGTAATTTTTCTGAAAGATGAACTTTTTCGGATATTTTTTCCCGTTTTAGGAATTGTGGGATTTCGCATTTCTTTCCGTTAAAAAGTTACGGAATTAATTCTAAAAATCGATTTGGTACCACTGTGCACAGGTAATAAAGATATTTTTAAACGATTTGATATAATAATTCATTTTCTCAATTCAATCCTGGAACAAAAAGTTAATACTACGATGACCACAAGATTATTATTATCAAGGAAAATTTATGAAATCCTGTGTTGTGAAATTTCCCAATCAACCCTCGTTTGCTCGCATTAAATGCAAGTAAAGCAATGGCATTAAGACAACATTTTTGTTATTTGCTGTTTTTGTTGTTCTTGTTGCTTGTACTCGGTGTAGCAGTGCATAAACTTTTCCTTTTTTCTTGCTGAATTCAAGTGTATTTGTATGCACAGATACTTATAAACTCACCCACACACACACACACCCACGCATGTACTGACACATGTATGTCTCTAAGTCAAAATACTTTTACACAATCAAATGCGGAGGTGTCCCTCCATGTGCATGTACAAGAAAGGACACCATGTGTTACATGATGCCCCATACTTTTTTCTTGTTGTTTCCTCACACTGACATTGAGTTAGTGAACACGAGTAGTGTAGGGCGCACAGGGGTACGTGCTGTACGGAGTATGTAGCATAACAAAGTTTAGTTCGTTTTACATCCATTCAGAGGACGCACACGTGCATATGCGCATCGGTATGCAGGCACACTGCACACTTTACGACTCTATGCTGGGGCTGCTATGTGAATATGCAGGCAACCCCAAAAGTCATATATTTTCCATAGACACTCTCATCTAATAAAATTTTAGAACTTTGTTTTTGTGCGGTGGAAGGAGGGAGGGTGGAGGTGAACTTACACGAAAATATATTAAAACCGATGGTGTGCACATCACCTACCACCTACCACCAGTGTGTGTGTCACATGTAAGTGAAGTTATCCTTGGGTATCCTACAAAAAATTATTTTTTGATGTTCAACATGCAAAGGCAGCAGGAGCAGCCAGCACCTTATGTTACTGGGTTTTTATGATTGTTATGAATAATTTATGAACGATTTCATTCAAAATGTATTTGAAAAATTAAAAACACAACAAATTTTGCGATAAACTTTAATTCTTAAATCCTTAACTAAGAAAAATGTACATGCCAACATGTGTGGCAATAATTTAATCTCTTAATTCAAAACGGAGTTTACTTTAAAGGCCAGCTCTTTAGAATTATAGTATACAAAAAGTTTTATAGAATACAAAAATGCTCTGATCAAGAAAAAAATCTTAGAGCGAACAGTCGTCATGACTTATTGCAAATCAAGCAGTTTTCATTAAACGTCCTTGAACATTGAAATTGAATAGGAAGAGCTGTTTGGGAGACATTGGGAAACGTATGGTGCGTATTAAAGTACATATATTCAAGTTTGTTGTGTTTGAAAATTATATCATTCAAATGTACCCACAACGTCGTTGTCCCCACAATTTTAATGCTGTTGATCATTGTAATGTGGTAGAATGGGGATGGTAGCATTTATCCTGCCCCGCCCGATTTTGGCCTTTATTTACTTGTTGCTCCAAAATTTGGATACGAACATATGACATATGACAAGTTTGGCGTTACAGTTCATGTGCCGATTGGAATTTATGCTCGAATTTCGCGATAATTCATAATATTTTATAATTCATAAAATTTTATAATATAAAATTCGAGTAGTCATTCTTAAAACAACTTCTTCTATTATCATTATATTGGAAATATGTCCGACGCAGCATTTCTTTAAAGACCTTCGTCTGTTTTTATTTTTATTATTATTGTCCGGTGATTCATTGGGAACTTAGAAATTGTAATTGTATTCTCTTTTATTATTTTTTTTATTTTTTACTTAATTATTTATTTTTGTTTAATTACTTATTTTTATTTAGTTGTTTATTTTAATTTATTTATGAGTTATTTATAAGTTTAAAATCATATTTAATTTTTTATTATTTTTTTAATACTATTTGTTTGTAGTTAGGATCATGATTACTTGTAGTTAATTATTTATATAGTTTAAGGCATTTAATAAATGTAATTTCTTGAAGAATATTGTAATTCAATTATAATTGGCCACTTGGCTTGGAATTACAAAGAAATAAATGAAATGAAATGAATTGATCGATGTCAACATTTTCTCGAAGGGTAGCGTTTAACATTTTCTGATGTATTTTGGCTTTCTAAACTCGAAAATGATATTAAACAATTTTTATGGCAATTAAAAAAAACTAAAATTCCAGTTTTCGTCGAAGATTATTTAAATATTTGTACTCTCATTTTGGAAATATTATTTGTAACCATCATGAGTGCCTTTAATTTATCATATAACCAGGTGTTATAAAAGTTATATGTTAGATTAAAGGTACTCACGATGACTACAAATATTGCAAATTACACTTTCACATAGAAGCAGTGGTTTAGGAACAGCTTCCAACAAGATTAGAAAATATTATTTTTCCCTTCGAAAAAATTCTATTTTTTTCTAAATTCTAAATTTACAAAAAAAAAATCATAAAAATAGGTTATGGAAAATTATATATTTTTTTAATTTTTTCTGATTGTGCAATCTCTCACACTACAAAAAAAATAATTTTTCCATAAACTATTTTTTCTTTGATTTTTCATTGCTTTTATACCTTGTGTTTATGAACTAATGAAAAAATTATCATTTTGATGATTTTTCACTGTAATTCTGGTTAATTTTGTAAAAAAATCGTAAATAATAGAAGCCACTATTCCACCACTTTCAAACTAACACAGTTGCTTAAATAGAGACCTAAGAACACTACTTCAAAAATTCAAAAAACGGATTAATGTAATCATTTCGAAAAAATATATCAAAACATGATATAATACATTAAAATCGGGCAAGTATTTCAGGAGTTAAAGGCGATTGAATGAACCTTTTTGAAAAGTTAGTAAAGGGTGGTTTTTTTAGCTATTATCTTTTTGGCAACACTGGTTTAAACAGCTGACGCACGTTTCGTGTTTTGTTTCACTGTCATACATCTTCAGTTTGGTCTATAATTTAACCATGAATCGTCTTACAAACGAACAAAGCTAGCAAATTATTGAATTTTATTATCAAAATGCGTGCTCTGTTAAGAAAGTTCATCGCGCGCTTCCATTTTATGGTCAGTTTATTCGACCCACTGAAGCGGCTATTCGGGCTATTGTGACTAAATTTCGCACCAAATTTACATTGTTGGACATTAATTAATGTTTTTTAGTGTTAATGATGACCATCAATTATCGATTCGTCGCCGTTCGCAGCAATTGGGCCTCTGTTACTAAAAAAAGGGGAGATGCCAAAATTGGACTAAGCGGATGGACCATTGGAGGCGCAGTCAAGGTCAACATTTGCATAAAATAATCTTCAAACATTAAATTATATGGACCGAACTATCGATTCAAATAAATATTTCATGCATTTTTCTGAATTTTATGTGTTTTTTTTTTGAAAAACTTTCCTATAGCTTTTAAAAAATCACCCTTTATTTATTCACTCCGCGAGAGTATTGTGTCTTTGTGCATTTGTTTGTAACACCCAAAAGGAAACGATTTGGACCCATCGTTTATTATACAGATTTCACTCGATTTGCTTCAGATTTGGTCTAGTACCGTATAATTGAAGTGAAAATAGCTATGATCAGATATAGATATAGCCCTCATACAAATGTCGCTCCCGATTTTACTTTTTCCGCTCTAGAAACCACATATTTCACTCGATTTGCTTCAAATTTGGAACAGCACCTTATAGTTAAAGTGGAAACTGCTACGGAGAAAATAGGTCAGATCCGTTCAGATTTATATATAGCCCACATACAAATTTCGCTCCCAATTTGACTTTTGCCGCTCTAGAAACCACATATTTCACTAGATTTGCTTCAAATTTGGCCTAGTACCCTATAATTGAAGTGGAAATAGCTATAGTGAAAATCGAAGAGATCGGTTCAGATTTAGATATAACCCCCATATCAAAATCTGAACCGATTTGCCTCAAATTAAATAGCGTTCGTCCTTGATCCACAAAACTTATTCGTGCCATTTTTGTTAAGATCGGACTATAATTGCGACCTGTAATTTGATTACAACAATAGATGGACAGACGGACAGACGGACATTGCTAAATCGACTTAGAAAGTGATTCTAAGTCGATCGGTATACTTAACAATGAGTCTATCTCGCTTCCTTTTGGGTGTTACAAACAAATGCACAAAGGCATAATACTCTCGTGGAGTGTATAAAAATACTTCCCGATTTCACTTTTTTACAGAATTGAATAGTCGGCTCCGTCCGACTTTAGCATTTCCTTATTTGTTTTTCACTGTTCAATTGGTCATAACTCGTGATTTTTTATAATTTTTTCCATAAATTCGTATACAATATTATGAGAAGAATACATACACAAAAATAACAAAATATTTCCCTCACAAGGACTGAATCTACCCATAAATAATAACCCCTAATACTTTGAGTATTTCAGTATACTTTTCATCATGTACGCTTATATTTATTTCATATTTCATTTCATATTTATGCGCACTGTTTTTTAATAAATTATTATAATATTAATCAACAAGAGAACATGAGGCACCAATCTTCAAAAATATGCCCTAAATATTAGAAGCATTGTCAGTCGTTATTAGGTAGAAACAATTTCCCTCAGGTCCGATTTTCACATATGCAATTTCTTTATTCCAGCTACAGCCCAAATGTCCGTGCCATTGTGATAGGAAAAGTACTAATAAAGGGTGTTTTTTATTGGGGTATAGAACTTTAAGTTGGCATCACTTTTTTAACTGGCGGCCATTTTGTCAGCTGTCGAGTGATTAATATTTAGATTGGTTTGCCATTTCATCATGAACAGGTTGACAAAAGAACAACGCTTGCAAATCGTGCAAATTTATTTCGAAAGTAATGGTTCAGTTCGCGAAGTTCACCGCAAGCTCCGTCCATTGTATGGTCGACATAATCCTCCATCAGAGCAATTAATTCGGTTAACCATGGATCGTTTTCGCACTACGTTTACTCTATGTGATAATACGCATCCGCAGAGACGTCGAACAGTGCGCACCGAAGAAACAATTGCCGCTGTAGAGCAAAGTGTTGAAGAGGACCCGAATGAATCGATTCGCCACCGTGCACAGCAATTGGAGCTGCACAGCAATTGGAGAAAGTGGTTGAAAATTGGACCTGTAGAATTGGCTATATTCGAGCCAGCCGCGGCGGCCACATGCCCGAAATCATATTTAAACAATAATGGCATAAAATTATCCTTCCAATAAAGCCAAATTGGTGGACGTTAAAACGATTTTCTTGTGTTTTATTTCAATTCGAAGTTCTATACCTCAATAAAAAAACACCCTATATTGAAGATCCAATATGTTTTGTGTTCTCAGTAGAATGTACACACCTAATTTATCGATTTTAGCTACATCACTTTTCTTAATATCAGTTTTATTTTTTATTTTTACTCTAAAAGTGCTGATTTGAAAAAAGTCCTCTTATTTTCCGCGTCTACGCCAGACGAATTTTATGATTCTAGCTACAGTCGCTTGATTGTCGCCAATTTTAATTCCATTTAAATCCTGAAGGTATGAATACCAAAAGATCTCTTTAGTTTTCGCGTCTACACAGTCAGAGCAATGTACACAGCGCTATTTCACTATTTTAGCTGTAGCCGTTTGCTTGGTACCTTTTGTATCCTCAATCGCTTCATTTTCCGTTTAAAAGAAAAAATTTCGAAAATTTTCTTTATGTTTCGTGTCTATACAGTCAAATGAATGTATACACCGAATTTCAAGATTTCAACTTCAGCGGTTTGGTTGGTACCAATTTCATCCCGAATATCGAAAGATATCTCTTTTTTTCGAGTCTTCTCAGTCAGAGAAATACGCATCACTATTCTAACCACAGCCGTTTGGTTGGTACTACTTTTATCACCTTTCGTATCATTTTCCCCTTAAAAAATAAAAATAAGAAGAAATCATAAAAATTTTAATTATAAAAAATCAAATAATTGAGATTTTAGGCACGCCTTCCCACGCTGACTGAATTTCTCGCCTTCAAAATCTCCACTCAAATAACGGCCACCCTACTTTGCACTCTGATAATAGTACCTGACACATTTCATGTCATTTTCTGACACTGAACGCAGATGTTCATGTAGGAAAGTGTCCGCTAATGTTAGGTTTCACAGAGTGTAATATCCCCAAACACACATGTATATTCAAAATATTACAATCCCCAGAATGGCAGTAACGGTGCAAGCCGAATAAAATTGATATCCCTGTGGAATAAATAAGTGACTGGAATTACAGCAAACTTCCCCGGAAGCTAAGATATGTATTTAGTATTTCAAATGTATGTATGTATGTACAGTCTGTTGTGCCCACACCCACACACCAATGTGGCAACATCAACAAAATAACAACCTCATGCTACCATTATCTCTTCGGCGGATATCCCCCTATACCGAAAATCATACTTAGCATATTTGCAGATGATATTACACAATTGCATTAGCTGGTACATCCCAATTATCACAAGTGAATGTCTTTGCCAAGCAAATCTACGATTATCGTATCGATAATAATGATGATAATGATTATGTTCATGATGATGGTGAGTGTGTTGTCTGTCTGTCTGGCTGCCATTGAATTGCCTGCAGCACAACAGCTGAATATAGAAGCACAAAGCTCGCAACGAACGATAACAAATGCCGCCACCAAGAATCACAAAAACAAATATCGTGACATCAACTCAAACACACACAGCCACTCGCACAAATCAAATATCCTTATATGCACATGAATGTCGGAACGAACGAACGAAGAACAACAATCAAACAATACGCGAGATTATGAATTCAAAACAGATGGGATTCGCAGCAACAATAACATCAACAAGAGGAACAACAAAAATAATGAATACGAAATATACGTTCGTTCGTTCATTCTCCCACTCTGGCACTCTCTGTCTCACACACACACTCTACTCACACCGCACACTGCGAATAAATGCCATCTTAGAGGAGTATGAAAGTCAGTAGTGTGCGTTGTGTATGGGTGTATGGCGTAATGAAGGTGTTGTTATTTGGTTGCATGACATGTTGTGTGGGTGGGTGGTTGGTTGGGTTGGGTGGTTGGTGTGTATGCAAATGACGGCGTTATGAATTTCTCAGCTCATGCCATCTCCAAAACAACCTCGCATTCCACCATCCATCCACCTACCCACCATACAGGGTATGAAAACAATTGCGATGCCATTTCATGTTCGCTTCTTTAGATTGTTGCCAACGAAGGGAACATAAAGGACAACCGAACAATAAAAGAGGTTTTGTGATTACTAAACTCAAATGTAAATACGAATACACACCGAAATCTCATAGCAAATTTAGTATTTACATACCTAAATGTATTCACTTTCAGTAGCGCGCGCACAGTGGTTCAGAATCGCTTGTTATCGAACAAAAGTCAATACATTTTGTTGTAGTGAATGTTATCAAATAATGAATGGAATACCAATGAAGCAATTTTATGTAGTTCATATAAATTATACAGTTACTATAAATTCATCTTTAGTCATATTTAACGAATATTGCTAATATTATGGTAATTGATCCAATTATCCGACAGACAAACATAAATTATACAGTAGTAATAGGATGAATCGGACCGACATTTCAAAAGGGGGCCTATAACAACATTTTGTGCCTGGTCCAAAAGATGGAGCTATATATTTCTCATTCACGGTAGGTATTCCTAGTTGAAAAATATCACGATCTGCAAAATACATGATGAAGATATGATGTAAGATGTAGTTTCTAGAGCTGTAATAGAGCAGAATGGGGACCCATTTGGCTTATACCATAGTATGCACATATGGTCATCTCCCAAACAAGTAAGGAAAGGCTATAGACGGGCGGACTTTCTATCTCATTACAATTCAATTCGGTAAAAAAGTGAAATCGGGAAGGATTTTTGCATCCTGTAAATGTATCTGTTTGACAACAAATTTTAAATCGGAAAGGCCATTTGTATGGGGTATATTGAAACCTGGAACGATGTGACCCGCTTTCACCATGTATGTTTATTGGTGAAATATAATATGAAAAGTTTGGCCAAAATCGGATAAACATTCGGGAGCAACATTTGTATGAGGGTTATGTCTAAATCTGAACCGATCTTACCCACTTTCAGCACAGGTGTTTCTAGTTCGATTATAAAATGTTGTGCCAATTTTAAAGAGAATCAGGTACAATATGTGGTTTCTAGAGCGGAAAATGTCAAATCGGGAGCAACATTTGTAAGGGGCCTATATCTAAATCTGAATCGATCTTACCCAATTTCTGCATAGGTGTTTCTAGTTGGATTATAAGATGTTGTGCCAATTTTAAAGAAAATCGGGTACAATATGTGGTTTTTAGAGCGGAAAATGTCAAATCGGGAACGGCATTTGTATGGGGGCTATATCTAAATCTGAACCGATTTTCTTCAAATTAAAAAGCGATCGTACTTATCCCACTCTCACTCACTCACTTCACTCCCGATTTGACTCTTTTCACTCTAGATACCACATATAACAACAGATTTTCTTCAAAATTGGCAAAACATCTTATATTTTTACTAGAAACACCTGTGATAAAAATGTGTTAGATCGGTTCAGATTTATATATAGCTCCCATACAAATTTCGCTCCCGATTGAACTTTTTCCGCCCCAGAAACAACAAATTTTCACCGAATTTCTTCAAAGTGAGCATAACACGTTATATTTGAACTGGAAGAACTTATTGTGAACGTTTGTCACATTTTTCCATGTTTGGATATAGCCCCGATACAAATATTCTTATCGATTTGACCAATCGAACCAGATCATATTAGCCTATGATTAGGAAACATACAAAAATTCCTCCCGTTTTCACTTTTTTTACCGAGTTGAATTGTATTCGGTTGGAAAGTGGAGTGTATCATAGAGTCGGCCCCGCCCGACATTAGCCTTTCCTTTCAATCCGAATACAATTCAATTCGGTGAAAAAGTGAAAACGGGAAGGTTTTTTGTATCCTGTAAATGTATGTGTTTGACAAAAAATTTTATATCGGAAAGGACATTTGTATGAGGATATATTGAAACCTGGAACGAAATAGGTGAAATATAAAATGTATAGTTTGGCCAAAATCGGTTAAACTTATGGGAGCAACATTTGAATTTGGGCTATATTTAAATCTGAACCGATCTTACCCACTTTCACCATAGTTTTGTTTAGTTAGATTATAAGATGTTGTGCGAAATTTAAAGACAATCGAGCACAATATGTGGCTTTCAAAGCGGCAAAAGTCAAATCGGGAGCGACATTTATATGGGGGCTATATCTAAATCTGAACCGATCTTACCCAACTTAGAATCACTTTCTGAGTCGATTTAGCAATGTCCGTCTGTCCGTCTGTCTGTCCATCTATTGTTGTAATCAAATTACAGGTCGCAATAATAGCCCGATCTGAACAAAAATTGACAAAAGTAAGTTTTGTGGATCAAGGACGAACGCTATTTAATTTGAGGCAAATCGGTTCAGATTTAGATATAGCCCCCATACAAATGTCGCTCCCGATTTGACATTTTGCGCTTTAGAAACGACATATTGTATTTGATTTTCTTTAAAATTGATACAACATCTTATAATCCAACTAGAAACACCTATGCAGAAAGTGGGTAAGATCGGTTCAGATTTAGATATAGCCACCATACAAATGTCGCTCCCGATTTGACATTTTCCGCTCTAGAAACCACATATTGTACCCGATTTTCTTTAAATTTTGCACAACATCTTATAATTCAACTAGAAACACCTATGCAAAAATTGGGTAAGATCGGTTCAGATTTAGATATAGCCCCCAAACAAATGTGGCTCCCGATTTGACTTTAGCCGCTTTAGGAACCACATATTGTACTCAATTATCTTTAAATTTGGCACAATTGTATTCGGATTGAAAGTGGAGTGTATCATAGAGTCGGCCCCGCCCGATTTTAGCCTTTCTTTCTTGCTGAAATATAACATAATCTGCAAAATTTTATCAAGATCCAATGTAAGATTTGGATTCAAGAGCGATAATAGTGTGACCTGCGGCCCCATTTGTATGGGGGCTATACCAAAACATTGACCTATATAGCTCGCTTTCAAAATAGGTGTTTCTAGTCTAAATGTAACATTGAGTGGGAAATTTGATCACGATACAATAAAACGGTTTCCTCCAATTCAACCGATGGTCCTTGGACCAAAAAATTAACTTCTGCCAAATTTCACGACGGATTCGGACAACAATTGCGACCTGTAGAGTGCGAACAAGCTTAGATGGACAGCGGACGGACGGACATACAGACACCGTTAAATCGATTCAGCTAGTGATTCTAAGCCGATCCGTATACTTAAATTTGGGTCTAGCTCGATTATTTCTTGGTGTTACAAACATTTGGCGCGAAACTAACTTATAATACCCTAGTCCAAGAAGTGGTGTAGGGTATTATAATATTTCAAGTCCTCTAATATATACAAATATAACACTTCAAGTACAATTACAATGTGAACATGAGACAGCAATTGTCAAAATTTTCACTGCAACCGTTTGGTTTGTATTATCCCTTTTCGCGTCACTATAATAGTACAAATTTAGAAATGTTCCTTTATGTCCGCGTCCACACGGTCGGATGAATGTATACATTGAATTTCATGATTTCAACTTCAGCGGTTTGTGTTGTACCATTTTTACCCAAAATCCACTTAAAGGGATGTGCATTCCAAATTTCATGTTTCTAGCTTTTGTCGTATTATTGGTATCATTTTAATCCTCTTTCCGCTAAATATTTTATTTAATTACTGATGATTTTATGCAAAAAATATCAAATGCATATTAAGCAGAATTTTTCAAAAACATTTACTTAAATAATCTAAATATTGGGAGTTATTTTCAGTCCTTGTTAGGAAAACATTTTTCCCTCTGGGCCGATTTAGCCCACTTTGTATCCCAAACGATCTGTGAATATACCCCAATCGTACGGTGGAGGGTATGCAAAGTCTAGGATATTAGCTATTAAATTTTTTATACCATCCACCTCCAGGATGGGGGTATACTAACTTTGTCATTCCGTTTGTAACACCTTGAAATATCGACCTGAGACCCTATAAAGTATAAATATTTTCGATCGTCATAAAATTCTAAGACGATCTGGTCATGTCCATCCGTCCGTCTGTTGAAAGCACGCTAGCATCTAAACGAAAGGAGCTAGAACGTTCAAATTTTCCATAAATACGTCTTATAGTCGTAGATCGGATGGGATGGGGCGAAATCGGCCCAAAGGGAAAAATTTTTCCCTCACAAGGACTAAAAATACATATAATAATCCCTAATATTTTAGAGTATTTAGGTATATTTTCAATATATCTGCGTGTACTTACTTGATATTGGGTATGCGCATTTCCCCGGTAACAAAAACGTGCACCATAAAGTGATTCTTATTTGTAGGGGGTGAAATGGGGGCAAAAAAGGTATAAAAATGGTACATATTAAACGACAACAGCTAGAAGCATGAAATTCAGTGTCTTTTTCAAATTAGTACTTTTAAGGGGTAAAATGGGAATAGAGGGATAAAAATGTTACCAACCAAACGGCTGCACCTAGAACAATCGAATTCGGTATGTAGACACGTTAACTAAACGGATTTTTCGAAATTCGTACTTAGAATGAAAAAGGGGGTACAAATACTACGAACCAAATGGCCTCAGCTGGAATCATGGAATTCCTCTGACTGCATAGACACGCAAAATAAAAAGTTTTTTCGAAATTCATACTTTTTCTTTTACGGCAAAAATTAGTTGAATCATAAAGTTGGATTTTCAAAATGTGTACATTTGGAATTAAAATTGAATGAAAATACAACAAATTGAAGCACCCACTATCAAGCAATATTTATGGTGATCAAGCTTTTTGAAAATATAAATAGAAGATTATTTATTTTTTGAATTGGCGTATCGGTAGCCTTGCCTTATAAGCGTGGTTGGAAATAATTAAAATGTTATATTTCTTTATAAAATTATTTTTTTAATATTTGTAATTGTTTTGATTTGGCTATATAAAAAATTATATTTTCCTGTAATATTACTGCACTTCTACGAAAATCGACATAATCTGTGGAATGCAATCAATGGTGGAGGGTATATAAAGTTCGGCCAGCAAAGACGTCTTTCGAAAAAATTAAAATGTTCCTCAATATATTGGAGACTTCTCCTAAATAACAGTGTCTGTGTGAAAGTGAAATTCGCAACATATAAGCGGATATGAGCGGAAATATATTTACTTAATGAGAGTAAAAATGTTAAAGGTGATTTTAGCGAAAATTAGATTTTTTTGTTAAAAACAATTGAAAAAATGTATAAAAAAAGTAAAAACGACGTTAAGTTAAGCCGGGGCGAGCTTTATATACCCTCCACCATGGATTGCATTCCACAGAGGCTGTCGATTTTCGTAGAAGTGCAGTAATATTACAGGAAAATATATTTTCTTTAATATAGCCAAACCAAAACAAATATTGAAAAAATAATTTTATAAATAAATATAATATTTTATTATTTCAAGCCACGCTTATAAGACAAGGCTAACAATACATTTACACTATATATATCGAAACAATACTTCAAGCAATTCAAAAAATAAATATTAAATATCGAGGGAATGTATACTCCGAATTCCATGATTCTAGCTGGGGTCATTTGGTTGGTACTATTTTTATCCGTTTTTGTTCTTTTGAACCCCAAAAAGTACGAATTTCGAAAAAATTCTTCTATTTTACGGGTCTACGCAATCAGAGGAATGTATACGCCAAATTTCATTATTTTATGTGCAGCCGTTTGGTTGGTACCATTTTTATCCCTCTATTCGTATTGTATCCATTAATAGTACGAATTTGGAAAACATATTTTTATATTATGTATCTATTCAATTAGAGGAATGTGCGGGCGGGGCCGACTATATGATACACTCCACTTTCTCCCCGAATACAATTCAATTTGATAAAAAAGTGAAAATGGGAAGGATTTTTTTATGTTTCCTAATCATGGGCTAATACGACCTGAATTGGGTCAGATCGAGAAGAATATTTGTTTCGGAGTTTTATCCAAACATGGAATAAAGTGGCTCACTAGCACAATAGGTTCTTCCAGTTCAAGTATAACGTGTTATGCTCAATTTGAAGAAATTCGGTGAAAATATGTGGTTTCTGTGGAACTATTGGGTGTTTCTAGTGGAACTATTAGATATTTTGCCAAATTTGAAGAAAATCTGTTAAGATATGTGGTTTCTCGAGCGGAATTGGGAGCGAAATTTGTATGCGAGCTATATATAAATCTGAACCGATCTGACCTATTTTCACCACAAGTATTCCTAGTTTAAATATAAGATGTTTTGCCAAACTTGAAAACAATCTGATAAAATATGTGGTATCTAGAGTGAAAAGAGTCAAATCGGGAGTGAAATTTGTGTGGGAGCTATATATAAATCTGAACTGATCTGAAACATGTTTACCACAGGTGTTTCTAGTTGAAATATAAGATGTTTTGTCAATTTTAAAGAAAATCTGTTAAAATATGTGGTATCTAGAGTGAAAAGAGTCAAATCGGGAGTGAAATTCGTATGGGCGGTATATCTAAATCTGAACCGATTTTCTTCAAATAGCGTTCGTCCTTGTCCCGAAAAACTTCGTTGTGCAAAGTTTCATTTGGTTCTGGCTACAATTGCTACCTGTATCGTCATTACAAGAATGGATGGACAGACAGACGGACATTGCTAAATGGATTCAAAAAGTGATTCTAAGTCGATCGGTATAATTAACAATGGGTCTATCTCGCTTCTTTTTGGGCGTTAAAAACAAATACACAAAGATATAATACTATCGTGGAGTGTATAAAAATATGCTTAAATACTCTAAAATATTAGGGGTTATTATGGGTTTTTTCAGTCCTTGTGAGAGAAAAAAATTTGCCTTTGGGCTGATTTTGTCCAGTTTAAATCCCAACCGATCTACGACTATAAGACGCATTTATGGAAAATTTGGACGTCCTAGCTCCTTTCGTTTAGATGCTAGCGTGCTTTCAAAAGACGGACGGACATGGCTAGATCGTCTTAGAATTTTATGACGATCAAGAATATATGTACTTTATAGGGTCCCAGGTCGATATTTCAAGGTATTACAAACGGAATGACAAAGTTAGTATACCCCCATCCTGGAGGTGGAGGACATAAAAATAAAATATTTTTGGTCTTGATTTAATGAATATGTATAGCTCAATGCACACAACAAAAAATTTTTACGTCTCGGACACAATTTGTTTACTTTTTTGTTGCATAATGTAACCCCCAAAATCAAAGCCGCTATCAAGTTTTTAGGGTCTCAATTATAAATATAAACACTCGCAATTCCCCCGACATTTATCGGGAAAATTTAAAGTGTTGTTTACTTATTAACTTATTTTAAAATTTCTATAAAACACGATACTGTTGTAGGCAGGTGCTCTGCTCTTCTGTTTTCGTAAATAATCGCCCATTAGCATGAAGCGTTGATCCTTTTCTATTTATTTTGCTATTTGTAAAAGTGGAAAATTATGATAAACTGTGATAAACATATGTAGGTCAGACTGGATCTCAGCCCTCGCTTATATGATGATTTTCTCCAATTGTTATTGTTTAGTTAGTACGAATAAACGCCTTAAAATATCCCTGAACACATTAAGTGCCACGTCGTACGTTTCCGTACGACAGTGATTGCTTTTACTTATAGCCCAAAAAAAATGTTTGGCCTCCTGGGAAGGTTTGCGTCAAAACCGCTTGGCATGGTATGTCAGTTGGAAACATAATAACATGGTGTCCGGGGAAGCTCTTCATGTTGCGAAGAGTTTAGGATAGGATCGCCTTTTTTACTGCCTGCAAACCACTGTGCCGCGATGGAGAGCACTGCCACAATGGGCAAGGGGGGTGGCAGGTATAACAATGTTAGCGGCGGGTGCTGAGAACGATGTTGCGTTGATGGCGGGCGGTTGTATGGATTTTTATGTATGCATGAAATTTGTTTGCGATTTGTTTATATAGCTTTTAGTTCGGTGTTTGTGGCAGATTTTAATAAGCTTAAAGCCATTGTAATCACGCCAAATGCAAACAACAGAACAGAACAGAAGAGAAATAGCATTAAGCCAGTTTATGACAAAAGCCCCGGTTGCTATACAATATCATTTCCGTTTCCGCAGACACCCAACCCCCTCCCGTCATAACCGACGGCAATGACGACCAAGCCAAGCCAATTGAAGCCATTAAAGAAATTGCGGTCGGTTAAAGGCAGCACATCAACGCACACTAACAAACAAATTAGTTGTGGCAAACGCGACCCGACGCGACGAAACGAGTGCTGTAGTGGGACCGGCACAAACACACGGTCGGGGCAAAGGGCATAATTTAAATGCAAAATAATGACAGCTAATGTGAGTATGTTGAATATTTGATTATGTGAAATGGCATAGGTTAACGCCAGGGCGGGGAGGGGGCTAACATTGGCGACTTTCCACGGCAGACATGTGTCCGTCTTTGGAACGTTCAAGTGGGGGGAGGGGCTAGCATTCAAGGGATGTTGAAAGTTCTCTGAGATACGACCCATTCATAACTGAGACCCGAGCCTAGTTCACAAAGTGTGCCAATCTCCCAGACATGACTCCATGGGATAGTGCACGACTTTTCGATTTTGATATGCTAGAACCGCTAATTTATAATTTTATAGGGTTCGGAAAAAAATCATGAGCCAAAAAATGGGGTGTAAATGGGCGATGAGGTTAATCCCGATGAGGATCAAAAGTGAGGGAAAAGGGGTGAAAATACACAAAAAGCCCCAAAACTGTCTCGGAGTCTCCCCCAGAGAGGTTAAATGTAAGACTGACTCCCATTAATGTTCCCTCCCCAACATTTTTCGGGCACATATACCCACTACCTCCACTATTTTTTTTATAAAATTTGTTCCCACCGCTATCACTGGCCCAAGGAGACCCCTAGTGAAGCCAAATGTACGACCGATCGCCAATATTTTTTTTAACGGAGGAAAGTCCCCAATTTGTCCCCAAGTCACCCCTAGAGGGAAGACATGTAAGTCTGGGCCCCATTTTTTCCCAAACATACCTGTCCCCTATCTTCACTCCATAATGGGGCATTTCTGCATTTCTATAAAATTTTCTCCAACCACTCTAACTGCCCCATGGAGTCGCCTGGTGAAGTCCAGTCTTGTATGACTTGCCCTCAAAATTTTTTCAGCCCAAATACCCACCATCTGCAGCCCTTAAAACCCCCATACATCTGCCTATTGTCCCGCAGTAGACCCTAGAGGGGAGAAATGTAAGAGTGGCCACCAATTATTTTCCCTCCTCAACATTTTCCCCAAACATACCTACCCTCGATCACCACTCCTTAGGGAAAAGTTGATAGATTTCCTATAATACTTAAGGCGCTCCCAAAAAAGCAAAATTTATATAAAATTTGGAGCCAGATGTCATCTATTAATGCAACGACTCTTTCGGCAGCGCCTGTGACATGATGTAATTTTCATAATATTTTTAGCGATTGTTGAGGGCAATTTTTGGAATTGTTGTGTATTTTCACCACTTTCACTAACTTTTGACTACGATGAGCGCCCACTTATAATAATCTCACCACGCCGATTTTATACCCTCCACCTCCAGGATGGGGGTATATTCACTTTGTCATTCCGTTTGTAACACCTTGAAATATTCATCGGAGACCCCATAAAGTATATATATTCTGGGTCGTGGTAAAATTATAAGACGATATAGCCATGTCCGTCTGTCTGTCTGTTGAAAGCACGATAGCGGCCGAACAAAATGAGCTAGGAGGTTCAAATTTTTCCTAAATGTGTCTTATGGTTGTAGATCGGTTGGGATTGAAAGTGGACGAAATCGGGCCAGAGGGAAAAATTTTTCCCTCACAAGGACTGAAAATACCCCTAATATTTAGTGTATTTCAGCATGTTTTTTTAACATATTAGCTTGTATTTACTTGATATTCGCAATGCGCATTCCCTTTATAGCATAAAAGGCCACCATAGAGTGATTTTTATTTGTAGGGGGCGAAATGGGACAAAAAGGGATAAAAATGGTACCTTTCAAACGACAACAGATAGAAACACGAAATTTGGCGTGTACATTCCTCTAATAGATTAGATAAATAATATAAAAGTATTTTTTCTAAATTCGTACTTTAAAGGGTTTAAATGGGGCAAAAGGGATAAAAATAGTACCAACTAAACGGCTGCACCTAGAATAGTGAAATTCGATATATACATTCCTCTGATTGCGTAGACACGTAAAATAAAATTACTTTCCAAAATACGTACTTTTTGGGGTTCAAATGGTAAAAGGGGATAAAAATAGTACCTACCAAATGACAGCAGCTAGAATCATGAAATTCGGAGTATACATTCCTCTGACTGTGTAGACACGAAAAATAAAACGTTTTTTTTTTCAAATTCGTACTTTCAAGGGATACAATGGCTACAGGGGATAAAAATAGTACCAACTAAACGAATACAGCTGTGTAGATACGTAAAATAAAGTGATTTTAGATAGTCGTACTCTTGAGGGGGCAAATTGGAAAAAGGGGATAAAAATGGTACCAACAAAATGGCCGCTGATAGAATCATGGAATTCGGTGTATACATTCCTCTGACTGCATAGACACGTAAAATATTTTTTCCCAAATTCGTTTGTTGATTTTACGACAAAAAATGGTAGACTCATGAAGTTGTCTTATACTGCGTACGTGAGAGATATGGTATTTTCAAAATTTATACTTTTGAAATTAAAATAGGATGGAAATACAACCAACCAAACGACTGTAGCTGAAAATACACTCTCTATCCCCCAATATTAAGGGTATTTATGATTGCTCCCTTATATTTACTTTATGAATTGAAGTATTATATCCATTATATGTATACATACTATACAAATATTGGTAGCTTGGCTTATTAATTAAATTTCTTATTTTTAAAATTTGTTGCGGACATTCCTCTTGTAGCTTGGAAGCACCACAAAGAAAATAAAAGTTTTAGTGGTCGAAATGGGACAAAAAGAGATAAAATATGGTACCAATGATACGACAACAGCTAGAATCATGAAATTCGGTGTGTACATCCCTCTAATTGCATAGACATGTAAAATAGAGAGATTTTTCGAAATTTGTACTTTTAAGGGATATAATTAAAAAGAGGGATAAAGATGGGATCTACCAAACCGCTGAAGTTGAAATCATGAAATTCGGTGTATAAATTCTGTCTATGAAGACTTGAAAAAGGGTTTTTTTTTCGAAATTTGTACATTTGTGCGGAGAATGGGGATATCTTTAAAATTTATACTTTTCTTATCACTTTGTCTGTATCTGAAAATGCTTCTTTCTAATGGCGACTGACAATCGCCTAATATTTAGTCATGATCACTTTCACAAGTTCATCATTTTATTTATATATAGTAGTCGATGTTAAGCAGTGCGCATAAGTATACATTATAGTTTGAAATAATAATCTCATATATCGTAATGTGCATAAAAATATCAAAATTTTCGTAATATGGTACTGTGCTTCTATGTAAAGTCGACTTCCTTTAATCTGCTGGTAATACTATAGAATGCACTCCGTGGTGGAGGGTATATTAGATTCGGCCCGGCCGAACTTAACGCCTTCTTACTTGTTTTTGGCTCATTTCATTTTTTCGAACCTCCTAAAATGTCCATACAACACTAATGTACAACAGAATGTTAATATGTATATTTAAAATATTAAATTATAAAAGCTATAAAAAAATAAATTATATATAAAATTTTAACTTTAAAAATTAAATTTTAACTATAAAAAGTACTGATTTTTTCCAATTTCTAGTTTTATTGGAAAGGTTAAACATTGCCATTTAATAATGGAATACAATATCATTCATACGACTACCACGACTGGTTCGGCAGTACCTCATCCGATCAACCCAATTTTTCAGTACAGCCCAAAATCCACACGGAATGGTGACTCGTTGTGGATGCATTGGCTTCTCAATAGTCTCGAATGAGTTCTCTTAATTTTGCTTATTGACAAGGCCAACGAGATGAAACTGAGAAGGCTGAACCGAAAGCCAATATCTTCTCGAAAATTTCTTACAGTTTACGTCAAAGACTACTAACTACTACTACTTTAGAAGTAAGTTTTTAATATTTCCCAATTTTGTTCGAGCGTATAACGCACAGTGGAATATTTTCATACAAGCTGCGGCAAAAATTAGAAGAAATATAGCTAAAACATTGAAATTTCCAACACTTCCCTTAAATCGTCAAATTATATCAGAAACAAGTAAGAAAACTTCAGTCGGCAAAACCGACTCACTCTCAGAGAACATATCTACGAAAATTATAAGGACATACATTTTACTCAGGACCGGAAGATATGTGTGGAAGGTACTATAAGGTTTGTGGCATATGGTCCTAGCTTCCACATTTATAAAAGATTGTTTTATCATGATCAAGTATGAGGTCATTGTGGATTTCAGGCACCGGTATAGAATTTAATTTTACCTATGATAGAGACATTTATGTCGTAGGTACTAGAAGGGGCGTGACTAAAGCATAAATATTTATTACGTTTAAGGCGTTTATAAAAACATTTTCACATATCAAACTGCACTGATTTTGGTTACCCGTATTGAAGTTATAAGGGTTTTATTTAACCCATGCTTATGTCACTTTGTGTGGGAAGTACTAGAAGGGGTGTGACAATATCGCCCACATTTGAAGTGTATCAAACGTCCATAAAAGCATTGTCAAATGTCAAATTTCAGAGTATTCCGACAATCCGTATATAAGTTATAACCGCTTTCATTTTAGGTAGGTTGGGGTGGTTTATGTGGGAGGTACCAGAGGTGGCGTGACAATTTCGCCCATATTCGAATTTAAACTAAGTTTGACAAAGATATTATCATGTACAAAGTTTGAATTGATTCATTAACTCTTTTCGAGAGTTATCGTGTACACCAGCCAGTCACTCATTCAATGCGTTACACTTACTTACTGTTTCTGTCCCAAATGATATATACCCTCCTACTCTATATAAGTTAAAAAGAAAAAACGTTTCTTAATTTAATATATATGTTAATACAAATCATGACCAGTGATTTCATTTGAGTTAACAATTAAATGAAAATTGTCAGTGCCCAAATAAATTTTTGATTTTTTTTTTTTAAATTTTTGATAAAAATTATATCATGTTTTAATCGATGACACACGGCTATTATAACTTAATTAATAACTTAAAATTAAAATCGGCCCAATATTTACACACGCTAGCATATCATAAAGCCATACATCCCTAAAGTATGCTTTAAATAAATTTTCCAAAATACATTAACGGAGAATAACGAAGGAAGTATTGCTTCATTTTTGGCTTAGAAGGTTTTACCATTTCAGTAATTATATCGATGTTTGCAGCCATAAGCAGAATATTCTCTTTAAAATGAATAAATTTGACAATTGTTTAACAATATCTGTAAATTCCGACGCATCGGCCGCCCCCGCTAATATAGTTTTATACTGTAGAACATTAATAATACTAAGTAAATACAACTTTCAGGTAAACCACTGTCTGAAAAGGAAAGCAAAAACGTAATTACAATTACAAGAGCTCCAATTTTCTACGAACTAATCGAAATTTCAATACCATAAATGGTTTCCGAGATACATCCCAATAAAATAATCTCTATTATGATGAAATGTTCAACTATTTTAGCATTTATGAACTTAAAATGCATCCACAGCTAAATTTAGCCGCGATATTGGGAACATCTTGTGGACCATGCTTAATAGGAATGTTCATTTGAAAAAATAATCAGTAAAGTCGAGATTTGGGCGCATGAAATTTGAGAGTTTTTGCCGCTGATAATACTCTGTGTGGCGTCCCACTGGGCAAACAAACAAAAACCTGAAAATAAAATCACAAATGAATGATATTCTACCTTTCAAAGTCAAAGAAAAAGGTAGGTCAAAATAAAAATTTTAAAAGACCCACCCTATACTTTGTGCAATGAAATTGTTGCCAATCAATTGATGAATTTAGTTGCAGTGTGTATGCAACAGCAAAAAGGTGAAAATATACTGGCGTTCCTTGTGATTGTATGTGTTTTTCAGCCTCATACGGCTAATAAAGGTCAGTAATTTACAGGAATTGTTGAAATGGGCTAACAAAATCCTTCGGCGATAAAGCAGCACCAACAAAACACAATTTTTGCATTAGAAATGACGGCACACGAGCGCACCATCCCATAACCACCCCTTTTGCAACCTAAAAGAAGTTGGAAACACCCCCCCCCCAACAAAAAAAAGGACAAAACTGCCAACAACCTGATGAAAAGGGGCAAAATAAAATGGAAATTAAATATGCACAAGACCAACCGAAAACAAACAAAACCGGGCAAACAAAAATACCATCACGTTATGTAAAGTGACTAAATTTCCCTCCCCCCTACCCTTCATCCTCATCCTAACACACAAACATCCTTCATCACTGCTAGGATGTGGGTTCGGATATGTTTGTGTGAGTGCGTGTATAAGTTTAGAGTTCCAATGTAAATCATTTAAAGCAGCCGAAATGTGAGATAAGACTGTAATGAACTGCTTGGGGCACGAGGTTTTTGGCTAAAAACAGCCACGCCAAACCCAATTGCGTTGGCGGCATTGGCGTTGCCTTTTCGAGCCGAAAATATATCTGATTTATTATGTATGTGTATCCTGATCCTTCTGATGTGCTTTTGCAAACCGCCACCACCAACCAACCAACTCCATCCTCCAAAAGGCCAACATTGGTGGTAACCAACCCCTTTTTGTCTGCCCGAACAAATTTAGCATGTCTGGGAATTACATACCAGCCATCCAGCCAGACATTAAGTGTTTGGGATCATAATTTAAAACCCAATTTTTGCAGGTTGTATTTTTTTTTGTTTTGTTTTGTTTTTATTATTTCTCAATTGACAGGGGAGTTGTTAATGTATGCTTTTAATAGAATTTCGTATAAAATTGACCTCTGCATATGCCAGAGGGCCAGGCCCACCAGACGGACTTTCATTGTTGTCTGAGGATTTGCGCTCGTGACCCGTGCCATTGCTGGCCACACAGGAAGGATGTGCATTTCAAATGTGTGGCGTTGAAAAATTTAAAACTTTGTTTCGAATTAAATTTTTAGGTTAAAGGAAAAGTTGAGAAAGCCTTGTTGATGATGATAAAAGGATATAAGTCTGCCGATCGGAAGGGTTATATCCGGTTTGAAGAACTAATATTCACTTTGATTCATCATTTCAATGTTTGTGGAATGCGGTAGTAAAACAAGGCACATTTTATCTTTAATATTTTGAAATAGTAACCGATTTGATTGGAAATAGATCATGTGTCCCAGCTGTTACAACTAAATTGGTATTATTTCTGCCTAAATTTATATTGAAACATAAGCATTAGCCGTCTACAATCTATGAAAAGACTTTTGCTTACAACTTCAGCATATGACAACTATCAACTGTTAGTTTTGTTGTGATATCCACGTCCCTAATATATTGAACACCGTACTCCTCAAGTAAACGATTTGCAGACCTTTTGAAAAAATATATTTTTTTAATGTCATTTTATGAGAATGGGACCAATTCTAAGGACACAAGTACAAGTACAAGTACAAGTAAGAAAACGTCAGTCGGCTAAACCGACCCTCACTCTCAGAGAACATGTCTATGGAAATTATAATAACTTAAATTTTACGTCGGGCTGCATGATTTGAGTGGAAGGTACTAGAAGGTTCATGGCATTTGGTCATAGCTTCCACAGTTATAAAAGAATTGCAAAAACATGATCAAATATCAAACCATAGTGGATTCCACGCATCAGAGTAAAATTTATGAAGGATTTAATTTTACTTAGGTTATAGACAATTGTGTGGGAGGTACAAGTAGGGGCGTGGCTAAACCGTAAATATTTCTTAGGTTTAAAGTGACTATAAAAACAGTTTGAAATATCAAATTTCATCGGTTTTATTTCCTTAACATGGCTCAAACAGCTTAAAAAGTCGTGAAACGGATTTGGTCCAAACATAATTGGGGTCTTAAGTCACTCCTTTAATGCGTTACACTTTTTTTCCGTCCCAAGTGATATATATCCTCGTACTCTGTGGAGTGAGGGTATAATAAACCTAACACTAAATTAATAAATAAATGTGTATTTACCGCAAATTCACATTTATTTATTGGTGGAACGACAGTTGTGGAAAGCTCGAAATGATGATTTTCCGTGAAAATAAAATTTCCATAAAATTGTATTTGATCTCAGATAGTTTTCTGGACAGTCACATTATCATGATTTCTGATCAAAGTCATAAGTTCTTCCAACGGAATTCACTTTCTGGCAACCATCTCATATCGAGTTCATTCTTTGGGATGATATTCAAAGCCTTCTTAAGAAGAATAATAAAGTGGACAACCATGTTATATATGCCGCCAAAGAAATTAAAGAAATTTGAATTCTAATAAAAATAGATGCGTAATGTTTTTAGCTAGTACAATTCGAGTTCAAATTAAATTAACAGCAGGGAAGAAACTGGCGAATAGGAGTTATTCCTTCCTTCAAGGATTTTAGAATTGGTTGATTTTAGAATTTTGATTTTTTTGGTGATTTTAGAAATCAAAGAACATACACCTATTCAGTGGGTCAGGGGTTTCAAATATAGGAAACGTATTGGTTAAACTAAAAGAAAGTAAGACAAATTTAATAAATTGTCTATGCAATTAGCATATACTGTCGCAGCGAGAGTCTTCAATATTTGTGAAAGTTTACGAATAATTAATCTGCAGAGTTGTTCAAAAATGGGAGGGATTGGAAAATGGCGCGTGGCACCACCCATACGAAGTTAAAATCTGTTATCGAATATATACAGTTCTGTGCGTAGTTGGTAACAGTTACAATAATGACATTTTGTGAGTACATCTAGCATGAACATGCGTAGTTGTGCCTGTATTGCAAAAGTGGGCGTGGCACGCCGCATACGAAGCTAAAACCTATTATCAAATATATTCAGTTCTATAACACCTAACGTGCTGAAATTTTGTGTGAGTAGATCCAGTGTAAATGCAAGTAGTCATTAATAATTAAAATAAACTAGTAAAAACGGCGTTGAGTTTGGCCGGGCCGAACTTTATATATATTACAGGAAAATATAATTTTTTTAATATAGCCAAACCAAAACAAATAAAAATATTGAAAAATTAATTTTATAAATAAATATAATATTTTAATTATTTCAAACCACGCTTATAAGGTAATGCCTCTGTACCATTGTATCCCTTGAAAGTCCTAATTTCGAAAAATTCGTCTATTTTCCGTGTCTACGCAGTCAGAGGAATGTATACTCCGAATTTCATGACTCTAGCTGCGGTCATTAGATTGGTACTATTTTTATCCCCTTTTTTCATTTTAACCCCAAAAAGTCCTACAAACGTTGTTTCTCTGTGTGACTACCGTCGAGAATATTTTTGACGATTTTCCAACAGAGATTTTCTGACAAATCAAACTGTCTGTTCAATATAATTGGACATTTGGCTAGTCCTAATGGCCATTTCAGACTACATTACTGTCCTGCTAAATTGTCAAATTCCAATATTTGCCAGAGCTATCAATACATAGAGACAAAATAAAAATGGTTTAGTGGAATTATCAGTCTATATACCTTCAGACATGAGATCGTAATTGTAAAAGAAAAAATTTTTCGAACCACGATAATGGCGGTAGAAACAATAAAGCTATACCAATTCAATTCAACAATTTTAAAAGTAGAAGTTGTTTTATACCACCCCTATTAAACAAGAAAATATTAAACAATATTAATATGATTCTTTACGTTGCATCAATCACTTATCATCCTTCAAAAAGCTATGGAAATATCCTTTTTAAATCCCATATTCAATAAATAACTGTTGATTTCCCCGTCTTTCCAGCACTTCACGTGGAAGACATTTACGCACAGTTTAAATTTTTCCACATGTTTTCACTCCACTCTCGCGAAGCTAAATTCTCGGTCAAGTGTTTTCCCCATTTCCGTGTTCATGCTGATTTTCATTTTCACTTCCATTTCCAGTTTGTGTGTTGCAGTCATTGAAAGCCAATTACGCTTCAACCGCCGCCGACGCCACCGCCAATGCGTCGGTAAATACCATTCAAAGTTTAAATCCGCCGGATAATTGACTTCGATGGTGCATTTATCAAAAGCAATTTAACTGCCGCCACCAATGCTCCGGCAAGGTCCTACCCTCCCCCTCCACCATCCTCGCACCCTAATTAGCTTAATGGATTTTATTGATTATTCGAATATAAATAGTTTGTTAATAGTCGAATGCAGTTTGTAGCTGGAGGTTGAGAAATTAGATATCATGTTTGCTTGCCTAAGGCGTACCGTTTTTGCCATTAATAATTTCACTTTCCAAATGTAATTTATTAGATTTCGACAAATCTGAAAAAAAAATTGAAATACAATGACAGATGACATTTTCCAAAGCTTTGGGAATGAAATTGACAGATTATTGACTTCCCAGCATGATTTATTCAGTTTTAATGAGTGCTAATTGTTTGTATATATGACTCGAATATTGAATTGATTATGACCTTGAACTTGTACGCTCACAGGGATAATCAAGCATGAATATATAAATCACTTGACACTGGCAGAGACTGGTGTCGAAATTAGTGTCTTGGAAGAAAAAAAATTTACATTACTATCCTGATTCGAAAAAATATTTAAGAAAATCCTCCTTCCTATCGCGCAACAACGAAACTGCATTTATTTGCATTAATTGTGATTATCATCAGGTTGTTCGTCAATCTAAGTAAGACAATTTTGCTTATTGACATAGCCATTAGCCCAGAAGTAGGTCTCATGGGTAGGTAGGTGGTGTAGCCGCCATATTTCGCACTGGGCATGAATAAATGTCACATTGCCCCGCATGTAAAAACGAACTTTAAATGAACCCAAAATAATATTAATGAACCTTTAATGATATTAATTTCAATAGTATTTAATAGACAATTATCTTTATTGTCTCTCAAGTCAATTGAATTTTTATTAAATGATTTATTTTCCCAAACAAATGAGACTCAGTCTCAATGACAACTAAGGCCTTCCAGAGGAAAATTGCCTTGGATAGAATACACACGTACACTTGCGTGGCAAGTACATATTGTGGGAATGCAACAGATGTTGGACAACAGGTGATGGACAGTAAATTACATTTAAGTTGGCCAGACACAGTGATTATTATTTAACCGACGAAGGACGTCCTTGAAGTCTGCATGAACTTAAAGTGGATTTTGTAATTACCATTAACGTAGTCAATGTCAGGCCTGACAATCTAACTGAAATTAAAGCTACCACAAGGACGAACAAGAATTATACTATTCATTACAAATTCATCGGCATACAGGAGAATTGTTGTTAACGAACACGAGACTTTTCTCCATGGAAAACTCGTTCAAAAGAATATCTTAAATTTATATATTAACATAGAGATTTATGACATACCGAGCATTCAACATTTAAGGTTGGCTAGGTGGCAGTCAGATATACTTTTTTGTTGCACTGGAACTAAATAAATAAACTGAATTGAATTGAAATCAATCTTCTGATTCACTTTGACCATTGTGATACCACCAGGTTCTGCACCTCTCTTCGGAATCAACCTGTGCTGCTCTCACAGCACTTTCCCATCTATACTGGTCAGTTTACCCAAGTTTTCAACGTAATCTGTACCCACTGTTACTTAACGCCATCTAGCCCCATTAAGGAGTGGATATGGAAATTTATGGAGATCGGCCTTACATTTAACCCAGCTAGAGGCGACTCCGGGGTCTTTCTGTCATAACTGAACAGAATCCTATCAGTTTGGTGGAACTGTTGTCCCTTAGACGGAGTCTAGAGGAGACAATTTATAAGAACAACACAAACTATGGTTTTTAATATATTATTTTAGCACGAATTGCTGCTTCGTACGAAGTACACAAACACAACTCTGACAGTCGTAAAATAAACAATAGCGCCATCTGCATGTGGATGTCATACGTGCATCAGGTGATGTCGATCATATGGTCGATCTTTCATATGCCATCATCAGCTGATGTCGATCATATGGTCGATCTTTCACATGCCATCATCAGCTGATCGATCATATGGTCGATCGTCAACATCCCGGCACTAGTGCGAAATGGCGATGACGCCGCTTAAATTGTAGTTGTTCACATTTTGTTGTTTTTGTGTTTGAAGTACTGTGTGGTTGTGTATATTGTTGTTGTAGTTCCATGTACATGATTACGTGGTAGATGCTGCCGTGACTGCGTATTCTTGTGTCGACTTGGGCTATTTCTTTCTATAAAACTGAATAATGACTCGTAGAGTCGTGTTGTGAGAAGCAACGTATATTTGCTTTATTCGACCGTCACTGGCTCGTAAAGCCTAGTGATAAAGAATGGTATGGTGACGGGGAATTTAGTTGGCTCGTAGAACCATGAACAAGCATATTTTGTGGACGAACGCTATTTATTTTGAGGCAAATCGGTTTAGATTTAGATATAGCCCCCATACAAATGTCGCTTCCGATTTGATATCTTCCACTCTAGAAACCACATATTGTACCCAATTTTCTTTAAATTTGGCACAACATCTTATAATCCAACTAGAAACACCTATGCAGAAATTTGGTAAGATCGGTTCAGATTTAGATATAGCCCCCATACAAGTGTCGCTCCCGATTTGACATTTTCCGTTCTAGAAACCCCATATTATACTCGATTTTCTTTAAATTTGGCACACCATCTTATAATCCAACTAGAAACACATATGCAGAAATTAGGTAAGATCGGTTCAGATTTAGATATAGCCCCCACACAAATGTCGCTCCCGATTTGACATTTTCCGCTGTAGAAATGTCATATTGTACCCGATTTTCTTTAAATTTGGCACAACTTCTTACAATCCTACTAGAAACACCTACGCAGAAATTGGGTAAGATCGGTTCAGATTTAGATATAGCCCCCAAACAAATGTGGCTCCCGATTTGACTTTTGCCGCCTTAGAAACCACATATTGTACTCGATTTTCTTTAAATTTGGAACAACTGCTTATAATCCAAGTAACAAACCTATGGTGAAAGTGGCTAATATCGGTTCAGATTTAGATATAGAGCAAATACAAATGTTGCTCCCATATGTTTAACCGATTTTGGCCAAACTATACATATTATATTTCACCTATTTCGTTCCAGATTTCAATATACCCCCATACAAATGTCCTTTCCGATTTAACATTTTTTGTCAAACACACACATTTACAGGATACAAAAATCCTTCCCGTTTTCACCGAATTAAATTGTATTCGGATTGAAAGTGGAGTG
Source organism: Polietes domitor (assembly GCA_947397865.1). Lineage (NCBI taxonomy): Eukaryota > Metazoa > Arthropoda > Insecta > Diptera > Muscidae > Polietes > Polietes domitor. The sequence goes on along the minus strand of OX377618.1, from coordinate 188,993,560 downwards.
TATCGTAGAGTCGGCCCCGCCCGACTTTGGCCTTTCCTTACTTGTTAATATTATATTTTAGCACGAATTGCTGCTTCGTACGAAGTACCCAAACACAATTTTGACAGTCGTGAAATAAACAATAGCGCCACCTGCATGTGGATGTCATACGTGCAGCAGGTGATGTCGATCACCTCGATCTTTCATATGCCATCATCAGCTGATGTCGATCATATGGTCGACAAAAATTATAAAAAATCGTATGGGGACCACCTTAAGGGTTGAAGATAGGAAGTAGGTGTGTTTAGAGAAAATGAAGGGTTTGGAAAAATATTGGGGGGTCGGTCATACATTGGACTCAACTAGCGGCCTCCTTGGGCCAGTAAGAGCGGTGGGAGTACATTTTATAAAAAAAAAAACAATAATTTTTTTTATGGGAGTCCCCTTAAGGAGTGTTGATAAGGGGTATGTGTATTCGAAAAAAATTTGGAGGGGAAACTACTGGGACTCTTAGTAGATCTTACATTTAACATATCTGGGGGCGGCTCCGAGGCAGTTTTGTAGCTTAATGTGTATTATTACCCCTTTTCACTAACCATTGATCTCGATGAGCGTCCACTTACACTCAAAACATCACCCACATTTTTGGAAAAATTCTTTCATTTCACCTGTCTGCTAAATTAAGGAATGTACACACCGAATTTCGTGTTTCTAGCTATTGTCGTTTGATATGTAAATTTGTTATCCCTTTATGCCTATTTTATCTCCCACAAATAAAAATAACTTTATCAATATCAAGTATATATAAACAAAAAACATACTTCAAAACTGTACATTTTATTAGGGTATTGTCAGTCCCTGTGATGGAAAAATGTTTGATTGTTGATTTTGCCAACTTACAATCCACAAACATTCATGCAAATTAAGGATGCCCTATCTCCTTTCCTTTGCATGCTAGCGTGCTTTCAACACAATAACAGGTGGATATGGCTAGATCGGCTTATAGTTCTACTAAGATCAGAAATATGCAGTCGAACTTCCATAACTCGAACAACCATTATCCCGAAAAAAACTTCGATTTATGGGGGCTTCGAGTTATGGAATTACTAATAATTTGTTTGCACATTAAAAAACAAATACATATATTCGAATTTATCCATTTTTATTCTATACAGCTCTAATTACTTGCAATAAGTACAATTATTCGAATTTATTCATGTTTATTTTATACATTTCTAATTACTTGAAACACTGTGTAATTTTTGGTTGGATTTTTTCTTGTGAATAAGAAGTAACTCTGGTTTGTTTAGGGCTTTGCAATGCTCATCAGTTGTGCTTTCATTCGTGTGTAGAAACAAGCTTATATTTTTTAAGGATTCTTCTAAAACTTTGTTAAATGGTTGAATAATAAACTCTCCTATCAAGTCCTCCTCATCACTTATTGTGCTTTCTGCGTATGTTGCTGATTCGGAGGCACAATGTTCAACCGTAGGAAAGTCTGATACAATAAGTTCATTATCAACCTCAATGTAATCTTGAAGAGTACTATTGGATGTGATATTATTCAAACGCATCCAGGTTTCATAGGCAGATTCCAAGGACATCAAATCGCCAGTAATATCTCTTAAAAATATCAAAGGTATGTCATCTTCTTCTTCCCATACGGAATGCTGACCAAATACAGCTTTCTTAAAGCAATTATTGATCGTTTGACTAGTGACATCAATATCTCATGCCTTGGTTATAAAGGGTGTTTTTTATTGGGGTATAGAACTTTAAGTTGGCATCACTTTTTTAACTGGCGGCCATTTTGTCAGCTGTCAAGTGATTAATATTTAGTTTGGTTTGCCATTTCATCATGAACAGGTTGACAAAAGAACAACGCTTGCAAATCGTGCAAATTTATTTCGAAAGTAATGGTTCAGTTCGCGAAGTTCACCGCAAGCTCCGTCCATTTTATGGTCGACATAATTGTCCATCAGAGCAATTAATTCGATGAGCGCATAATTTCGCGGAATGGACCTGTCAATTGGCCACCAAGATCGTGTGATTTGACACCATTGGATTATTTTCTTTGGGGATATGTGAAGTCGCTCGTCTACGCCAACAAACCAAAAACGTTAGGGGACTTGGAAGCCAACATTCGTGGCGTGGTTGAAAATTGGACGTGTAGAATTGGCTATATTCGAGCCAGCCGCGGCGGCCACATGCCCGATTTCATATTTAAACATTAATGGCATAAAATTATCCTTCCAATAAAGCCAAATTGATGGACATTAAAACGATTTTCTTGTGTTTTATTTCAATTCGAAGTTCTATACCTCAATAAAAAACACCCTTTATGACCAGGGCCGTGCGCAGGGGGTTTTGGGTGTTCAAACCCCCCAGAGAGGTTTCGAACATATACTTTTTAAAACCTTCTAGACTTTCTGAAGCAATAAAATATAGAATTTTTAAGGTCTTTTTAAAATAACTCGTCTGAAATGGTAATTTAAAATTACATAAAAAATCGTGGACACTTTTTTTAATTTCAGAACTAAACGAATTGTGCCAATTTCAAGATTGTGTAGTGCTAATTTCGCTACTGGACACCAAACTGTTCGGAAAATTTTCATTTTTATTAACCGATACCACTACTTGACAAACGACTAGAGCTATATCTTATGAACTTTTAATTGTGTACTGCAATAAAAGTTTGGAAATTTAATAACAAAATCGTTTAGTAATTTTGAAAAAGTGTAGATACGAATCACTATGATATCATAATGAACTCTAAAATATTCTTAATAAAAGCAAATAATTTGCTTGATGGAGCGCTAAGATGTAACATTTGCGATTGGACATTTTTATGGAGCTGTATCTAAATCTGAACCGATGTGTCCTATTTTCCTATAACGGTTTCTGTTACTTCCAATGTTTTGGGAGTTTGCAATTATAATACAATATTTACCATTTCGACAAAGAGAAGAAAACTGTTTGATAGACATAAACTTATTTCTTTTTTTTCATTTACAACAACTAATGACATGTTTACCGCAAACAAACTAATTTTTCCCACAAAGAAATTCAAAAACGATGTTCACGTGTCTAAAATTTCGTTTCTACGAAATGCATTTTTTCTCTGCGTGTAGGTCTCTATTTTAGAATCTACTTTAAAGTTGCGAAACAATAAGAAATGAGTTTTAACTTACTAAAATTTTTGTTATATTTATCACTTATGTCAAATATTTTTCAGGGTTAGTATTTTTTGTACATATGTAACAAGTATTACTCAAAAGAGAAACAACAAATTCAGTAACTTGGATCTACGTAGGAAAACGAAACCCTAAAATACCAATTATTTGGTTTTTTGGAATTAAAATTTCTAGTTGTTTCTTCTTGCATTTCATCGAATACAAAAAAACTGTATTTGTTAATCGAATTTATACATATTTAGGATTATAAAAGCAGCATAAAACCGAAGTTTATAATTTGCTACAACGATTTTGTTGAAATTATTTTTCTAGATTTAGGGCATATCGTACTATCAAATTCCATCATTTCGCGTTAATAGCATTTTGATTCCTAAGTTATCAGGCTAAAAGTATAATTATTGTGAAAATAGTCATTGTGAAAAGTATCTTTGGAAAAACCCGCGTAAATTCTGATCATATTGAGAATACGAACATATTTCTTTGGCATGTGATTGCTGACGTCATGGGGAATATTTGTGTATGAAAAAGAATTATGAATGATGAAAGTTAAAATATAAGGAACTGCAACGGCGAATTTTGGATTTTTCATCAATTGCAGCGATTGGCTACTTATATGTTACAAGCGACCAATCTGACGAATGAAGCTGGAATCTTTAAATTCGCTGTGTACATCACAGAAAATGCGTTTTGTATACAACATTGCCAAGATTTCATGTTCGTTTGTAAGACGATTCATGGTTAAATTATAGAGCAAACTGAAGATGTTTGACAGTGAAACAAAACACGAAACGTGCGTCAGCTGTTTAAACCAGTGTTGCCAGAAAGATAATAGCTAAAAAATCACCCTTTATATACTTAGAAAAAAACTAAACTTAAAAATACAAAATTTGCAAATACAAATTATAAAATATAACTCAAAAATAAGAAAATAAACCGAACTTAAAAATTACAAAAAAATAATAAAAAATATTTTTTATTATTTGTAAATCAGTTAAAAACGCTAAAAATATTTTTTCTTTTAGAATATTCTGTAATACAAAATTTATTAGAACGTTAGTCAAATCCATGGTAAGTTCATGGCAAAATTACGAAAAATACTTGTTGGATTAAAACATGTTGTCTTCTTTTAATTTATTAATAAAAACATTCGCTTGAAAATTCTACTGGACAGTGGATGGATGGTCCCTGAATATACTAGGTCATGATAGGACAAATGGGAGTGGTACCTCCCACGCAAACAAACAAACAACTATCAAAAATTACTCATTTGATCTGGAAAAGCATACGAAGTAGGGAAATAGAGAAGAGAATAGAATGAAGCCGTGCAAGTCCGGATACAAAATACTAGTTATAATTAAAAAATTATTTCTATATTAGAAATCCAATTATTAATTTATTAGTCCTACAGATTTTGCTCTATGAAATTTTTATTATTTTTATATTTTGTACTTTATTTGTTTTTTTCTAATATCTACGCAGATGAAAAGTATATATTAAAAATACTTCCAAATTGTTCATTTGTAAATTGGAAACGTTTTCGTAATTAAATAAAGAAAATTATGTTTTTTCGTTATTTTTCCTCTTGGGAATCTAAGGCTTGTACCAGAGTACTCCATCTAATACTTATCAGTACAATTATATATTTATAGGGTGGACCATTTGACATATGAAATTTGAACCGCCGATTATTATGACTTTGAAAGGTAGAATAACATTCATTTTTATTTTTATTTTCTGGTTTATGTTTGACATTTGCAAAATTGGACGCTATACCCTCGATCAAAATTGGGAAATGTTAAAAACTTACTTCCAAAGTAGTGAGTCTTTAACGCAAACTGTAAGAAATTTATGTGAAAAATTTCCGTGTTTTCCGTTGAAGCTCATTTTCATCTCAGTGGCTATGTCAATAAGCAAAAATGCCGTTCAGAGAACCCTCACGTGACTATTGAGATGCCAATGCATCCACAACGAGTCACTTATTGGCGTGGATTTTGCGCTAGCGGCATCATTCATCATCGAATGAGATACTGCCGAGCCAGTCTTGTTGGTCATGTGAATGATTTTGCCTTCCATTATTAAATGACAAAGTTCAACCTTTCCAATAAAACCAGAATTTTGAAAAAATAATCAGTACTTTTTTATAGCAGATTGATTCTAAGTTAAAATTAAGCATGATTTTACTAAGTACTTAATTGTAACCTTTTTTTTATATATTTAAGATACATTTAAAAAATTAATACATAATTTCATTTGAAAATCTGCCAGATAATGTTAAATTTAAAACTCCCAGATAAATCTAAATTTTAGGAACCAAATCCATTGATCTGAAGATAGTTCTGACAAAATGAATTCTCTCAGAGATTAACTTACTTCGACCAAAAAATGAAAACTTTGATCCACTGTAAAAAGAAATTTACACCAGCTGGTCTATATATTTATTCTGCAAAAATGGTCATGCCATTTCGGAATTATAGGGTCTTTATTCTGTTCCAAAAATCTTAATTTGACAGAGTTATTTACCAAAAGCAACAATTGCGACGATGAACAGACACAAGGGTGGAGGAATGTTTAGGCATACAGAAGGACATGATTTAATTGATAGTGGTTCTTTTGTTATAATAACCTATATATCTACACCCCTTCCCTTTGAGTTTTACAAATAAATAATTTAATGTCTATTATCATGGGCGACATTATCCCCTTTTAATTATTTACGAATATTTATTAACGAGACTACTCAATGAATCATAAAATATGTACTTATGAGGTTATTGTTATTATAATCATTTCTTTTTATTATTTATGTCTGCAAATTGTCTGTGGCCTGTGCTTGGGCCAATAAAACGAGGACACACCTCAGAGCCGTAATGTGTACGTCTGCAACACCTCAATTTTGGCCAAAAGCAGCCGACAAAGAATGTTTCACAGTCAAATAATAATATAAAATTCGTTATAGCCCATAAACGTGCAGAGCCAAGTCTCAGCACTGGCATTGTGAGAGAGGGTTCGCTTCACTATTTTAGTGGCATTAAATGGCACGAATATATTGGACTACATTCGTTATCAAATCAAAGGCGTTAGAGCCAGGGGGGAGAGGAGTTGAATTAGTGCAGTTCATGCAACTCATGAGATTTATATGAATGTAGACACTTTAACTTGTTTTGCTTCCATGGTATACATATTATTGGCGCCCCTTGTGGTTCATGAGAAGCCAACGCCCCTGTTGTCCCTCATTTGTTAATATCGGCTCGCAACACCCTCTTCGGGCGAACTATAGAAACTATTATGAATGTGGCGCCGAGTTAATGCCAGAACAAGACCGACCAGCACGTTAAACGTAAAATCAAGGTTAACACAATATCAGCAACATAGACGCCACTAGTGCTGTATAGTTATTGAGTAACCGGACACTATATTCTGGTATTTTGAGCCATTACATACGTTTACACTAATTCCACGAAATAAAAAGAGAGGTGCAAAGAAAATAATGACGTACGGTCGTTGCACAGTGGCTCAAAATCGTTTTCATCGACAAAAATCAGCATAAATTGATGTGGCGAATATTTCAGAGTTGGACAATTTTAATAACATTACAAATTGGATTGTTAGGTTGGTTTGCTTTAATTAAAACTCGTAATTCAATTTTTTAAAATTTTAAAAGTGAAAAATTCAATTATTTTTCGCACTGTTTGCCTTATAGTTGTGAATATAATGAACTCCAGTGTTTTGCTACAATGTTTGATTTATTAAATTTAATTTCTATATTTATCCATAGACTTTCTTCAAAATGTCGCTCTGTACTTGTTCCCAACACCCAAAAGAAAGCGAGATAGACTCATCGCTTATTATATCCGTCAACTTAGTCTTAGAGTCACAAGGTCTTTGGTAGAGTCTGGCACGGCGCTCTTATCCGATGAGCATAGTTTAACGGCAGGAGTACCACAGGGATCTGTCCTTTTTCGTATTTTAATCGACGACCTCTTGGATCAGACTTCAAATCCAACCTACTCATTCGCGGATAACAGTAACCTCTGTCATTCATACTCATGCGATCATAGACCAAATCTTTAGAAAATTGAGGACAAAAGGCAATTGGTGGATGAGTCACTTAGACGGGATTTACTGGCCATATCCGAATGGGGTCGATGGGTGAAGAGAGTGTATTTTAATGTTCCTTCCTGTCTCTCTCAGGCGATTCACTGATCCAATTATATTGTCGATTTCAATGAACATTGTGATGTTCGATGTATTTGATATGTCGAAAGAAGCATTCAAGAGTCTAGGCTTTTTAATATCTACATCAGACCAAAGATGGATTACTACTTCCATATATGGCCACGTGCTCAAGGATCTTCCCCGGAGTTACTTGACCGTGTCGAGAGGAGGGCGATGGTGTTGATATGTGATGGTTGGTAAAATTTAATGTCTCCCTTAATCACCGTCGTCATGTGAGATGTGTGTCGTTGATCTATCGATACTTTCATGGTGTTTGTTCTTCTGATATTCGTGATCTTAGACCGCCTGTGAGAAGGTTCGGTAGATATACTCGACTTTCCAGGAACTCTCACCCATTTGTTGTCGATTGGGCAGCCGACCGCACTACACATTACAGAATGAATTCGTTCTTCGTCCGCAGGCTAGAAAGGGGAGCATTCGCCACTTTTTGTCAAACTGCTGGTGTAACGAAGCCAATGATTTTTTCCAAAAATTCTTGTTTGTTTAAATATTTACATCTGCTAGCTTCCAATAGCTGTGAAATACAACTATTCTATTATTTTTTTTAATTTTTTCAAAGCAACCTAAAAAGGTGAAGGTGCCCCACTAGGGTTTCCATACCTACGGGATTCCCGCGGGAATTCAGCAGAAATTTTAATTATTTCTCTCACATTTTCACACCACGTTTTCACTATAAAATTGTAAAATGTTTAAAAATAATTCAACAAAAGTCACTTTTAATTAGATATGTGTCAGCTAGGCGATACCAATCTTCTGCATTGAATATGCTACTATATATGATTGATTTGAAATGAATATAAAATAATAAATGGTTTTTATATAATTAAATTTCAGAAATTCGGATATCTTTATGAATACAGTCCTATGAACGATATACTGCTATCTGTGGAGAAATCGTACAGGTGTTATATAAAATTTTACTAATAAATTTTAAACATATCCAAACGTATGTATTGAAAAAGTGGCAATATGACAATCAAAATAAAAATTTAGGTTTTCGAAGCTACAGGAATGGGAACTAAGATTAGGAATTTAAGATTTACTTACAATGAATAATACATCTCTCTAGTGTGCAATACCATTCTCTATCGCGCTCACCTTCTCCAATAAAATTAGAAATAAACTATCTGATCTATATATATAGTCTATAAATGCGTTGTCTGTTTTAAAAAGATTTTATATTTCAAAAAAACTCTTCCTTGTAAAAAGTTGATTTCATTTCTTGTTATTGCATAGGTTAGGTTAGATTGCAGGGAATGCCCGTCAGTCGTGGGCAGAACCGGCGAGTACTCTGGAGACCAACTAAATAAGTGAATGAATAAGAGAATTTCTCTACAAATCTGATGGGGGTTATTTTTTATAAATCCTTTAAAACTTGACTTCAATATGTTTTTATGCGAAATAAAAAAAGTTGACAATTTCCCTCCTGTACGGGAAAATGTAAACCCAGTCGCCAAGAACTAAAAAATCAGTTGTTTGTTAATGAATTGTACATATTTTAGATTGAGATTAAGTGATTGCAAGCGTCAATTTATTTAAAATAGTGCCTACTACATTTGGGCCGAACTTTATATACCCCCTACCATGGATTGTATTACGTAGAGGATGTCGATTTTCGTAGAAGTGCAGTAATATTACAAGAAATATATATATTTGTTATATCCTAACCAAAACAAATATTGAAAAAATTATTTTATAACTAAATATAATATTTTTATTATTTCAAACTATGATTATAAGGCAAGGCTACCAATTCCGGTTGATAACTCATTTTACGTTTACACTATATATATCGAAATAATACTTCAAGTCAGTTCAAATAGTACATCAATCTTCAAAAAAGCTTAAATATCCTAAATATTAGGGGTTACAGGGTGCTACAGCCGTTTGGTTGTTTTTTCCATCCTATTTTAATTCCAAAAATACAAATTTTGAAATTCCAGTATATCTTACGTACACAGTGCAAGATAACCTAACTTCATGATTCTATCCATTTTCACGTATATGTTAAAAAAGTACGAATTTGTTTTGCGTGTCTATGCAGTCAGAGGAATGTATGTACCTAATTCCATGCTTATATCAGAGACAATTTGCTTGGCACCATTTTTATCCCCTTTTACCCCCTTAAAAGTACAACTTGCGAAAAACTCTTTATTTTACGTGTCTACGCAATTATAGGAATGTACACACCGAATTTCATCCTTCTAGCTGTTGGCGTTTAGTTAGTACCATTTTTATCCCTCTGTTGCCATTTTATCCCTTGAAGTACGAATTTGGAAAAAAACTTTGTATTTTGTACGCCGTGTGTACTCAATCAGAGGAATGCATACTCCGAATTGCATGACTCTAACTGGCCATTTGATAGGTACAATTTTGATGCTCTTTCCATTTTACCCCTAAAAGTACGAATTTCAAAAAATTCATTTGTTTTACGTGTCACGCAATCATGGACTCCATTATTCAAGGCGCACCGGTTTGGTTGGTACCATTTTATCCCTCTATTCCCATTTTACCGCCATAAAAGTACAAATTTAGCAAAAATAATTTTCGTGTTTCTAGCTGTTGGTGTTTGAAAGATACAATTTTTAATCCCTTTTTGCCCCATTTCGCCCCCTACAAAAACAAATTCGATGAAATATTCTAAATATTAGAGGTTGTTAGTGGTATTTTCATTCCTTGTGAGGGACGTCCTTGATCATTTCGTTTAGATGCTAGCGTGATTTCAACAGAAAGTCAGAAGGACATGGCTAGATTGTCGTATAATTTTATTACGATCAGAAATATATATACTACACTGAAAGAATTTTCCTTCATAATATTTATGAAGCGATTTCATAAATAGTTTTTCATAAATTTAGTGATTTTTTCTTAATAAGTATGAAAAATTCATAAATAAAAGGATGAATTCATATTTAAAACAAGTAAGGAAAGGCTAAAGTCGGGCGGGGCCGACTATATGATACACTCCACTTTCTGTCCGAACACAATTCCATTCGGTAAAAAGTGAAAACGGGAAGGCTTTTTGTATGTTTCCTAATCATAGGCTAATATGACCTGACCCAATTTGTCAAATCGAGAGGAATATTTGTATCGGGGCTATATCCAAACATGGAATGAAGTGACTAACTTTCACAATAAGTTCTTTCAGTTCAAGTAAACGTATCATGCTCATTTTGAAGACATTCGGTGAAAATACGAGGTTTCTGGGATGGAAAAAATCATTCCGGGAACGAAATTTGTATTGGAGCTATATGTAAATCTGAACCGATCTAACACATTTTCACCATAGGTGTTTCTAGTTGAAATATAAGATGTTTGGCCAATTTTGAAGAAAATCTGTTGTAATATGTGGTATCTAGAGTGAAAAGAGTCAAATCGGGAGTGAAATTCGTATAGGGGCTATACCTAAGTCTGAACCGATTTTCTTCAAATTAAATAGCGTTCGTCCTTGTCCCGAAAAACTTCGCTGTGCAAAGTTTCATTTAGTTTTGGCTACAATTGCGACCTGTATCGTGATTACAAGAATAGATGGACATACAGACGGACATTGCTAAATCGATTCAAAAAGTGATTCTAAGACGATCGGTATAATTAACAATGGGTCTATCTCTCTTCCTTTTGGGTGTTACAAGCAAATGCACAAAGACATAATACTCTCGTGGAGTGTTTCATAAGATCAAAGAAATATTTCATAATATTAAAGAAACAATTCTTAAATATTATGAAATATTTCATAACCAATAAAATATTTGTGTTATGGAATGTCTTTATAAATATAATGAAGGATTTCATAGTTTTTGTGAAATATTTCATAATTTACAACTATATTTTTAGTGTGTCGACTTTATTCGTTTGATTGCTAGTAATTCTCATTTGTCCTCTGTTAACTCTGACATAAGTGTTTACCCTGATTTCGGACAAAGACCTACTCATTGCACAGATTCTCGCAATGATGGATTGTGTCGATTGGTTAGTCAACAAGTCAGACCTTTTTTGATTTTTTGTTTATATTGGAAACTTCAGTATATACTATTTATGAAACTCTTTCATAAAATTAATGAAGTTTCTTCAAAAAATCTATGAAAATTTGTATAAATCATGTTATGAAAAATAATGAATTTGTTTGGAAAAAGTTCATCGAATGAAGAACTACATTTCATTGTTTCTAAGAAATGTTTCATAAATACTATGACACTTTTCATTGATTTGTGCTTTATGAAACATGTTTCATACATTTTATTTCTTTGGCGGCTTTGAAATTTTTCACTTAAGTTAAGACAAAATCATAAATATTATGAAGATAATTCTTTCAGTGTATATAGGGTCTCAGGATATTTGAAGGTGTTACAAACGGAATGGAAAAGTTAGTGTACCCCATCCTATGGTGGTAAAAATAATAATAAAAGTGCGGTGTTGATTTTTTGAATCAGTTGGCTTCCATTCATACAAAAAAGTATTTTTTTTATCGTTTTTTGGGTAGGGCAATAAAAGTACCGGTTATCAAAATTTTAACGTCCTTTAAACTGATCACTTTCTACAGCACTACTCGCAACACTGCATTCGTTTAACATCATTCGGACATGCTCCATCCATTCATCCACCCATCACAGAGCAAAGAAAGTGTGTAATCGATGTCAGTCAGAGTCGTGTTGGTCTCTTAAATCAAATCATCAGTTTCGTAAATTAGTTGGTCTTCTCTTTGGTTGTTCTTGTTGTTGTTAACGTAGCCGCCTATTGTGTCGTCGATGACCTTAGAAAGTGGTTGATTTCCAGTTTCTTGTTTGCTCGGGTGACCTACCTATCAGCCGCATGGCCTACCCAAGTCCCATGTGCCCAAACATTTGCTTGCGAGTGTATTTGCGTTTGATTGTGGCTGGTTGTTTGGTTGGTTATTGTTATGGAGTTGTTGCATGACATAAAGAAGTTAAAACTATGTGGGCTTGATAACATCTAATAAAAGAAATACAAGGCATGTTTTTTTTTAATTTTTCTTCGTATTTGTTTTGCCTTTCTTTGAATTGAATTGGTTGAAAGGTCTTGCTGGTGTCGTTTGTGGGAGAAATGTTATTGGCCTGAACTTTTTAACATTTTAAATAAGGCGAAGGATACAAAGGAAGAAAGTCATTTCTGACATTAGGATTTGTTCTGCCGTAAACGCAGTAGAACAAATTTGCCTTAGGGCAATTTGTTTGTTAGAAAACGCTTCTAAGTGAGTCCATGATAAGTATTGAACAAAAATAACAAACATTTTGTTCTGTTAAACTCGGCAGGGATGGCTCTGACATACCCCAGCACTCGTTTACATCTAAATTATGTTTTATTGTTTTTCTAATTGTTTCAAAGTAATAGGAAGGTTCCGAAAAATTTAAGCTTTCAGTAGAAACAAAAAAACAAATGCAGTGAACTCCATTTAGTTGCATCGACATCTATTTTGAAAGCGATTTTTTTTTGAAATTTGATGTACTTTGATACGAAATAGTAATAAAGCAATACAAATATAAAAAAAACACCGAAATTATTCCGATTTCAAAACCAATTAACATGATTAGCTCGTAAGTGGGCTATATTAACAAAAACTGTCCACTAAACAAAAAAAAAAACGAAAAAAAGCTAAATTCACTCTTAGGAAGTCATAGCAACATGCTTTTTAGCTATCGAGTTTTTATATCGACAAAGATTTGAGTGTTTTTTTAAATCAATCATTTGATGCATTTCAATGAATTGTATATTTGAATTTGCTGCTCATAGATAGATCTCATATTTCCACATTTAATTTTGTTTTACGATTCAAATATTTACCTACCTCACCTCCCTTCAATTTCTGTGGAAGTTGATTGGTTATATTTGGACGGCGGAATTCGATCATGACATATTCCCCACATAGTCTATTAATATCAAATAATCAGTTCCTGCACTGTAAATGATGGTGTGGTAATTTGTAGTTTGATACATAAAAGTGCAAAGCGTAGACAAGTCTTTAAATAACAAAATTAAGTCCAATTCTTCCATCGGATATGAGTCATATGATTCATGTCTTAAATGTAGTACTAGTCCAATAGCCATTTTAAGCATCTCGAATCAAGTATTAGTACGAGGTCGGATCGAAAGGAGGCATTATTAATGATTGTGTATTATTTTAAATTTGTTGTTAAAATACGAGAGTGTATAAATATTTTGTCAAAGGGTTGCATATAACAATTAAAGGTATAGGTGGGCCATTTAAAATTTTAAATTAGAATGAGCTATAAAAAATACTGATTATTTTTTAAAATTTCTGATTTTATTGGAAACGTTGGACTTTGCCATTAATAATGGAACACAATATCATTTATATTTATTTATGTTTTGTCTTTGTTCAGCACAAGTTTGCTCAATCTGCAGTATTCCAATATAGCTGAAGCATCATTTTCCATCTGAGACTTTAATACAATATCATGATTATAAGGATAATATAGAGAAATATCATCAGCATACATAACTAGTTTCACAGACGAGTTGAGTTCGAATAAATTGTGAAAAATAATGGGACCAAAACGCTACCTTGAGGTACACCGTGTTCAACATTGCCAGTTTCACCTTTCTTATGTAGCTCTCCAACAGAAGTAAAGAACTCCCTGAATGCCATAGTATGCAGTTTTTAGAGCAGGATACCATGATCGACCAAGTCAAAAGCTTTCGAAAAATCGTAAAATGCGGCTCCAACTCCACCAAATTTATCATCCAAGCCTTCACAAATTAAATTAATAACGTTTACGACAGCTTCGTGAGTCCCACTCTCCTTTTTAAAGCCAAATTGCAATCCATATAACTGATTTGTTTCATTAAGATAATTGGAAAGTTGTTTATGCATAAGTTTTTCAAAAATTGTATCAATCAACGGCAGTAAAGCAAGTGGCCTGTAGCCTAAGGGTTTTTGTGAATTGCTACTTTTGGGAATTGGGATTACTTGAGCAATTTTGAGTACTTCTGGGAAAGTATACGTACGAACCACACCATTAAATATATCTACCAGGTGTGTGCTTATGAGCTCTTTGCATCTGCTAATAGCTTTGCTCGATATGCCAGCATATCCTGCACTTTTGTTGGCTTTGAGACTCGTTATTAGTTCAACAACTTCCCCAGAAGTAGTTCAATTAAAAACAAACGTAGAACTGGACTGAACAAGGGTATTGAGCTTATTACATGTGTCATCTTCAAAGCGTTGTATTCGATCCTTTAAAAAATTGAGAACATTCAGAAAATAATCATTTAGCAAATCACATTTCATTTTCTCATCATTTATTGGTTCATCATTATCTCCACTCAAATTAATTCGTCTTCCCAGGTATTCATTTAAGAATTGCCAACATTTTTGAGGATTTTTATCCATGGATTAAACGTTACATCGTAAGTAATTGTTCATGCATATCTTATCGGCCACTTTTATAATTCTACTTATATGTTTCAGCGTGAATTCGATTCTGGCATTCGCTCCATTTTTCCTTCTCTTCGTTAACAATTTTTCTTTCAACTTTCTGAGAGATTGCAGATTTTTAGTTGTCCATGGTGTTAACAGAGATTTCGCTAATACTTGTTCCTCTTTAAAAACTGTATTTTGAGTAATAGTAGAGGAAAATGCGTTTATTTGTTCAGCAGTATCAGTTGAGGGATTTCCACTGTGGCTCAAAGTGTTTGAATACGTACGAAATGTTTGCGCAATCAAATCAAAGTTAGATTGTTTATAGTAATATATATGTTGTTTGGAATGATACTTTGAATTTTACACCAAATTATGTTATGATCCTTTTTACATTGCTATAGACCATCTAGATTGCTAGACCATCTATACACTTTCCGCTGTCAGGACGAGATACTAACGAGTGACAAGATTCCAAATCATCACATGTAAGGGTGGTACAAAGATCAGAAGAACTAGTGACATTAGTCAAGAAGTCAATGTTAGAATCACCTAACGCAACAGTTGCAGTTCGACATCTACCACACAGCTCATTTTTCAAATAATGTAAAAAAGTATGTGAATCGCAGCGTTGATAACGGTAAGATGTATCAATCTGTAAAGGCCTATTGTTTACGTTAAAGTTTTGTAAAGAAATTCGAATATGTTGATGGAATGTTTACTTTCCAAGGTTAACCAGAGGAATGTTTACTTTCCCAAAGCTCAACAGCGTTAAAAACTGCACAGCGTTATAGCCAGGTATTTTATAGACTGAAGTTAACTCGGATTGAAACCATGTCTCTTGGATTGCAATTATATTAGGTAATATTGGAAACTGTGATACTAATGATTTAAAAGCATTGAATTTGTTAATGGAAGATATGCTTCTGATGTTTACAGATAATTCATATATTATAGTTTTTTTTTAATTTACAAAATAATCTGCAAAACTCTTTAAATTACTTTAAAAAATTTAAACATAACATTTTGTTTTATTTGCTTATAATACTGAGGAACTTGTTGCTAAAATAGCAAGGTTCTGACAGAGGATTCCGATAGATGGGGTAAAAAAGATAGATGGGGTTAAAAAAGAATATATATGTATCAATGTTTTGCAAGTTTACATATGGTGCTCATTGTAGAGAGGTGTGAATATTTCCCCTCTTTGACCATTCTTCAATCGGCATATGACCCTTACATTTTAAGTATAGGATATTTGTAGAACATTATTAAGAAGTTAGGGGGTTAACTTCTTAATATAGGGGTCTATTGGTACCTCTTGTGCAGAAGGGTAAAAAACGCCCCTAAAACAACTGTTTAACGAGTCAAAATGCTCTACAAAACTTTGTGTCATAATATTCTACAATAAGTCAATGAATACATTAAAACTAAAAACTCAACTTGAATGTCAGCAGTAAGTCATAAATTAAAATTCATGTTAGGGTTAATTTTGCATTTTTTCCGAATTTGTCCCATAAAACTGAATTTTTTGGGGAGATGATGTGAATGGAAAAAATATTCTACGGCATAAAGTTCTAAGAAGTTCTAGCCATATTCGTCTGCATAAACCAAGCTGGATTCTAAACGAAAAGAGGACTTTTCCAGGAATACGGTTCAGAGGGAACAAGCACCGAATTTATCCACAATAACCCCTAATATTTTGAGTTTTTAAACAGTTCTTACTTAATATCTGACCGTCTTCACTTAAAATGTGGTAAGTATATTCTTCTTATCGGACCATCAACTGATTCATACCTTTAGGGGGAAAACTACTCCGAAAGGGGTACCAATCAAACGACAATGAAATTTGGTATTGCATGGACTCGAGGAATAATAGAATTGTTAAGGGGTAAAAGGGATAAAATTGGTGCCTGCCGAAGCCAGAAGTTCATGAGTATCATGAAATTCTACACTTTTTTGGGGTTTTTGAAACATTTTACCCAATTATCAAAAATATGTAGGAAATTTAAAATTTATGAATGGTTACTTCCTATTTAAGCTAAAAAATAATCTTTAATTTATTTCTTTCATGTATGGATGAACAGAATAAAGAAAATGTTCGAAATTTTTATTTCCTGGGGGCCGAACGGGGTGAAAAGGGAATAATATTGGGACCAATCAAATTTTCTATTCCATTTATAATGAAGATCGGTAGACGTGAAAATTTTCTGTACAAACAACGTCTTCGTGCCAAAGTTTTTTCTTCTCCCAGAAGAAGTAAGAGCTTTTGGTCATTTGTAAGAAGAGTAAAGGTAAAGTAAAGAGTAAAGTATCCCAAATCTTGTTGGGATGATGATCAGTTATTCTAACTAATTATTCTAACTGATATAGCTAATATATTGACTGAAATGTTTGCAAAGAATATATTCTTGCCGTAAAGCAATCAACAACCACTCCCCGTGATCGAAAATGTATATAGTTCCATGACTCAGATATTTTTTCGAACACGTGGAGTTAAAAGGGTTCTCTCAAATCTCGACGTAAATAAATCTCTGTGCCCGGATGGCATTTCAGCACTTGTCCTATGTTAGAGCTCTTCGACGCTTGCCCGTCCACTTCGCCACCTTTTGAACCTTGCATACCCCTGGTCTTCCCAGCGCGTTGGAAGATTGCGAACATACAGCCCATCCCTAAAAAAGGTGAGGCTAATTACTCTTGTGATGTTTGTAGAAATCAATAACTTCCTTAATGATCGACAGTATGGCTTCCTCGATCTACGGAGGAGCTGATGACGCTGCCATCCGAAAAGTCGAATCCATCCATTCCCCAGTTTGGTGATAGTAAGGTCATTGCTCGAGACATATCCAATGCCTTTGATGGAATCTGACACGACGCACTCATATCAAAGATCAGCGTTTTTGGTATTGGTAGTGACTTCTCTCGATTAATATCGAGCTTCCTCAGAAATCGCACAATACATGTTGTTGTAGATGGGCTATCATACAACCAGCATAGGTTAACCAGAGGAGTACCACAGGGTTCTTTCCTTTTTCTTATTTTCATCGACGACCTCTTGGATCGGACTTCGAATCCAATCTACTCATCAGGTGACAGCAACCTCTATCATTTATACTCATTCGATCATAGACCAACTCGTCAAGAAATTGAAGACATAAGGCGATTGATGGGTGATCAATTGATGTTCTAGACATGAAAATACAATGCGATGTTTGTTGGACAAAACATGTATTTGATGTGTCGAAAGAAGCATTCAAGTGTTTAGCCTTTTTAAAGCGGTGTAAGAACTGCTTTAGTCCTTCTGTTCTTCTCAATAGCTACACTACCTACATCAGACACAAATATGGAATACAACTACCATATATGGTGGGGTGCTCCTGGAACTTCCTGGAGCTGAGAAGGGCGATAGAGTTGATAGGCGACGGTAGGATATCTAATTCTATTATTTTTTCTCTTGAACACCGTCGTAGTGTGGGATGTGTGTAGTTGTTCCATCGATACTTTTATGGTGTTTGTTCTTCGGATATTCGTAATCTAATACCGCCCGTAAGAACGTTCGGTAGAGATACGCGACTTTTCAGAAACCCCCACCCATTTGTTGTGGATTGCACAGCCGGCCACACTACACATTACAGAATGAATTCGTTCTTTGCCCATACTAGCCGTATGTGGAATCGACTTCCGGCAGATATCTTTCTCGCTAATTATGATATTTTGAAATTTAAAACAGAAGTCAACAAACACTTCTCGCTCTTTCCTCCTTCCAATACCTTATCTTCTTTCGGCCAACGCTAGTCGCTTCATTTATATGGAACATCCACTGTATGTTGGTTCTGTGAAAAAAAAAGAAAGTCGAATAATGCAGTCGATGGTGGAGGGTTTATAACATTCCAAACTATTTTTACTTGTTTTATTGTATAATATTTAAACATACTTTAAGTGATCACCTTAATTTGGCCATAAAACAGTTTCATATTAGACAAAGACACCGCCATTAAATCAAAAAGATTTGGCTTTCAAATCCCAGCAAAGAGAGGACACCCAAAGAAGTGAAAAATATGTTCATCTTGTGATTCGGAAGTAGTGACAATTCGGATCTTCACCAATGAAAACAACACGGAGTTGTCATAGGAGGAATGTCCTCTATTTTGAAACACTTAAACGTTATTTTAAAGTGTTGCAAAGGAACCACTTTATCACTATTTCCCATTTCTGTTTTAAAAAATCCGCCGCTTCCGGGGGTAGAACAGCGGAACTTCTGGTTTCTACCACGACACTCTAACCATCTCAGCTATCCTCTGTTGTGAGTGGTGAATAACCAAAGCAAAAAAATTTTCGTTAGAACTGGCAATGGCAAACTTAACAAAGTATTTATTTAGTATGAATTAAGATATAGCGCAAATTAATATTAAATTAAATTAGCATTAAATAAATTAACACTACGCTATATTTCAGTTATTATGTAGTATTAATAATTAATGAAAATGAAATATTTGAAATATATTAATAAAGCAAGTAATTTTTGTTTTTTTTTAACAAAAATTTTAAAATTTTCCAAATTAAACATTGTTTATTTATAAAAGTAAGAAAAAAACAAAAAAGTTTCTTTTTTCCCGAGCCACGATTCGAACCCGAGACCTTCTGGGTGCAAAGCGGACACCTTACCTCTGTGACTCCATACTAAAAATTCGTTCCCATTCACTTGTGAAAATGCTATTCATAAAATGTTACGGGATAATAACATATTATCGACTTTTTTGAAAGTTGTTTAAAAGAACTTCCTCAAAAGCGGGAAAAAATGCACATTTGGATTTTGAGATGCGATTAAAATGCGCTTCTTACGGAAGTACTTCCAATTTCTTTTGTTGGGATCTTTAATATTTTTCGATGGAAATTTTCAATAGATTGAATATCTTTCAAT
This sequence comes from Polietes domitor, assembly GCA_947397865.1. Classification (NCBI taxonomy): domain Eukaryota; kingdom Metazoa; phylum Arthropoda; class Insecta; order Diptera; family Muscidae; genus Polietes; species Polietes domitor. The sequence continues at coordinate 188,973,837 of OX377618.1, read as the reverse complement.
CTGCCCTCGTATCGACATCACGAAAGTTCATAGAAAAAAACGTGTTAACATCTTGTCAATCAATGAAATGGCCAAAAACAAGTCGCCCAATTCTCAATGAGCACCGAACATAAATCTGCATAAAATCATGGGTCATTAGAGCGGCAAAGACAGGTGGTTGGTTATTGTTGTGGCTAATAAGGCCGTTATGGAGCGTTTGTGTGATCATGTCTTGGCGCTGGCCAACAACATTTAAATGTAAACACATACCTAATTTATTTACACTAAAACCCCCCGCCAAAAACTGAATTGGATTAAACGATATCATTAATAGCAGCTGAGTAAATCGGACAGGCCGGCCGGCAGGTCGGCAGTTCGGTCACATCTTAATTGGGCACATTTACAATTTTGCTTCCATTCATCAATATCAATGCAAATGTTAATGATCCACTCCACTCCGATGTTTGTGTCCATTTTATTTGCACATTTGGTTGGATTTGGTATAAAAAGCCAAGACACCGGGGCGTCATATGATCATTTGCATTGAAGTTTTTTTTCGCCGAGAATTGGAAGCGGACAACTGCAAAATTTAGACAATGCAAAGTTTTGTGGTAGGTTGTGGGGAATTCAAAAATAATTAAATTTAATCAATTTGTTTAATTTTATGATAAAAAATAAAAAAATTAATCATTTTTTTGAATTTTTGTTTGTTTCAATAGCTACTTCTGCCGCTTTTGTTGGCCCTGGTCCAGGCTGATGTTCGAGGTTATAATTATGACTCTGCCAGCAGGTTTACTGGTTTACAGCAAAATTCGGACATCCAACAAATAGCCCATATGCTTCATCCGCCTTCGCCAAAGGCCACTGTACACAAACAAATCTTTACATTTTCTCCTCCTGAACCGGATCTAAGTGATGATGAAGCTGATGCCGGGGATGTGGAACCCATATTCAAAAGACGTATTAAAATTATTTTCATTCGTTCGCCCGATGTCACACAAGACGTCTCGAGGGCCATAGGGAAGTTGGTCAACGAGCAAGCGACAGAGCAAAAAACCATTATTTATGTGCTCAACAAACAAGCCGATCTCAGTGGCTTGGCCAACAAGTTGGAACATTTGAAGCAACAAAATCCCAATAAACCTGAAGTGCATTTTGTGAAATATCGCACCGCTGCAGAGGCCGGACAGGCCATGAGACACATTCAAACTCAATATGAGGCGTTGGGAGGCAGTACACGGGTGCATGGTGCTGAGTTGGCGCCCGTTCTAAAGTTCTCCTCGAGGCGAACGGTGTAATTTTTATAGAAAAGCGATTTAGATAATTTTAGATAATTAATGTATTATGTATATAAATATTAGTATTAATAAACTATTTAGGAAAGGTTAAAGTCGGGCGGGGTCGACTGTATTATACCCTTCATTTTTTACCCCAAGCAATTGCCTTTAAAATAAGCCAGCATTCTTTGAATTCCTAAGTTCACTCCTCGTCAGTTATTTTATGATTTCAACAATTTGCAAGTTCTTGTAACTTCTTTCAAATATTGTTTTAGAGTGTTATGCTTCCAAAGAAATCAGAAAAGGTGATTTATAGAGTGTAATGCTTCCAAAGAATCAGAAAATGTGATTTAAAAGAAGTAAAAAAGGCGTTAAGTTCGATTTTCGTAGAAGTGTAGTAATATTGCATTAAAATGTTATTTTTTAAAATGTATTTTTTACAGCCAAACTGAAACAAATAAAAATATTGAAAGAATTGTTTTATAAATAAATAAAAAAGATTATTTTTTAAGCCACGAAAAGTATATAAGACAGCAAACTTCAAAACAGCTTATATAGCCCAAATACCGGGGGATATTGGGAACATTTTCAGCTACAGACGTTTGCTTGGTTGTATTTCCATTATATTTTAATGCCAAAAGTATGCATTTTGAAAATCCATAATCTCTCACGTACACAGTGCAAGATACCCCAACTTCATGATTCTACCAATTTTAGCGTAAAAGTAAAACAAGTAAGAATTAGGAAAAATTATTTTAATTTTGCGAGTCTATGCAGTCAGATGAATGTATACATCGAATTCCATGACTCTACGGCCATTTGGTTGGTACCATTTGTATCGCCTTTTTCCCATTTAACCTACTTGAAAGTACGACTTTCGAAAATCTCTTTATTTTGCGTGTCTACGCAATTATAGGGATGTACACAAAAAATTTCAGCATTCTAGCTGTAGCCGAGAAGCTGGTACCATTTTATCCCTCTGTTCCTTTTTATTTTTCGTGTCTACGCAGTCAAACCCATTTAACCTACTTGAAAGTACGACTTTCGAAAATCTCTTTATTTTGCGTGTCTACGCAATTATAGGGATATATACACCAAATTTCATTATTCTAGGTGTAGCCGTTTGATTGGTACTATTTTTATACCTCTATGCCCATTTTACCTCATAAAAGTACGAATTTGGAAAGAATAATTTTGAAAATGTTTTCTTTTTTGCAGAAAACATTTTCAAAATGATTGTATGCATAAAATTTCATGATTTTATCTGCGGCCATTGGTACTATTTTTATCCCTTTTTCCCATTTTAGCCCCTTAAATGTGCGACTTTCGAAAATCTTCTTATTTTACGTGTCTACGCAATTAGAGTGATGTACACACCAAATTTCATCATTCTAGCTGTAGCCGTTTAGCTGGTACCTTTTTTATCCCTTTGTTCCCATTGTATCCCTCGAAAGTACGAATTTGGAAAAACCTTTTTATACACCGAATTTCGATATTTTAGGTTTAACCGTTTTGTTGGTACTATTTTTATCCCTCTATGTCCATTTTACCTCACAAAAGGACGAATTTGGAAATAATCGTTCTGAAAAATCTTTCTATTTTGCGCGTCTCTGCAATCAGAGGAATGTTTTCACCGAATTTCATTATTTGATCTGCGGCCATTTGGTTGGTACCATTTTTATCCCTTTTACCATTTTACTCCCTTTAAAGTACGACTTCCGAAAATCTCTTTTAGAGGGATGTACACACCAAATTTCATCATTCTAGCTGTGGTCGTTTAGCTGATACCTTTTTTATCCCTCAGTTCCCATTGTATCACTTGAAACTACGAATTTGGAAAAACTTTTTTATCTTTCGTGTCTACGCAGTCACAGGAGCCGTGTAGCCGTTTGGTTGGTACGAATTTGGAAAAAATCGTTTTGAAATTTTTTTCTATTTTGCGCGTCTATGTAATCAGAGGAATGTGTACGACGAATTACATGATTTTATCAGCGGTCATTGGTACCAACTTTTCCCATTTTAGTCCGTTAAATGTACGAATTTCGAAAAAAGTCTCTTCATTTCATTATTCTAGATGCAGCCGTTTGGTTGGTACTTTTTTTTATCCCTTTTTGTTCATTTTATCACTTAAAAGTACGAATTTAGAAACAACTTTTGTATTATGTATCTACTAAATTAAATGAATGTGCATACCGAATTTCGTGTATCTAACTGTTGTCGTTTGATAGGTACCGTTTTTATCCCTTTTTGTCCTATTTCACCCCATACAAATAAGAATCACTCTATGGTGAATACGCATTCCAAATATCCAGCAGGCATATTCAAAAAACATATTATTCAATATTAAGGGTTATTGAGGGTATTATCAGTCCTTGTTAGGTAAAAATTTTTCCATGCTATAAGACACATTTATGTAATATTTGGATGTCTTAGCTCCTTTCGTTTAAATGCTCGAGTGCTTTCAACAGACGGATGGACATGTCTAGATCGTCTTAGAATTTTATGACGATCAGGCATATATATACTTTATATTATCTCAGGTCGATATTTCAAGTTGTTAATAACGGAATGACAAACTTAGTATACCCCATCCTGGATGTGGAGGGGTATAAAAAGCATGGAACGATCGATAATGCCCAATTTTAATTTAGGTATTCTATAAAACCAGTTGCCCACTAATGTTCAATATGTCTAAAGTTCAAAGAGGCACTACGTGTGGCATACACAACAAAGAAAACTATTTATTTTGAAAAGCCAAAAAAGCACACAAAGACCATCGAACATAAAAGGCTTGACGAACAGACATTTTGGCCAAAGGCCATTTGTGGCTTGTCAATGACCGAGACTGTACCACATTAAAGGGATGGATGAACTAAAACATAGTAGGGTATACAGCTGGGGGGTTGATGTGTTTCAATTAGCCGGAAGGTGTCTGTCTGTCTACCTGTGTTATACAGATGAAACATTTCCTATTTCCAAGCACTCCTTTCATCGGAAACTGTAAAGGCACTGCACAAAATGCTTAGGGGAGATAGACCCCTTTTAGTTGGTGCCAAAGTGTGAACATTAGGGGGACTTTTTGTTTAACATTTTCGAAATTGACAATTGCTTATAGGCAAGAGAAAATTCCAATGAAACGCTATTGCCGTTCGTGCAAAATGTTTAAATGAAAAGCGTTTAAAACCCTACATATTGGAATATTTTTTTTTAACCGTAAAAAGCCATCATTTCACCACTTCCCAACTCACATCGTCGCCAAAAAGACATCTACATTAAAGTTAACAAAAAATAATGTAATCATTTTGAAAATTAAAAATAGAAAAAAAGTGTTTTTTTTTTTTTGAAAAAATTATAACGCAGCTATAAGATTATACTTCAATATTTTAAAAGAAATTGAAGTTGCCTTCAAAACAAGGTACAATACATTAAAATCAGTCAAGTACAACATACTATCTATCAAGTACCATGTGGATATGAAAACTAAAAAAACGCACCCTAATATACAAGGTGGCGCAAAAATAACCTTCCGATGTTTTTTGGCTGTAATTTAAAAAAAAATGAAAAACTTTGATTCTTCTTGTGGATTATTTTTATTTGGCCTTTTATTTTTTACATCAAGTCGAGAATATGATGTCATGTAAATGGCCGCCGCCACAGTTGATTGTCATTTGAGCCCTTTCTATGGCATTTTCCATTACTTTGGCCAAAACTTCCGGCGATAGGTCCTCACATTCTTGACGGATATTGTCTTTAAGAGCTGCAAGTGTCTGAGGCTTGTTGACATAAACCCGCGACTTCAAAAAGCCCCACAAAAAGAAGTCTGGAGCGGTCAAATCAGGCGATCTTGCTGGCCAGTGCAAATAGCCAAAACGGGAGATTAGGCGCCCGGGAAATGCGGCCTTCAGCATATCGGTTGTGGCACGTGCAGTGTGTGCCGTTGCACCGTCCTGTTGGAACCACATGTTTTCCAATCCCAATTCATCAAGTTGCGGCAAAAAGAACTCGTTGATCATTGCTCTGTAGCGCTCACCATTTTGCTTATTTACGTACCCGCTAAGATGGAAATGGGCCTCATCACTCATGATTATTTTTGATGAAAAATCATCTTCCTGTTGGTGGTGATTAAGGATGGCTTGAGCGTATGTTAGACGCGATTGGCGGTCAGCAGGTAACAGCTGATGCACCGTCTGGACTTTGTACGGAAACATCTTCAAATCTCGTACCAAAATTCGCTGTAAAGACCGTCGACTGATACCCATTTGCGTGGCACGTCGTCTGGTCGATGTCGACGGCGCTTCCATGACATCCTCGGCTACAGCAGCAATATTCTCTGCAGAACGGCTGCTCCGGGGTCTGCCACGCCTGGCAGCATCTCGTTTTGTGCCAGTCTCTTCGAGGCGAGCGGCTAAACGTCGCAGCGTTTCACCAGTAGGCGTTGGACGGCTAGGAAATCTGCGACGAAATTCACGTTGTGCCAAAGTCACCGACCGATTATTGGTCAAATAAATAGTCACCAATATTCCGCGTTCTGGAGCAGTGTCGCGTAACATTGTTTATTAACGTGTATTTCGCATGTGCTTACTACACAAATGTCAAAACAGAACTGACATTAGGGGCCAATCGCAAAATTTATAGCATTTGCTGATAGGAGGATTACTTTTGCGCCACCTTGTATAACGAGACCAAATCCACTAGTCTTTGTAGCAAATAAAAAACTCCAAAACCATCTCATGGGCGAATTTTTTTTAATTTTCGATTAATTTCCATGTTACCCTCGTACCGTTGTTGCATATGATGCCCGGTGCATGTTCGCTTGCTCTCGTTGAACGTTGCAACACGTTCGCGCCATATAAGCAGTCATGAGGTAGTTTACACGTTGTTGCACATTTTCGGTACGAGCACGATTCTCTTTATGCAACATCTGATGATACGTTTAATAGTCTCACGAGCGTGTGCATCATTCCGCTTTTTTCCTTCTTTATGGACACAAACGACTGCCAGACGGAGACGGAGTATAGACAAAAGTGGAGGAACTTCATTGAAGCATTAAAAATAAGCATATATAAATTTAAAGCTCAATGTTCAAGAAATTCGTATTAAAAAGAAATATTTTATTTTTTGTTGTTGCAGAATTTTAATTAATATTTAACATTGGACTCGGAGTTTGGAGTTCCTAATACGTACAACATCAACAAGGACAATTTTGGATGATTAATTAGATCAACGAGCACAATTGAGCGATTTGGGACGATACCGATTCACACGACAATACATTCATAGAAAATCACTGTTGAATGTGGACTTTGGACTGACGACATCATCGGTTCGAAAGCGACGAATGCTCTGTACTTTCAATCCCAACCGATCTACAACCATCATACACCTTTGGATAGGGTTGTTCTTACTTTTAATTGCATTTTTTGCGGCCCGCAAGGAATTTACTTAAACCTCTTGAGAAACAAATACAATATTTTTTTATTTTTTTGTTTTAATGTTTAGATAGTAAACATTAAATTTCAATAACATTCGTATTCACAAAATCTAGATATAGTGGAATATTCATCAATAACTAGACTATATGAATAGTTTAATGTCAAATATTTGTAAACACTAAGAAATAATTTAAATAGGAGAAGTATATAGTGAATATGAAGATAATCAGTTCATAGTTTGATATAGCCCTATACAAATGTAACAACCTATTACGTTTCTTAAACTTAAATTCTTAAATTTGGCAGATAACATTACATGTCGACTCATATCGACTTCAACCACGCCGCCGAGATTTGACGGAGTTCTAACTCCCCATAAACTGGCGTGTCTTGTCTATATAACTCTTATTAATTATATTTTATTTAAGTGGACAATTGTTCGATTAATTGGTTAATCGAATAACTCTTGACTTCATTATTCGATTAATTGGATTTTTTTTTCAAATAAACGATAAATCGATTAACATAAAAGTCAGAATAATTGGATACCCTAATAACAATATTAAATTATTGGAACATTGGCTAATATTAACGAATATTGAACTACTTGCAAAAAAATAAAAGAAAAATGTTTTTCAAAATTCTCAAATAAATAGGGCTAATCGAATGACAGTACGAGCCGGCAAATCAGACGAAAGCCGCCGCCGCCGACCCATTTTGAACAGCGCCACCGCCGCCGATAATTATGGTTCGGCTTGTAACTCTGCATATAAACGCCCAATTTAAAACATCTAAGTTAGCCTGGGGCACAGAAAAAAATGCTGCGGTAACTCTCACCCAGAAATGGGGATTAGATTTTTTAATAATGATCTATGAAATATTTGGTCAAGCCTTCTGTCAGTTAAACGCTCCCGAAAACACCTCTAAAAATCATTATTTTCCAGCGTAATAATTTATGTTGTTCTCTTGTTCAATATTTTTCTGGATTACCTTTCAAAGTTGGACACATACAGGGTTTTCCAACAAGAGGTGTTATTTTGAATCACCCGGTATTTCGGTAGATGTCACTTTTGAAGCTTTTATTCTTTGACATTTGACAAGTACTACGCGATTACTAACAAGTAAGGAAAGGCTAAAGTCGGGCGGGGCCGACTCTATGATACACTCCACTTTCTATCCGAATACAATCTAATTCGGTGAAAAAGTGAAAACGGCCAGGATATTTGAATCATGGAAATATGTGTGTTTGACAAAAAATGTTAGATCGGAAAGGAAGGTGAAATATAATATGTATAGTTTGGCCAAAATCGGTTAAACATTTTGAAGCAACATTTGTATTTGCGCTATATCTAAATCTGAACCGATCTTAGCCACTTTTACCATAGGTTTTTTACTTGGATTATAAGCTGTTGTGCCAAATTTAAAAAAAATCGATTACAATATGTGGTTCTAAAGCGGCAAAAGTCAAATCGGGAGTCACATTTGTTTGGGGGCTATATCTAAATCTGAACCGATCTTACCCAATTTTCTAGTGTTTCTAGATGGATTATAAGCTATTGTGCCAAATTTAAAGAAAATCGGGTACAATATGTGGTTTCTAAAGCGGCAAAAGTCAAATCGGCAGCCACATTTGTTTGGGGGCTATATCTAAATCTGAACCGATCTTACCCAATTTTCTAGTGTTTCTAGTTGGATTATAAGCTGTTGTGCCAAATTTAAAGAAAATCGGGTACAATATGTGGTTTCTAAAGCGGCAAAAGTCAAATCGGGAGTCACATTTGTTTGGGGGCTATATCTAAATCTGAACCGATCTTACCCAATTTTCTAGTGTTTCTAGATGGATTATAAGCTATTGTGCCAAATTTAAAGAAAATCGGGTACAATATGTGGTTTCTAAAGCGGCAAAAGTCAAATCGGCAGCCACATTTGTTTGGGGGCTATATCTAAATCTGAACCGATCTTACCTAATTTCTGCATATGTGTTTCTAGTTGGACTATAAGATGTTGTGCTAAATTTAAAGAAAATTGGGTACAATATGTGGTTTCTAGAGCGGAAAAAGGCAAATCGGGAGCGAGATTTGTATGGGGGCTATATCTAAATCTGAACCGATTTGCCTCAAATTAAGTAATGTTCGTCCTTGATCCACAAAACTTACTTGTGCCAATTTTTGTTAAGATCGGACTATAATTGCGACCTGTAGTTTGATTACAACAATAGATGGACAGACAGACTGACATTGCTAAATCGACTCAGAAAGTGATTCTAAGACGATCGGTATAATTAACAATGGGTCTATCTCGCTTCCTTTTGGGTGTTACAAACAAATGCACAAAACCATAATACTCTCGTGGAGTGTATAAAAATTGAAAATGATTCGGAACTCCATCGAAAAATCATCTTGACTAATGAGGCCCATTTCCACCTCGGTGGCTACGTCAACAAGCAAAATTGTCGCATCTGGGGCTCGGAAAACCCAAGAGTTATTGTTGAGAAGCCTCTCCATCCTCATTGTGCGACTGTTTAGTGCGGTTTATGGCCCGGCGGGGTCATTGGACCTTACTTTTTCGAAAATGTGGTTGGATCGAAAGTTACGGTGAATTGATTGCGCTATCGAGAGATGATTAATGATGATTTTTATGGTCGGAGTTGGATGGTATTTATCTGGATATATTGCTGCGAATACCTCTGGCACTAAAATGATTACTAACCTTCAACGAAACATATTAAAATGTTTCAATGCTTTAATTTCCCAAAATGTCATTTAACTCTAGATCATTGTGCACTTCACTTTCATCCTGAGTGTGGCACTGAGTACGGCACGAGCAATTTCCACGGAATAGTTACACAAATCCAATTGAAATGAATCTCATCCTCATTAAATTTGCAATTCTCGAACACTTTTGCAATTACAAACGAAGCAGACGGTGTAATTACATTCAGCGGGTGTGGTGGGTGGGGGGATGGGTTCAAACGAACAGAGCAAAGCTCGCTTGTATCCGATGAAAAATAACAATTAAAAATAATTACAGCGAATAAATCAATACCACAGAAATCACAGAGTGCAGTGCAACGTTGGTCGCGGAGTTGCGCGGCGCGGCCACCAGAATAAACAGACCGACAAAATTTAACCAATTATTCAAAATGTGCTCACCCTTCCATGCCATGGAGGGGGAGTTGGAGCGCAAACATTTTGGCTCTGCACATGAAACTGTTAAACTATAATTTTTTGGATGACTGGCCGGAAGAGGGGTAATAGTTTGTTTCCATTCGGCGGCACAAGCGGGGAAACAGTGGCAAAACGATGGAAAAAATAGCACGCAATTTCCTTTGCAACATATTAAGGCAATGTGCTACACGGAACTGCTACATACTACCTATCTACAACTTGTGGCATGCGGAGGTATTATGATGGAAGAAATTATACTGCCAATAAATACACAAACATTCATACATTCTCAAGGGCTGTGTACTGTTGTCGAGTGTGGCGCGTTGTTCGTTGCGTGTGTGTGTGAGTGTGTCTGTGAGCGAGGAGTGTATGTGACTTAATTAAGCCATAAATTTTGTTATTTTCCAAAAGTTCCTGTTTAAATCCTCACATTTTAATGGAAACTCAAGGTAAGGAGGAGGCACGTTAGCTCCGATGCTTGCTCGAAAAATATGGCTGGTTATGTAGGGGAGGTGCCGAAATTTATAATTGAATACCTTTGGCATTGGCTTGTTTTTATGATAATGAGATTTATTAAATTTTGTTTGTTGGTGGCAGTGGAAATTATCGAGTGCGATTTTAAATAATATTAGTAAAGGGTTGTGCAAAATGTTCGTGAGACTGTTATTATTTTTGGTATTAATTCTGTAACTTCGGAACGGAAAGAGATATCTTGAAGAAATTTCACTGCTTAGAGCAGATTTTCCAAAATTCAGGATCTCTAGTTGGTATGGGTATGGTATGGGGAACCCTAAGAGAACGTCCAAAGTTGGTCACCTTGGCCAAGTGAAATTTTAAAATAATTGCCAAAAGCTTAATTATTTACCAACTGCAAATGTATCGATTGCAAATTGCAAAAATAAGGTTTTTATTAGATTGGAAGAAAATGCGGATAAAATTTCAATTATTAGTTTTGTAGTATATATCTGAATGAATATAAATAAGTTAGCATTTTTTACAACCAAATTTCCTTTTGTAGGGAAAATATGTTCCAAAATTTCATATTTTTACCAAAATGTTCGCCAACTCATTATTTACTGCAGGGATGAAACAATATTTTTTGAGTATGAAGTCAATATATGGAGTAAAAGAAATATAATAAACATTTCTAATAATCTAAGCTATAGGAATTGTTGAAAATATCTTTTTTTGGTTTTAAAAAATTGGAAATTTGGAAAGAACTACCGGGGAGGTTTGTGGGCCAAACTAATTCAAATATGACATTGAACACGTCTGAATTATGCCTTCTTTAAAATAAAGGCTGGTTAAATTGTAAGGGCCGATGTTGAATGTGAAACACGTCAAGTTTTTCTGCATTTCATTTGAGATTTCCCAATTTCAGACTAACTCAATTTGAACCATGGAAAGATACACAATCGAGCAACGCGTTAAAGTTATTCAAGCTTTTTATGAAAATGGGCGTTCAAATCCAAATGCATATCGTGCACTTCGTGATGAGGCACATTTTCACCTCAGTGGATTCGTCAATAAGCAGAATTGCCGCATTTGGGCGAATGATACTCCGAGAGTGATTGTCAAAAAACCAATGCACCCACAAAGGGTGACTGTTTGGTGCGGTTTATTTGCTGGCGGCATCATCGGGCCGTATTTTTTTCCAAAATGAGGCCGGTCAGACAGTTACAGTGAATGGTCTTCGCTATTGTGAGACGATAAAGAATTTTTTATGGCCCGAATTGGAAGATATGGATGTGGATGATATGTGGTTTCAACAGGACGGTGCCACTTGCCACACAGCTAACGAAACAATGGCTCTTTTGCTCGACCAATTCAATGGCCGTGTTATCTCACGTGGTGGCGATGCCAATTGGCCGCCAAGATCATGTGATTTGACACCGTTGGACTTCTTTCTTTGGGGTTATTTGAAAGAAAAGGTGTACGTCGATAAGCCAGCAACAATTCAGAAGCTAAAGGATGAGATAATTCGGCACATCAACGGCATAGAACCTCAATTATGCCTCAGCGTCATCGAACATTTAGACCATCGGATGGAGGTGTGCCGCCGAGGTCGCGGTCATCGGTCGGAGGCATCGGTTCAGATTTAGATATAGCTCCCATGCAAATTTCGGCCTTCATTTAACTTTTTCTGCTCTATAGAGCACATATTTTAACAGATTTTATTCAAATTTGCCACAAAAGCTTTTATTTAAACAAATTTCGGTCTCCATTTAACTTTTTGTTCTTCAAATATGCCAAAATACATTGTATTTCAACTAGAGAAAATTACAGTGAAAGTGGCCCGTATATTTTTCAGGTTTTAATACAACCCTCATGCCAATGACCTTCACGATTTAACTTTTTTCCTCTCAAGGTATAGCAGCTTTTGATCTAATTTAGTAGAACACGTTGTATGTCATCTGGAAACATACGTTGTGAATGTAGATCACATCGGTTCATGATGTAGTACCCATCAAAAATCGTTTCCGATTTCACTTTTTCCCCGAATTATAGAAAGTGAAGGGTATCATATAGTCGGCCCCGCCCGACTTTAGCCTTTCTTTACTTGTTTATAGACGGAGACGTTAGTATTGAGACAAACATCATTCGGAACCATAATGAGCATGATCAATGACTTCAATTAGAAATTTAAGCTTTTTGCTCTCAAGAAAGGCGCGGAGTCCATTTTAATGATATCATTTTCAAGTAGAGTGGCATGACAGATACTTCAATCCACACAGAATCTCTTCACATACACTAATATCGTCAGCCTATTTGAGATCGGAAATACTTCAATATTCCTATAGAACTATATCCAGATATAATGTTTGTTAGTGAGTCGTTTAGTTGGATTTTAATAGTGTGCATTTGGTGATCAATCTTAGAATCATGTCTTCGCAGATGGTCTTCCTTTGATGATCAATCTCGTCTTTAAGATATCTACGGAGCTCTAAGTTGATTCGTGGTTTTTGTAAAACACCAACTCATTAATAAGAATTTATATTATGCCAGCAGGTAACATCATCTAGATGTAATTGTATTCCATAAAATTGACCTGAAGTTAGCGTATCGCTTATCTCTCAGAAGAGTGTCACATTTAATATTTTGCAACTTTTCAATGGGTGTTTTAAAAATTTTAAATCATATTCGCTATTCGCCATTGACAGTTTATAATCTTTAATTCGCTTTCCTGAAAATGAAAAACACGTCTGACACAAAATGAGCAATCATATATCAAACCCTCAGCGCCAGCATCATTGATATCGCTTCAACAGTTTACAAAGGACATACACTTTTCTTACCTTTCTTCCCCCACTGTACGTCGTATGGGAAACCTCCACCCTATATTGCATAATTTTATTTAAGCACGCAGATATAATTCGCACATCCTATTATGTGGTCTCTAATGGACATTTCTAGGTGTTGCACTCAGAATAGCAAACTCAAACAGTCAGGTTTACATACCCAAAAATTGAAAAGTATGTTTGCGAGCTTGTGAGCCAGGCTAGTCTACCCTATTTGCAATGCACCCAGGCAACCTTTCACCACAACTTGCCCAGATGACAACAACATTCTCTTCCCTAATAACTCCGAAAACTAATTTTTAATAAATGGAAATATTCCAAATTAGAAATACTCTGTACGTGAAATATGTGTGCAGTTAACTTTTGTGTGCGAGTGAAAAGTTTCCAGGAAAGAATTTTTCCAACCGAACAAACTGTTTGCGTTCTTTCACTTCCGGCGCTCGGCGAGTGAAACGTATGCATGCGAATCGAAAGCGAATGCCATGAATTATTCACATCCACCGCCGCCACCTTTGTGTGTGTGTGTGTCAATACGAACACCACCGTTCGTTCCTTGTACTCCTAAGTTGGCGTTCGTTCACTGGTGCTTATTTAAAAAGGAAAAAGAAAAACATGAAAATCGACGCACAAAACTTTTGCCATATAATACAGGTTGATATATACAACCATATATACATACATATATATACCTATACTTATATCAAGAACACTACTGGAACATTATGGGAAATATTGCATACTCGTACTACAATAACATCGATCTAACCATGCAGGTGAATACACACATATACTCGTGTGTATGTATGTTACTTGCCCTATTAGATAGTTTCCGGTGAAGAAATCTATGAACGGGATGGCCTTATTTCAGGCCTTCATTGGGATCTAGATGGAATTGCAGATGCGTTTATAGCAAATTTCGATTCAGCCAAAAATATACAACTTCCAATTTAGAATCGTTATATAACTTTACAAATTACCACGATCGTAAAGTACGATCTAAATGAACACGTACGTATATGTCTTAATTTTGTCCGACTCAGAATAAGTTTCAAGCCTACAAACTATCAACAACATGTAAAAATTGATATACACGTTAAATAACAGTAAAACTATTGATGTTATTTTATTGTAAATAAAATAATATGAGTGTTAATGTTCAAAATACTGTATGAACAAGATTTTAGCACTCATTGTCATTATTGATTTTGTCTTTGTTATTGCCAGTGGTTCTATTCTTAAGTAACTTTTTTAAATAACGTTTTTTAGACCATCCACCTCCAGGATGGGGGTATACTAACTTTGTCATTCTGTTTGTAACACCTTGAAATATCGACCTGAGACCCTATAAAGAATATATATCCTTGATCGTCATTCTAAGATTGTAAGACGATCTAACCATGTCCGTCCGTCTGTTGAAGGTACGCTATCATCTAAACGAAAGGAGCTAGGACATCCAAATTTTCCATAAATGCGTCTTAAAGTCGTAGATCGGTTTGGATTAAAACTGGGCGAAATCAGGCACACGGGAAAATTTTTCCCTCACAAGGACTAAAAAAACCCATTGCAACCCCTATTATCTTAGAGTATTTAAGCATATTTTTGTAGTATGTCTGCTTGTACTTACTTAATATTGGGTATGCGCATTCCCCCTATAATAAAAACGTGCATCATAAAGTGATTTTATTTGTAGGGGGTGAAATGGGGAAAAAAGGGATACAAATTGCACATATTAAACTACAACAGCTAGAAACTCGAAATTCGGTGTGCACATTCCTCTGATTGAGTAGATACATAATATAAAAGTATTTTTTCCAAATTCGTACTTTCAAGGGATACAATGGCTACAGGGGATAAAAATAGTACCAACTAAACGGCTACAGCTAGAATAATCAAATTTGGTGTGTACATTCCTTCAATTGCGTAGACACGTAAAATAAAGAGATTTTAGAAAGTCGAACTCATATTTCATATACCAATATTTGTGGTATTTAAGCTTTTTTGAAAATATAAATATTTGAATTGACTTAAAGTATTATTTCGGTATATATAGTGTAAACGTATTGGTAGCCTTGCCTTATAAGCGTGGTTTGAAGTAATAAAAATATTATATTTATTTATAAAATTATTTTGTCAATATTTGTATTTGTTTTGGTTTGCCTATATTCAAAAAATTGTATCTTCCTGTAATATTACTGCACTTCTACGAAACTCGACAGCCTCTGTGGAATGCAATCCATGGTGGAGGGTATATAAAGTTCAGCCCGGTCGAACTTAACGCCGTTTTTACTTGTTCTGTTTGAAACTGGCTAGGAAACAGATTAAAAAAGAATAGCGCAAAGGATGTTTCAAAATTACTATTTTATATTTATCTATATCCATCATAAGAAACTGAAGAAATACCATACAAAATTTCTAATTGAAACATAAGATATTTTTCAAAATTTGATGAAGATCTGTGGAAATATGTGGATTCTGGAGCGGAAAAAATCAAATCGGGAGCGAAATTTGTATGGGAGCTATATATAAATCTGAACCGATCTGACCCATTTTCACCGAGGGAGTTTCTAGTGGAAATATAAAATAGTTGCCCAGATTTGAAACAGATCTGTTAATATATGTGGTTTCTAGAGCGGAAAAAGTCAAATTGGGAGTGAAATTTGTATGGGTGATATATATAAATCTGAACCGATCTGACCTATTTTCACCACAGGTGTTCCTAGTTTAAATATAAGATGTTTTGCCAATTTTGAAGAAAATCGGGTACAATATGTGGTATCTAGAGTCGAAAGAGTCAAATCGGGAGTGAAGTTCGTATCTGAACCGATTTTCTTCAAATTAAATAGCGTTCGTCCTTATCCTGAAGAACTTCGTTGTGCAAAGCTTCATTTGGTTCTGGGTACAATTGCGGCCTGTACTCTGAGTACAAGAATAGATAAATCGATAAATTCAAAACGTCATTCTAAGTCGATCGGTATAATTAACATTGGGTCTGTCTCCCTTCTTTGTTGGTGTTACAAACATTTTACTAAACCAGATAAAAATTTTAGTAAAACCTGGTAAAAATAAACTGAGAAAATTTCGGGATTGTTTCCAAAAAACAAGTACATTCTTACTTAAACTGAGAAAAATTTTAGTTGATAAGTTTTATTGAACTGAAACTGAGAAAATTATTTCCAAATATTTCACGAAATTAATTTCTTTAGAGTAGGCAAAACTACAAAAATACAAAAACTGATAACACAAAATAAAGGTTTCATGATACCTCTGCCATAAAGAGTTGTGCTATTACTCCATGATTGCTGCGAAGGCGCCTCCGCAATCGTTGTTTGTAATACTCGCCCCAATAATGTCCAAGTGGCGCTGGGGCACTTATTAAATTGTAAATTATTATCATTGAAACTAAATGGGTTTATAAAAAAAATAAATAATACTGGAAATATTAAAGAAATAAATTTCTGCCAACGAAGGAGAATTGTTTCTCAGATTACCATTCAAGAAAACACGATTAATTGATTTTTTTATAACTCCATTAATACCTAAATGTATGATGAACTCGGCATAAATTTCAGTAAACACATTAAATTTAAAGAAAGAAGTAAGCTTCAGTAGGCTAAACCGACTTATATATACATAACCTCACTCTCAGAAAACATATATACGGAAGTTATAGGATTAAATTTAACATAGGGCAGGATAATTTTTATGGAAGATACTAGGAGGTTCGTATCACAGGGTCCCAGCTTTCACATATATAAAACAATTGTAAAAACATAATAAAATATCAAGTCCCATGCACCAGTATAGAAGTTGTGAAGGATTTAATATTACCTAGGATAGAGGCAATTGTGCGGCGTAAATATTTTTGAGGTTTAAAGTGACTATAAAAACATTTATAAATATCAAATTGCAAATGATTTTGACTACCCGTATGTATGTTATATCTGTTTTATTGTAACCAAAGCTTATGCCCCTTTGGGTGGGAGGTACCAGAAGGGGTGTGGCAATATCACCCATATTCCATGCGACCATTATAAAAACATTGCGAAATACAAAATTTCGCATCGTATGTATAGATCACTTACTTAAGTTATAACAACTTTAATTATACACTCCACGAGAGTATTATGTCTTTGTGCATTTGTTTGTAACACCCAAAAGGAAGAGAGATAGACCCATTGTTAATTATACCGATCGACTTAGAATCACTTTCTGAATCGATTTAGCAATGTCCGTCTGTCCGTCTGTCTGTCCATCTATTCTTGTAATCACGATACAGGTCGCAATTGTAGACAGAACCAAATGAAACTTTGCACAACGAAGTTTTTCGGGATAAGAACGAACGCTATTTAATTTGAAGAAAATCGGTTCAGATTTAGATATAGACCCCATACGAATTTCACTCCCGATTTGACACTTTTCACTCTAGATACCACATATTACAACAGATTTTCTTCAAAATTTGCAAAACATCTTATATTCCAACTAGAAACACCTGTGGTAAAAATGGGTCAGATCGGTTCAGATTTATATATAGCTCCCATACAAATTTCGCTCCCGATTTGACTTTTTCCGCTCTAGAAACCACATATTGTATCAGATTGTCTTCAGATTTGGCAAAACATCTTATTTTTCAACTAGAAACACCTGTGGTAAAAATGGGTCAGATCGGTTCAGTTTTATATATAGCTCCCATACAAATTTCGCTCCCGATTTGACTTTTTCCGCTCTAGAAACCAAATATTGTATCAGATTGTCTTCAAATTTGGCAAAACATCTTATATTTCAACTAGAAACACCTGTGGTAAAAATGGGTCAGATCGGTTCAGATTTATATATAGCTCCCATACAAATTTCGCTCCCGATTTGACTTTTTCCGCTCTAGAAACCACATATTGTATCAGATTGTCTTCAGATTTGGCAAAACATCTTATATTTCAACTAGAAACACCTGTGGTAAAAATGGGGCAGATCGGTTCAGATTTATATATAGCTCCCATACAAATTTCGTTCCCGATTTGAATTTTTCCGCTCTAGAAACCACATATTGTATCAGATTGTTTTCAGATTTGGGAAAACATCTTATATTTCAACTAGAAACACCTGTGGTAAAAATGGTGCAGATCGGTTCAGATTTATATATAGCTCCCATACAAATTTCGCTCTCGATTTCACTTTTTCCGCTCTAGAAACCACATATTGTATCAGATTGTCTTCAAATTTGGCAAAACATCTCATATTTCAACTAGAAACACCTGTGGTAAAAATGGGGCAGATCGGTTCAGATTTATATATAGCTCCCATACAAATTTCGCTACCGATTTTACTTTTTCCGCTCTAGAAACCACATATTTGAACAGACCCTCTTCAAATTAGGCGAAATATATTATATTTGTCCTAGAAATACCCATAGTGAAAATGGGTCAGATCGGTTCAGATTTACATATAGCTCACATACGAATTTCACTCCCGATTTTAATCCTTTCACTCTAGATACCATATATTACAAGAGATTTTCTTAAAAATTGGCAAAACATATTATATTTCAGCTAGAAACACTTGTGGTAAAAATGTGTTAGATCGGTTCAGATTTATATATAGCTTCCATACAAATTTCGCTCCCGATTTAACTTTTTCCGCCCCAGAAACCACGAATTTTCACCGAATTTCTTCAAAGTGAGCATAACACCTTATATATGAACTGGAAGAACTTATTGTGAAAGTTAGTCACATTTTTCCATGTTTGGATATAGCCCCGATACAAATATTCTTATCGATTTGACAAATCGAACCAGGTCGTATTAGCCTATGATTAGGAAACATACAAAAATTCTTCCCGTTTTCACTTTTTTACCGAGTTGGACTGTATTCGGTTGGAAAGTGGAGTGTATCATATAGTCGGCCCCGCCCGACTTTAGCCTTTCCTTACTTGTTTTATTTAGTTTTGTGTGATTTGTGTGGGAGGTACTGGAAGGGGCATGGCAAAACCTGTCATATTTAGTACACCTAAAGTAACTATAAAATCAAAATCAAATACCAAAATATAGCTGACTCCGAATATCCACGTGGAAGTTATATGGATTTTAATTTAACATTGGAATATGGACTATTGTGTGGAAGGTAACAGAAGGGGCGTGGCAATTTCGCCCATCTTCGAACTTACACTAAGTTTGGGAAAAATATTACAATGCGCAAACTTTGAATTGATTCCTTAACATCTTTCGAGAATTATCGTGTACACCAGGCAGCCAGACAGACGAACGGACATGGTTCAAACACCTTAAAAAATCGTGAAACGG
The DNA here is from genome assembly GCA_947397865.1 of Polietes domitor. Classification (NCBI taxonomy): domain Eukaryota; kingdom Metazoa; phylum Arthropoda; class Insecta; order Diptera; family Muscidae; genus Polietes; species Polietes domitor. The sequence goes on along the minus strand of OX377618.1, from coordinate 188,954,387 downwards.
ATTTGGTCCAAACATACTTAGGGTCTTAAGTCACTCCTGCAAGGCGTTACACTTTTTTCTGTCCCAAATGATACATACCCTTGTACTGTGTAGATTGAGGGTATAAAAATTAAGAACCATTTCAAAATGTTATGTATTTAACCGGAATCTGCAAGATAATAATTACTATTGTCCTGAATAAATTGGAAACCCAAAAACTCGTTAGAAATCCTATTTAAACCCATACTTCGTCATCTTTTATCACAGAAAAAATGTGCAGCTGAAAGGCTTACGGGGCTCGTTGGAAAGGCACTTATCGCTAATTTCTTAATGTTTTAGTTTTTACTAAAAAATGTAACCCATTGAGTACTAATAATTTTAAAGAAAATCAGGTCCTTAATGGGTTAGAAAAATCCACGTATAATAATTAGCCCTTTTAAACTCAACCTTTCCTTCGGAGACAACAAAAAAATTCTTAGGGGTGCCAATCAGTCCAAATAGTGACATTCGTAAATATGGTACATATTTTAAACTAGTTTGACTAAATTAAAAGGCCCCCAATGCTGAGAACCCAATGAGAGAACCTTCAACCTACAGACAAACATTCCATTGGAGGGAGCGAAGCGAGGATGTTGTTAAAACTACTTTCCTTTAAACGGAACCACATAAATTAATGTTCGCAAAAGCGAACAAAACACAGACGTGCATAACAAACTTACAGACGAACCATAAATAAAGCATGCGTTGCGAAAAGTCATGGGTAAGTGGAATTTAAACAACATTTCCTTCTTTTTCTAGCGAAAACTTTGTTTTTGCCAAAAAATATTAGGAGTTTTGTTTAGATTTTCGCGTGTATCGTGATGGAGTTATTATTAGTGGTGCGAATGAACTGCAGTAAATTTTGGAGCAGAACAATATCGGGGATTATGGCATATGATTCATTTGGCTTTAAAATCAAACTCGGTTTGTATTAAAGAAAGAGTTTAGTTTTATGAAAGGACTATACAGAGTAGGCTGGGGTACTGAAGAATACAACTCCGTTGTATCTCTACTCCATGTAGCAAACTTCGGTCCTAGCCAGATCAAAAATCATTCGGGCGTAGAAATGAAAGACGTTCGATAGGTTTTGATCTTATTCATAATTCCCTCGTAATCTACATCAATCTGCTTAATGGCGATTTGAAATCGGAAATTTCCCATATTAGATACAAAATACAAGTTGTTGTATAATTTCCATTGTATTTTTTAAGTTACAGAATACAATTGCGGGAAACACTCACTCACACTTACTTTGGACCAGGCTAGTTTACGAACACAAATGCAACCACGTAATTGTTTTTGTAGTGAGGAGTGCTCCACACACAATCTTCATGACCTTATAAATAGATTCGGGATTGTTGGGCGGCACGTCGCTTACATCTCACCGGGCGATAATAATGAAATCAATATTGACTCACTCACCTGTGTTTCTTGACGTCAAAGTGTTTCTTGACCGTATCGATGTGATGTTTATTGTCAAAGTTGCTGTTCGAGTGGTGCTGCTGCTGGATCTCGTAATCGTCGATATCGATGTCATGCATGATGGTCAGAGCACTGAAGGGATTGTTGTAAATCGACGAGCCACGATTGTGATGGCCTTAGAGTACCCACATCACATCACACAACATCACAGCACGGGACAGCCAGTCAGCACACAATGAGAAGGAGAGAACAACAATAACAAACGGGATGGCAATGTTTGAAAGAGACGAGAGAATGTGAATGAAGAAGAAAGAAAAGAAAGGTAAAATTAATTAAATTTCATTCCATACAAAAAATATATAAAATACAAGCTGTTATACAAAATGGTGGATATGCAGTGGAGTGAAAGGAGTGCGGGATATTTTTGGGATTGAAGAGAAACTTGATACTACTTCACAGGGTATAATTTGGTGTTACTTGGAATAACGTACATTTCTGAGAACTCGTGTTGCTTTTACAGTTCTTAGAAATTTACTATCAATTTCTGAGAACCCAAAACGCAACAGCCTTTACATAAATTGCTAATTTACTATTGATAACATATCCGGTTACATTTAACACACACACGCCCTTTACTGGTCATTCATATCGCCTACATTCAGCAGCACTACAATACATACACTTACATATATTTATTAAAGTGGGTCTTAGTTCTTGCAAGAAATAAAAAGATTGTGGTATTTTGAAAATATCTGGATTTAGAAATAAAACTTCGCAATGATGTTCATTATTTGTAAGACAATTAATTTTTGTGTGGGTATTTTATCAGAAAATTTCAAAAATCTCCGACTTAATAATTACGATTACTTACGAAACTCTACGACAATGCTCATAGTTTATTGTCAGGTTTGGATGTACTATAGCGAATCTTTTTTCTTTCAGTGTACGTAACTTGGACTTGCATGCATGGGTTCATTTTTATACACTCCACGAGAATATTATGTGTTTGTAACACCCAAAAAGAAAGAGATAGACCCATTGTTAATTATACCAATCGACTTAGAATCACTTTTTGAATTGATTTAGCAATGTACGTCCTGCCTGCCTGTCTGTCTGTCCGTCTGTCTGTATGTCTGTCCATATATTCTTGTAATCACGATACAGGTCTCAATTGAAGACAGAACCAAATGAAACTTTGCACAACGAAGTTTTTCGGGATAAGGACGAACGCTATTTAATTTGCAGAAAATCGGTTCAGATTTAGATATAGCTCCCATACAAATTTCGGTACTGAATTGATTATTTCCGCTCTAGAAATAGCATTTTTGAAAAGATTTTCTTCTAATTCGGCATATCAGCTAATGTTTCAAATAGAAATTACTATAGCGAAAGTGGGTCACATCGGTTCAGATTATATATAGCTACCGATTTGATTCTTTCCTCTCTAGAAACCACATATTTAACACTCTATAAAGTTTGGGAAAGCGTCTAATATTTCAACTAGAAAACCTTTACAAAACATGGGTCACATCGGTTCAGATTTGTATATAGCTCCCATTCAAAGTTTATGTTAAAATTTTCTTACAAATACAGATAGAACAGTATAGAATTTGTAGTATATTCTCCTCTTATAGCTGCATCGTATATCACCTGGTTCAAATGTAATGACCTTTTTATATCCCACATCATAGGGTGTAATGACTAAGTGTAGGGTATCATATAGTCGGCCACGCCCGACTTTAACCTTCCTTACTTGTTATACCCTACACCACTTCGTGAACTAGTGTATTATAGGTTAGTTTCGCGCCAAATGTTTGTAACACCAAGAAATAATCGAGCTAGACCCACTTTTATGTATACGGATCGGCTTAGAATCACCAGCTGAATCGATTAATAAGATGTCTGTATGTCCGTCTGTCCGTCCGTCTGCTGTCCATCTAAGCTTGTTTGCACTCTACAGGTCGCAATTGTAGTCCGTTTGTCATGAAACTTGGCAGAACTTATTTTTTCTCGCCAAGGACCATCTGTATTGAATTTGGAGGAAATCGGTTCAGATTTAGATATAGCCCCCACACAAATGTCGGTCCCGATTTTACTTTTTCCGCCCTATAAAGCACATATAGTACCCGATTTTCTTCAAATTTGGCCTAACACCTTATAATCAAACTAGAAATACCTGCGGCGAAAGCGGGTTAGATCGGTTCAGATTTAGATATAGCCCCCATACAAATGTCTCTCCCGATTTCACTTTTTCCGCTTGTAAAACCACATATTGTACCCGATTTTCTTTAAAATTGGCACAACATTTTATAATCGGACTAGAAACACCTATGCTGAAAGTGGGTAAGATCGGTTCTAATTTAGATATTGCCCCACACAAATGTCGCCCCCGATTTGACTTTTTCCGCTCTAAAATCCACATATTGTACCCGATTTTCTTTCAACTTGGCACAACATCTTATAATCCAACTAGAAACACCTATGCTGAAAGTGGGTATGATCGGTTCAGTTTTAGATATAGCTCCCATTCAAATGTCGCCCCGATTTGACTTTTTCCGCACAAATTTCGAAAAGTCCCATTTTACTGCGTTTCTACGTGGTCAGAGGAATTTACATACTAAATCAAGAAGTCCATTTCTGTTGCAAGTCTACGTTGTCAGAGTCACACTCCAAATTTCTCGAATATAGCTGCAATACTTTAGTTGGTACCATTTTTATCCCTTTTTGTCCTGCTCACCTCCTATAAGTACAAATTTCAAAAAAAATCCATTTAGATTGCGCTTCTACGTTGTCAGGGAATTTACACTCCAAATTTCGCAACTGTAGCTGCAATATTTTAGTTGGTACTATTTTTATCCCGTTCACCGTTTATAAGTACAAATTTCGAAAAATTCATGAAGATTAGCGCTTCTAAATTGTCAGAGGAACTTACACACCACTTTTCACGACTATAGCTCTAATACTTTAGTTGGTACTACTTTTAACCGTTGCCAGAGGAATTTACACTCCAAATTTCGAGATTGTAGCTACAAAACTTTATTTTGTACAATTTTTATCCGTTTTTGCCCCACTCACCCCTAATAAGTAAAAATTTCGAAAAATCCATTTAGATTTGCGCTACTACGTTACCAGTGGAATTTACATGCCAAATTTCACGACTATAGCTGCAATAATTAAATTGATACAACTTGTATCCCTTTTTGCCCCGCGCACCCTTTGAAAGTACAAATTTCGAAAAATCCAATTTTACTTCGCTTTTATATGGTCAGACGAATTTACATACAAAATTTCACGATTCTAGGTGTTAAACATTAGTAGGTACCATTTTTATCCCTTTTTGTCTCGCACGCCCCTAAAAGTACAAATTTCGCAAATATAATTTTACTTCGCCTTTATTAGTCATAGGAATTTACATACCTAATTTCACGATTCTATGTGCAATACTTCAGTTGGTACCATTTTTATCCCTTTTTGTCCCGTTGGCCCTTTAAAGTACAAATTTTGAAAAATCCAATTTTAACGCGCTTCTACATGGTCAGTGGAATTTACAAACCAAATTTCACGATTCTAGCTACAATACTTTAGTTGGTACCATTTTTATCCATTTTTGTCCCGCTCGGCCCTTAAAAGTACAAATTTCGAAAACTCCATTTATATTGCAAGTCTACGTTGCCAGAGAAATGTAAATACCGATTTTCACGATTCTAGCTGCAATTCTTAAATTGGTAACATTTGTATCCCTTTTTGTCTCTTTCCTCCCTTAAAAGTACAAATTTCGAAAAATCCCTGTTTGTAGTAGAGATGGGCGCGTGAGTGATTATTGGCTCACGTTCACGAAGGAAAAATATTGAATCACGCACGTTCACGCACGAAGAGTTTTTCGTTCCTCACGTTCACCCACGCTCACGTGAGTAAAATAAATTTTGCTTACGATCAGGCGTGAATCAAGTGATTCACGTAAATCACGCAAAGAAAATAATATTCCTATTCTAAATCGAAATGAGAAACGCCGCGCAAATCCGAAGTTAACGCAAACTAAGTTTAAATCGGACACTGACATAAAATCCAAGTAGAATAAAAGCATATACCACGATATCACTTATGTGCATTTTTTAATTGAACTAAAGCTAAGGTTGTTTCCCATATAAAAGCAGTGCCTAGTGTTGGCGCATGGAATGCTTACTTAAATAATAGAAAAAATAGAAATTATACGACGCATTTTGTTTTAGAAATAAATATACATAATTTTTATAATATTTTACTTTGAATAAGAATATTCACTTTGATATAAATAAATAATAAATGATAAATATGTGCGATTCACGAAAAAATCACGTGATTCACGCAGAAATTACACGAACATTTTTTCGTCCCTAACGTTCACGCACGCTAAAATAAATTTTGCTCACGATCACGCGTGAATCACGTGATTCACATGAATCGCACCCATCTCTAGTTTGTAGCTCGTCTGCATGGTCATTGCAAGGAATACACCGAATTTCAGGTTTCTAGCTACTGCCATTTAGTCAGGACGAAAGTTCGATGTTTATCCCTTTTTGTCCCATTTTACCCCCTAAAAGTACGAATTTCGAAAGTCGACGTCTACGTCATATTTCGGAACTACCCTGAAAATTTCATGACCCCTGCTTCTGCCGTTTGGTCTGGGGGCTGGTCAATGATAAGTCAGTCAGTAACGCAACTCATTTATATAACGGGTGATTTTTTAAGAGCTTGATAACTTTTTTTTTTAAAAAAACGCATAAAATTTGCAAAATCTCATCGGTTCTTTATTTGAAACGTTAGATTGGTCCATGACATTTACTTTTTGAAGATAATTTCATTTAAATGTTGACCGCGGCTGCGTCTTAGGTGGTCCATTCGGAAAGTCCAATTTTGGGCAACTTTTTCGAGCATTTCGGCCGGAATAGCCCGAATTTCTTCGGAAATGTTGTCTTCCAAAGCTGGAATAGTTGCTGGCTTATTTCTGTAGACTTTAGACTTGACGTAGCCCCACAAAAAATAGTCTAAAGGCGTCAAATCGCATGATCTTGGTGGCCAACTTACCGGTCCATTTCTTGAGATGAATTGTTCTCCGAAGTTTTCCCTCAAAATGGCCATAGAATCGCGAGCTGTGTGGCATGTAGCGCCATCTTGTTGAAACCACATGTCAACCAAGTTCAGTTCTTCCATTTTGGGCAAAAAAAAGTTGGATATCATCTCACGGTAGCGCTCACCATTCACAGTTACGTTACGATTCGCATCATCTTTGAAGAAGTACGGTCCAATGATGCCACCAGCCCATAAACCGCACCAAACTGTGACTTTTTCTGGATGCATTGGTAGCTCTTGCAATGCTTCTGGCTGATATTCACTCCAAAATCGACAATTCTGCCTATTTACGTACCCATTGAGCCAAAAATGAGCTTCGTCGCTGAACACAATTTCTTTCTTTCTGAACTTTCTTAACAGAGCACGCATTTTGATAATAAAATTCAATGATTTGCAAGCGTTGCTCGTTAGTAAGTCTATTCATGATGAAATGTCAAAGCATACTGAGCATCTTTCTCTTTGACACCATGTCTGAAATCCCACGTGATCTGTCAAATACTAATGCATGAAAATCCTAACCTCAAAAAAATCACTCTTTATATAGATAAAAACTTGGACCTAAATTGTATGTTCCACTTTTCTACCTGTTCCACTTTTGCTGTAGATGTTTCTTAGCCGAAATGTAACATGATGTGGATTCTGGATTAGTAAATCGAACTTCAACCGAATATTTAGATGGACTACTATATTTATTCATTTGAAGTAACTTATGTTCCAGCTTCTCATCTTAGAACGTTAAAACTTATGAATATTATATCAAAGGTACGGGGGGCTGATGAACGATACTACATTAAGAAACTAAAATAACTTTTTGTTTAATTCATGTATATTACTTTTTCTTTGTTCATTTAATAACTGATACATTTTTATTAAACCTTTTTAACGGGTTTTAAAAATAATAGTCGATAGTCGGTGGCGTATGTGCAAAGTTCATTATTCATTACTTCCGGCAGAGTTGCTGTAAGAATTGCCTCAATTGTTGTTCGAATGCATTGCTTTAAATCATCCATTTTGTTTTGATTTGTTTTTTGAACTTCCAGATGAAATAACCCCACAAGAAAAATATAGGTCAGTGAGGTCACGAGACTTTGGGGCCAACTAAATGTCGAGTTTCTAGAAATCAGCTTCTTAGTGAACTTTCGCAGCAATTCTCTCTCATAGCAGGACCTGGCTATGTGACAAAGTCGCATCATCCTGTTGAAACCACATAGTGTTGAAAGGGATTCACTTTCGATGCAGTTCTGCAAAGAAAAATTACTTTAACAACAGCATTCAGTAGCATGGTAGCAGCATTCATCAGCCACCCTATATATTAATTAATGATATTATTACTGAATTATTTAAACCTCCTCGTCAACGATCTCCTAGATTAAAAAATCTCTTTCAGCAAATGCGTACGAAATATTGAAGTTTCAATAAATAAATTCTGTAATAAAAGTAATTATGTGGAGTTTTTTAGAAACTCATTTAACCACGCTACAAAGGCATAAATTAATGAAAAACATTTTTGATAAATGTATGAGAAATGGGCGTAGGAAAAAACCAAAAATCAATCATATCAAAATTATTGCGAAATGAAAAAAGTAGACAGTTTTTATGCTCTCATCAACAATTGGGAAAAAACACGTAGCTAATTTTGCTACGACGGCGACGATATGTTATCTCAACATCCGATTTGTGTTTTATATTTCTTTCAGAATAATTAAAAATTGATTTCGATCTTAACTTCTCGATATCGCATACCCTGATTAGCGTCCTACTCCTTTTTCCATTGGCCGCGACCCAGTTTAATATACATCCGCTCCTTCTTTCACATTTGCGGACTATAATCATTCGTTTAAGTCCAAAGCTTGAACACATCAAATTTCCGGTAAATTTCTTTTTCATTACGTTAAATTAAATTCTTTGTTGCTTTTGCTCCTCCTCATCCTCGTCTTCTCTTCTCTGAAATGGGATTGATTTCATTGCAAAAGAGGAAAATTAAATAAAACGAGAACAAGGAATTGCTCCAGCAACCATAATGATGACCAGAATCCTTTAACTAAAGCCATAAACTAAATGATATATTTAGCATTTCTCTTTTGATTTTAGAATTTTGCAGGATCTTTGTGAATGGTGTCTTGCAGCAATTCCAGGGAAAGAAGATGGGGGGTGAAAAATGTTAAATCAGGTGGCTCTTATTATTATCCGATTTATCCTCTAACATATATAGAACTTAGAGATTTTAAATTACTTTTATGAAAATTTTCGCATGGCTTAGGATTAAGGCCAAGGAAGCCCAAAAGGAGAATGGTTGGTTAATATAGGAACTATAAATTATCCCATGATTTCTGATACTGATATTTAAAAGCATCTCTGTTTGATATTCAAAGTCTTGCAATGGAGTCTTGACCTCGACCGACTTGTTTTCTCCCAAATTATCATGCCTTCAACACCAACACCACCACCATGCTCTGACAACTTTTTAAGTGTGTTTTTCTTTCTATTTTCCCGAGGAGAATAAAAGGAAAAGCAGTCAAGAAGAAAAAGGACCAGCAAAACGACAGTATGTTTTAATAGAATATTTACTCAACAATTGCATTGAAACTGCATTTATTGTTCGAGGACGAATATCATGCTGGCTGCTGCTGCTGCTTGATTGCTGCAGACAGGAAATATTCAAAGAACAATGGGATGGCATGACACACACACAGTTGTACAAACAAAGGCAATGCGACCAAGGCCACGACGACTCAGGCAGGATGAGAGTGAAAAACAATTTCAATGAATTTGGATTTGTCAGATAAATCTGCAGTTTTATGTGCAAAAGTCTTGGAGGAAGAATAAACTTTCTTGTCTTCCCACATACACACTGGCATACTGTGTGTGTATGTGTATGTGGGCGTCTAAGTGTGATTGAGTGTGTGTTAGGGTATTATTGTTTGTTCGTTTGTTTTTTCTCTCCCAAAGACGATTATTTTGAAATCGAATCCATAGGGGATTTTGTTAGAAGAAAATGTGAAATAAAACATTAAGAATCAATTGGAGCCTAAACTGCTTTTGAGGATTTTTGTGTGGGTGTGCACGTGTGTGTGTGTTTACTTGAATTATAGAAAATGCATGCTTGATATTTGGTCGATGATTGGCTGTTGGTTGTGAGTGAGGAAAGTTTATTTTAATGATATTCTGTCTTTCCAAGAAAACTTTAGATGAGCAGATAAATACAAAATGGTACAGATTATGTGAACATTAAAGACGTCAAGAGTTTATACTCTTGAATACGATTTATTATTATGATTTCAAATGAACCCACACGTATGCTCTTGAAGATCCTTTTGAAAGAGGACTAATGCTGTAAAACCTGTTAAGGGTGGATGGAATGTCCATTTCTAAATGAGAAGAATAAATTTATGAAGCTTTGCCATAATCAGGGAAATTCTTGTAATGGACCAAAGAAAGATTATTCTAATAATTTATATGGACAGACAGCCATGAATCTACACTAGTTTAATTTGACCTAAGTTCCGTCCTATTATTTAGGTATTTTATACAAGGTCAAAATATATATAAAGTAGTTCGGTTGGTCGTTAGAGTAAAAAACTATGGACAAGAATCAAAACTGTTTTTTTGTTTCAAATTTGAAATATTATTTGAAATATTATTTTTAATTAATTTTTATATGTTTAAATTTTAAATAACTTAAAATATAATTTTTAATTCGTTTTTAAATATTTGAATATTAATGATGAATATTTGAAAAATTCCCAATTTGTGATGGCAAAGAAAAGGGAAAAGAATCGTTTTAGTTTGAACATTAATCATTTAATTTTTTATTAATTTATTTTTAATTAAAAAGTGTTTAAAATTAATTTTTTTTACACGCTAATATTTTTGCTGATTTTTCTTTACCTTCTTATATATTATTATATATCTATATATAAATATATTTATATATATAAAAGATCTGCGTTACTGACTGACTTAGCATTGACTAGCCCCCAGATCGAACGGCTGAAGCCAGGGTCATGAAATTTTCAGGGTAGTTCCCAAATATGATGCAGACGTCGACTAAGGGTTTTACGAAATTCGTACTTTTAGGGGATAAAATGGCCCAAAAAGGGATAAACATCAACCTTCGTCCTGACTAAACGGCAGTAGCTAGAGACATGCAATTCGGTGTGTTCCTTGCAATGACCATACAGACGAGCTACAAACAGGGATTTTGCGAAATTTGTACTTTTAAGGGAGGAAAGAGACCAAAAGGGATAAAAATGGTACCAATTTAAGATCTGCAGCTAGAATCGTGAAAAATCGGTATTTACATTTCTCTGACAACGTAGACTTGCAATATAAATGGAGTTGTACTTATAAGGGATGAGCGGGACAAAAAGGGATAAAAATGGTACCAACTAAAGTATTGTAGCTAGAGACGTGAAATTTGGTATGTAAATTCCTCCGACCATGTAGAAGCGCGTTAAAATTGGATTTTTGAAAATTTGTACTTTTAAGTGTTGCGAGGGAGAAAAAGGGATGAAAGTGGCACTAATTTAAGTATTGCAGCTATAGTCGCGAAATTTGGTGTGTAACTTCCTCTCACCACATAGAAGCGGAATATAAATGCATTCTGTACTTTTAAGGGTTGCGCGGGACAAAAAGGGATAAAAATGGTACAAACCAAAGTATTGCAGCTAGAATCTTGAAGTTTGATGTGTAAGTTCTTCTGACCATCTAGAAGCGCAGTAAAATTGGATTATTCGAAATTTGTACTTATAAGAAGTGAGCGGGACAAAAAGGGATAAAAATGGTACCAACTAAAGTATTGCAGCTATAGTCGTAAAATTTGGTATGTAAATTCCTCTCACCACATAGAAGCGGAATATAAATGCACTTTTTACTTTTAAGGGTTGCGCGGGACAAAAAGTGATAAAAATGGTACTAAATAAAGTATTGCAGCTAGAATCTTGAAATTTGATATGTAATTTCTTCTGGCCATGTAGAAGCGCAGTAAAATTGGATCTTTCGAAATCTGCACTTATAAGAGGTGAGCGGGACAAAAGGGATAAAAATAGTACCAACTATAGTAAGAATCGTGAACTTTGGCATGTAAATTCCTCTGACCATGTATAAGCGCATTAAATTTGGATTTTTCAACAAAGGAAAAAAGGAATAATAATGGTAATAATTTAAGCTATAGTCGTGAAACTTGGTGTGTAAATTCCTCTGTCAAGGTAGAAGCGCAAATCCTAATGGATTTTTTCGAAAATTATACCTATAAGGTGTGAGCGGGACAAAAAGGGATAACAATAGTACCAAATAAAATATTGCTGCTATAGACGTGAAATTTGGTGCGTAAATTCCTCTGACAATGTAGACTTGCAACATAAATGGATTTTTCGAAATTTGTACTTTTCAGGGGAGAGCGGGACCAAAAAGGATAAAAACGGTACCAACATTAGGGTTACTACTAGAATCATGAAATTTAGTATGTAAATTCCTCTGACCATGTAGAAGCGCCATCAAAATGTATTATTTTTCGAATAAAAGGCTCTGCGGTTGTAATTTTTTGTTAAAAACAGGGTAGAAAATGATAAAAAAATATATATTCGAAGGGAATTCAGCTAAAACAGTGCACATCGACAAGCACATTCCTTTGAATGTGTATGAGTGCTAGTTTCCAATTTACTATTTTAGAAAAGAAAATCAAATAAATACTCTCCTAAAACAGAGACGGGTAATATACTTCCTATTAAAAACATTTCCTACTATTGCTTATTTTTCAACTATTCAACCGTTGGACTATTATTTGTGGGGTGCCCTCAGCAGCTATGTGAATGAAATTATTTTCCATTATTAACCGGAAGGATTGTACTTTCAAATAAGAAAAGAAATTTGAGAAAATATTCAGTATTATTTTTAATGGCTGGATTTTTTCAATATTTTTATTTGTGTATAATTCTACTCACTTTACTTGCAATATTTCTTGACGCATTTGTAAAGTTCGAATATTTTCCCCTTGTTTTTGAAAAAAAATGTTCGATTCTGCACAAACGAATCTTTTAAATTAAAGGCGTTAGTTATACAAGTTCTTTGTGTTCTTAAACATTCTAATGTAGGTGTCAGTCGCCAGTGTCTGTGACTTAAAAGTTCAATTTCGAGGCGAAATGTTTTAGAAAAAGATTTTTTAAATTTGTAATTTATCAGTATTTAAAGTAAAGCACATCCATCAGCAACTAAAAGTAGGTATTTGAACAAATCTGAAGAGAATTATTTTTTCTCGGGAAATATACTCCAAACCCATTTAGAAATTAATTTTAATTGTATTCTAACAACTCCTTCTAATTTTGCCAAGTTCTATTATGGGGACGTAGCAGTCTGCGTCTGTAAAATTATACAACAACTGCACTGTGTTCAATTTGTAAATTTTTAGAGACAAATTCTATACTTCAGTAAAACTGCCACTCCCAGCGAATTATCACATTAATTTCACAACTCCACGAGGAAGGATAACTTGACTCAACATATGTCATATCTATAAAAGGAGTCATTAATAAAATAATTTTGGAAAGAGACCAACTCATTGAATTTTTAATTTGGAAATTATAGTTCAGGGGAAAAAATTCTATAAAATTCTATTTTTTTTTTGCTTTCAAACGGCACTTGTCCTTTATTTTCAAATAATAACTCTAAACATAGTAATTGGTTTGACCATCTAAATTGAAATTGAAAATGCTATAAAAAAACTACTGAATATTTTCTCAAATTTCTTTTTTTTTTGAAAGTACAATCCTTCCGGTTAATAATGGAAAATAATTTCATTCAAATGGCTGCCTGTGCTGGCCATGCAGTAGCCACACGATCGGTCCAATTTTTAAGCACATTATCGATTGTGTGCAGCTGTATTTCACCAATGGCTTCACAAATATTGTCCTTTAAAGCGTCAATTGTCTCTGGCTTGTCGGCGTAACACTTATCTTTGAGGGCACCCCACAAATAATAGTCCAACGGTGTCAAATCCCAGCTCCGAGGTGGCCAAACGACATCGGCTCTACGGCTGATAATGTGATCTTCAAATACAGGGCGCAAAACATCGTGTGTAGCTTCGGCTGTGTGGCACGTAGCGCCGTCCTATTGAAACCAAATATTGCCAATATTCTCCTCTTTAATTTTTGTGAACAAAAATTTTTTCAACATGGCTCGATAACGATCGCCATTGACTGTAACGGCCACTGCTTGGTCATTTTCGAAGAAAAATGGCCCAGTTATGCCTCTGGACCAAAATCCGCACCAAACAGTGACACGTTTTGGGTGTATCTGTGCCCCAAATGCGACACATTTGCTTGTTTACATACCCGCCAAGATCAAAATGAGCTTCATCTGAAAAGATGATTTTTTGGGCAAAAATTTCAAAGTAATGTCGCAATATTCCCCAGCGTTGTTCAAGCGTATACACAACCATATTCGTTCAGCGTAAGGATAAAACTAATTATCTGTCAAATCAGACATGAGCTAAGAGTTACCATTCACGAAATAATCACCAGTTGAAAAAAACGTTAGATGGCGGACCCTTTATAAGGCCATGATATGGATTTGGTTCTATGTTGCGTTACATTCAGCTATCTACCCTACCCTGTAGGATGAGGTGCAACCAACATGCACATATTTGGGGATTTTTCTCTTTAACCCTGACCGAAAATGCTAAAAAAATGGTTTATATGTGGTGACTCATTTAATATTTAAAATTTGAACTACCGATTACTTTGACTTTGAAAGATCGAATAACATTCATGTTTATTATACCCTCCACCTTCAGGATGGGTATACTAACTTTGTCATTCCGTTTGTCCGTCCGTCTGTTGAAAGCACGCTAGCAACTAAGCGAAAGAAGCTAGAACGTCCAAATTTTACATAAATACGTCTTATAGTCGTAGATCGGTTGGGATTGAAGGTGGGCGAAATCGACCCAAACGGAAAATTTTTTCCTTCACTAGGATTTAAAATATCTCTCAATATTTAAGTACATTTTTCCAATATGTTTGCTTGTACTTACTTGATATTGGGTATGCGCATTCCCCCTATAACTTTGTTATAGGGGGAATGTAGGGCGTGAAATGGTACAAAAAGGGATAAAAATGGTACCTATCAAACGACAACAGCTAGAGATACGAAAGTCGGTGTGTACATTCCTTTAATTGAGTAGATACATAATATAAAAGTGTTATTTACAAATTCGTTCTTTTAAGGGATACAATGGGGATAGAGGGATAAAAATGGTACCAACCAAACGGCTGCATCAAGAATAATGAAATTCGGTGCATACATTCTTCTGATCGCGTAGACACGTAAAATAAACGGATTTTTCGAAATTCGTATTTTTTGGGGTTAAAATGGAAAAAAGGGATAAAAATTGTACCATCCAAATGACCGCAGCTAGAGTCATGAAATTCGGAATATACATTACTTTGTCTGCGTAGACACAAAAAAAAATAGTTTTTTTCCAAATTCGTACTTTCAAGGGATATAATGGCTACAGAGGGATACAAATAGTACCAACTAAACGTCTTACTAGAATGATAAAATTCGGATGTACACACCGAATCTTATTGCGTAGACACGTAAAATAAAGAGATTTTAGAAAGTCGTACTCTTAAGTTGGTAAAATATGAAAAAGGGGATAAAAATGGTACCAACAAAATGACCGCAGCCGGCCGAACTTAACTCCTTTTTTACTTGTTTTTATACCCTCACTTTACAGAGTAGGAGGGTATATATCATTTGGGACAGAAAAAAAGTGTAACGCATTTAAGGAGTGACTTAAGACCTCAAGTATCTTTGGACCAAATCCATTTCACGACTTTTTAAGATGTTTGAGCCATGTCCGTCCGACTGTCTGGCTGGCTGGTGTACACGATAACTCTCGAAAGGAATTACGGAATCAATTCAACCTTAGCACATGGTAATATTTTTCCCAAACTTAGTTTAAGTTCGAAGATGGGCGAAATTGCCACGCCCCTTCTGGTACTTTTCAAACAAATGGGCAATATTTTTATGTTAAATTAAAACCTTCATAACTTCCACACCGATATTCGGAATCGCTTATATTTTGGTATATGATAACATTTTTATAAATACTTTAAGTGAACTTTAGAACCTCCCACACAAATCCCTCTAAACTATGTAAAATTAAAGCTGTTATAACTTATATACGGATGATCGGAATACTATGAAATTTTATATTTGGCAATGCTTTTATAGTTGCATTCGTGTGGCATATGGGCGATAGTGCCACACCCCTTCTGGTACCTGCCACACAAAATGGCATAAGCTTTGTTTAAAATAAAACCGGCGTAACATTCACACGGATAGTCAAATTCAATTCATATAAAATTTGATATTTGAAAATGGTTTTATAATCACTTTAAAGCAAAAAAATATGTACGCGTTAGTCACGACCTTTTTTGAACCCTTCCCATACAATTGTCTTGATATTTGATCATGACTTTACAATTATTTTATAAATTTAATAAAAGTTACTAGCCACACAAATCATCAGGCCCTAAGTAATTTCCATTAATATGTTCTCTGACAGTGAGGGTATAAATAAGTCGGTTTAGCCGACTGACGTTTGACATTTTCAACTTGGACGCTAAACGCTCGAACAAAATTGGGAAAATATTAAAAACTTATTGGCAAAGTAGTTAGTCTTTAACGCAAACTGTAAGAAATTTACTTGGCATTTTTTGAGAAGAGATCGGCCTTCAATTCAGCCTTCACGAAGCTCATTTTCATCTCGGTGGCCATGCCAGTAAGCATATGGTGTTCAGAGAACACAGACGTGACTATTGAGAAGCCAAGGCATCCACAACGAGTCCCTTATGGGGATGGATTTTGAGTTGGCGGCATCATTGGGCCATGTACTGAAAAATTGGGTTGATCAGATGAGACACTGCCGAGCCAGTCGTGTGGTAGTCATATGAATTATATTGTGTTCCATTATTAAATGACAACCTTTCCAATAAAACCAGAAATTAAAAAAGATAATCAGTCATTTTTATAGTCGATTATAATTTAAATTTTAAATTAATCACCCTCATTATTTTGCATTTTAAATTTCTGTGATCATACACAACCCCTTGGCTGTGACCGTTTTCAATTCACTATAAATGCAATTTTTTTAAAAGAATTCTCAAACCACTTTAGCCAATTAGCTTGCTGGATGTAGTGGTTTGGTCTTTAGTTGGAAACTGTACCATATTTTTAGATTCTATTAAAGTGAAATGTAGATTTTTTCATAAGAAATAAAAAGCAAAGCAGCACCCTTTTGCAAATTATTGGAAGACATGCATTTCAAAAGAATTTCCCACTTCTTTGTTGTCGAGGATAAGGAATAAATGTTGAGTTTTTTGTTTGCAATAAATGACACATTGACTTACTTATGCCACTGAAACGGCTCTTGTCATAACGATCCGGTATATGTGGTATCGGATACTGATGATAGACGTTGTACGGCGGCTGATAGTATTGGGGCTGGGGTGTCTGTGGGTCGTAATGGTGCTTCTGTTGCTGGTGCTGTTGTTTCTTTTGTTTCGCCTGTAAAATGTCATATTCCTGTTCGTGGGGTGTACGACGATGATTTTTGCCACTGATGGAATAGACATGATGGGTGCGGATATATTTTTCATCGACCTGTAAAAGAGATAATTTGGTTTAATTAGTTAAATACAAGAAATAAAACAATAAAGGAGGGGTTTAGAGCCAACAACTATGGTGTTTCCTTTTGCAGAAAGTTAACTCTAACAGAGAAATGGTCTTTGATATTGTTACATGACAGCACATTCTTTTAGAATGAAATCATTGCGACAGGGATCTGTTATTCAGATCCAAAATAACGAACATTTGCGTAAAACTAACAAGTAAAAATGGCGATAAGTTCGTCCTGACCGAACTTTATATACCCTCCACCATGGATTGCATTTCACAGAGGCTGTCGATTTTCGTAGAAGTGCAGTAATATTACAGGAAAGTATAATTTTTTATTATAGCCAAACCAAAACAAATACAAATATTGAAAAATATTTGAAAATCCATTATTAGACGTACATAGTGCAAAATAACCTAACTTCATGATTCAACCAATTTTTGCCGTAAAAGAAAAAATACGAATTTGGAAAAAACTTTTTATTATGCGTGTCTATGCAGTCAGAGGAATGCATACACCGAATTCTATGATTCCAGCTCTATGATTGGTATTATTATGATATATATTGGATATATAAAGAGTGATTTTTTTGAGGTTAGGATTTTCATGCATTAGTATTTGACAGATCACGTGGGATTTCAGACATGGTGTCAAAGAGAAAGATGCTCAGTATGCTTTGACATTTCATCATGAATCGTCTTACAAACGAACAACGCTTGCAAATTATTGAATTTTATTATCAAAATGCGTGCTCTGTTAAGAAAGTTCATTGCGCGCTTCCATTTTATGGTCAGTTTAATCGACCCACTGAAGCGGCTATTCGGGCTATTGTGACTAAATTTCGCACCAAATTTACATTGTTGGACATTAAACCACCAACACGCTTACGTAGAGTGCGAACTGAAGAAAATATCGCAGCTGTATCGGCCAGTGTTAATGAGGACCACCAATTTTCGATTCGTCGCCGTTCGCACCAATTGGGTCTCTGTTACTCAAAAACGTGGAAATGCCAAAATTGGACTAAGCGGATGGACCACCTAAGACGCAGCCGCGGTCAACATTTAAATGAAATTATCTTCAAAAAGTAAATGTCATGGACCAATCTAACGTTTCAAATAAAGAACCGATGAGATTTTGCAAATTTTATGCGTTTTTTTTTTAAAAAAGTTATCAAGCTCTTAAAAAATCACCCTTTATTATGATTGGTACTATTTTTATACCCTTTTTTCATTTTAACCCCAAAAAGTACGAATTTAGAAAAATCCGTGTATTTTACTTGTATATGCAATCAGAGGAATGTATACACCGAATTCCGTGATTCTAGCTGCGGCCATTTGGTTGGTACCATTTTTATCCCCATTTTCCAATTTTACCCCCTCAAAAGTACGATTATCTAAAATCTCTTTATTATACGTGTCTACGCAATTAGAGGGATGTGCGCACCGAAATTCATCATTTCGGGATTTTAGCTGCGGCCATTTGGTTGGTACCATTTTTATCACCATTTTCCAATTTTACCCCCTCAAAAGTACGATTATCTAAAATCTCTTTATTATACGTGTCTACGCAATTAGAGGGATGTGCGCACCGAAATTCATCATTCTAGCTGTATTGGTTTAATTGGTACTATTTTTATCCCTCAGTACCCATTGTATCCCTTGAAAGTACGAATTTGTATTATTTTTCGTGTCTACGCAGTTAGAGGAATGTATACTCCGAATTTCATGACTCTAGCTGCGGTCCTTTGGTTGGTATTATTTTTATTCCCTTTTTTTCCATTTTAATCCCAAAAAGTACAAATTTCGAAAAATCCTTCTACATGCAGCGAATTTCATTATTCTAGCTGCAGCCATCGGCTTCCTACCATTTGTATCCCTCCATTCCCATTTTATCCCTTAAAAGTACGAATTTGGAAAAAATACTTTTATATTATGTATCTACTCGATTAGAGGAATATACACGCCGAATTTCGTGTTTCTAGCTGTTGTCGTGTGCTAGGTACCATTTTTATCCCTTTTTGCCCCATTCCAGCCCCTACGAATAAAAATCACTTTATGGTGCACGTTTTTGTTGCAGGGGGAATGCGCATACGCAATATCATGTACGTACAAGCAGATATATTGAAAAAATATGCTTAAATACTCTAAAATATTAGGGGTTGTTATGGGGTTTTTTCAGTCCTTGTGAGGGAAAATGTTTTCCCTTTGGGCAGACTTTGCCAAGTTTCAATCAAGACGTATTTATGGAAAATTTGGACCTACTAGCTTCTTTCGTTTATATGCTAGCGTGCTTTCAACAGACGGACGGACATGGTTAGATCATCTTAGAATTTTATGCCTATACTTTACTAGCTGAACCCCCGCCCGCTTCGCCAGGCAGAAAAACAGACGGAAATTAAAATCAGGTTTCATATTGTTTTTTTTTTCTTGTGTTCGGTAATATATGTACCACTTATAATCAAAGTACTTCCCTGAGCTACTAAAGAAATGGATATGTTCCATGGAGAATATTGAAGATCATAACTTTAGTTTACGGCGAATAAAGGAAGAAATGTCAAAAATCAAATTAATTTAAGGTTCAGTGTGATTCTCCTTCTTTACATTCCCACGTAAAAAGAACTTACTTAATCGAATACGAATTCGAAGGTACCACATTCAAAACTAATCAAACAACACAAAAACTAAAAAAATAATATAATTTCCGTTTTCTTGACTTATGTCGGCTTTTCACGAATGAATATTTCTTTTTTTTTTTTGTAACCTTTCCTTACAATTGTGCTAAGAAAAGCCAAAGAAAACATGTAATTTTACAAAATTCAAATCAAAGATTTCCCATCTTTCAAATCACGCCCATTTGTATATTGTCTATGCAGGTTATAAATAAATTAACTCACACAACAATATAGGAATCTCGGTGTCGAATATACTTAAAAACAGGTTTTAATTTCGTATGGGAAGGGCACGGCCACTTTCCGTCGATCTTTGCTCAACTATTTACACTGGATCGACTAACCCAAATTTTCAGCACTATTGGTGTTGTAGAATTTACAATATTCGATAGTAGGTTTTAACTTCGTCTGTGAGGTACCACGCCCACTATCCCCATACTGCCCATTTTTGGCACAACTACGCAGGTTTATGCTAGATTCACTCACACAAAAATTCAGCTTTGTAGCTGTTATAGAACTGAATATATTCAATAATAGGTTTTAACTTTGTACGGGAGGAGCCAATACCGCCAATTTTTGGCACAACTACGCATATTGATTCTAGATGCACTCACACAAAATTCAGTATTCTATCTGTCATACAACTGAATATATTCGAAAATGGGTTATAACTTCGTATGTGAGGTACCACACCCACTATTTCAATACCGCCCATTTTTGGCACAACTACCCACATTGAATCTAGATGCACTTACAAAAAATGCAACACTCTAAGTGTCATAGAACTGACAATATTCAATAATAGGTTTTAACTTCGTATGTGAGGTACCACGCCCACTTTTCCAATACCGCCCGTTTTTGCCACAACTACGCACATTGATGCTTGATGCACTTTCACAAAATGTCAGCATTCTAGGTGTCATAGAACTGACAATATTCAATAATGGTGTTAGCTTCATATGGGAGGTGCCACGCCCACTTTTACAACACCACCCATTTCTGTCAAAACTGTGCAGACTAGCAATTAGTGAACATTCACAAAAATGCAAGACTCTAGCTGCAACAGTATTCCAAATATGCTAATTTATAAAAAAAACGAATAAATCTCCAATTTGTGTAGGAGGTGCCACGCCCACTGAAAATATCAAAAAAATATATAGCCTAGTTTCACCACCGGTTCAGCATGAATATACTGTCAAGAAGATCGGTCCAGTAGTTTAGGCTGCTATAAAGAACAAACTTACAAACACAGATTCATTTTTATATAAAGATAGGGTCTCAGGTCGATATTTCAAGGTGTTACAAACGGAATGACAAAGCCAGTATGCCCCCAGCCTGTAGGTGGAGGGTATAAAAATCCATTTCGTTATTTCGTTATTTATATGGATCCTGATTATTAATTAAGCAAACACATTTTAATCTTTGAATAAATTTAAATAAATCTCATTTTCCCTTCTTCCAAATATACTAATATTATGAAATCATGATTTTCCAATTCCAAATGCGCGAGTGTACATGTAAATGTCAGCCATTTATAGCTGAATTTCATTAGTAACATTTCACTGACTTTCATTTGTCAGTGGCCGCGACAAATGATCCGTAACACTGTCGACATTCGACCGCATCAATCAGATTGCTGAGCAAATAATTAGACAAAATCCGCACATAATTGACTTGCGCTGTAGTCTGTGCGCGCGTGTGTGTGATTAATTATCAAATTATAATTGAACATCCGAATACGGAATCATTTTGTTGCGAGCCCCACTCCCGCTCTCAGTATGTGTTACTAATACTATGTTTGATTTGGTGGAATGTGACTAAAATACACATCTAATTTATGCATTGACTGCTCAATGAGCAGTCAATGAGCAGTGCTCATATCCCTTCGGTAATATTTGATATCCTGATTTCTTTACATATTCGTACAATCGTAGTCATATACATGGCATAGCCAACAAAACATATATACGAGGAATTATGTATTTTTGAGTTAACTAAAACGATTACGTGTATATGATATATCATATTACAAAGTTTATTATTTTTATTTTAACTTAGGATTTTGAATATTTATCTAGAAAGTATCCCAAAAAGTGTGGAAATGTCGGCACATGACCTTTCAACTTATTTCTTTGCAATCTTCGTGTGCTACAACCAAATAGGCAGAAGGTGGACATTAGAGCGTACCAGGTTACAAGTAAAAAAAAAAAAAGTTCGCCGTACACCTTCGAATATGAAGTATTATTGAAAGGTAGTTTCAAAAAAAATTTTTTTATTTTTTTATGCCGAACGTAGGGGTCGCGCTTTTACATTTTTCTATATAACTTCTGCATTTATAAACGGATTTTAAAGTGTGATACATCGATGTTTTTGTCCGATTTTTTTGTCTTTGAAGTCATTGAGCTCAAACATGATTCATGATTTTATGCGAGCTTTAATTTTCGATTATTAGAGTGGTACATTAGGGTAGTAGCAACTGAGAAATGATGGGTAAGTACCAGAAGGGGGTGCTTGAGCTCAATGACTTCAAAGACAAAAAAATCGGCCTCGTCGAGACAAAAACATCGATGTATCACACTTTAAAATCCGTTTATAAATACAAGTTATATAGAAAAATGTAAAAGCGCGACCCCTACGTTCGGCATAAAAAAATAAATTTTTTTTTTTTGAAACTACCTTTCAATAATACTTCATATTCGAAGGTGTACGGCGAACTTTTTTTTTGAGGTACGCCCTAGTGGACATATATCAAACGACTTCAAAAGTCAAAGAATCAAATGATGTGCAGTAGCAAGCAAATAAATAAATCTACACTCCAATTAAAAATCATCTATTCCCTCAGTGGCAGCGAAGATCAAAAATTAATCAATTTTTAAATGAATTCTAGAAAACGTAAATAAGAAATATTTCAGCTACGAGCTCTTTGCGTGTATAGACACGAATTATAGTCTCCTGTGGCTTATAGATTTCTCGCAATAATTGAGTGATTTTGGATCGTTCGCCTCAGACGAACGAAAATAAGTTATAGAAGCTGGCCCTCAGATATTGTGGTTTTTATACCTTGTGCTAATAAACTAACAAAGAAATGCTCATTACGTTGACTTATCTAAGTACCTTCACTGAAATTTTGATGGATTTTACTAAAGCCACCAAATGTAACCATCTATTTCACCACTTTCAAAATCACACTGTCAAAAATTAAAAAAGAAATAATTTTGAAAACTTTAATAAAATGATCTAATTTAAAAAATACATTAAAAGTAATTGAAATTATCTTCAAAACGAGGTATAGCAAATTTATTAAATTGGTGAAGAAACTGAGGAGTTGAATGAACACACCATTATTAAACACACTATTAAAGTCGGGCGCAACCGATTATATGATACCCTCCATTTACTACCCGATTACAGGGGAAAAGTCAAATCCGAAGCGAAATTTTTATGAGAGATATATATATAAAACTCAACCAATCTTACTCACTTTCACCACAGATGTTTCTAGTTGAAATATAAGGTGTTGTGTCAAATTTGAAGAAAATCGTTTAAAATATGTGGTGTCTACACCATTTTCAAGTGTAATTCAAAAGACACCATTTGAAATTCAAAAATTCCATTTGAAATTCAAAAATATCAATTGAAATTCAAAAAACATCATTTGAATTACAACTCGTCATTTGTAATTCAAAACTCGTCACTTGAAATTCAAAAGATTCCATTTGGAATTCAAAAATGTAAACAAAATTATTTAAGAAAAATATACATTAAATTTTTTCTGCAAATTTGGATATTCTGCAGTATTGAAAACAGATTTACTAAAATAATAAACAACTAATAATTATAACTATGTAAAATGTCGGTAATTTCATATATAGTTTATGACCTTCACCAGCTCAGAGAGCATCTGCATATAATTTATAAGGACTTGCAATTTACTTAGGGTCGGATTATTTGTGTGGGAGGTACAACAAATCAGAACTATTTTACAGGTATAAAGTGATTGTAAAACCATTTCCAATATTAAATTGTTACTGATCAGTTTTATTTTAACCAAAACTTATGCCAATTTGTATGAGAGGTCTTGCAATATCGCTCATATTGCAGGTGTATATAACGTCTATGAAAACATTACCAAAGATCAAATTTCAGAGTATTCCGATCGTCCGTATAGAAGTTATAAAATCTTAAAATTTAAATAAGTTAGAGTGATTTGCGTGGGAGGTACGTGGAAAAATTCTCTGTATTTCGTACGCTCAAAGTGATTATAGAAACTGCATAAAATATCAAAATATAACTGATTCCGAATATCCGTGTGGAAGACACGAATTAATCACTTATTGTTTGTAATCATAATTATTTCCATGGTTCTTGTTATTAAATAGACTAATTAAAGAAAATTATGAATCTGTTAATTTAAAGTCATCACTTTTTCTGGGTGTATATTCTAAAATCGAAACAAATTTCTCAATGATTTTCTATGCTATTTGAGCCATGTCCATCTATCTATCAATCTAAGTGGGGGTAAATCTGTTTTCTAAACAGCAGATTATTAAAATTTACAGAAATAAATAAATGCTACCCAACCTAATGTATATTTTGCTTAAATAATTTTGTTTGCCCTTTTTGAATTGCAAATGATATAATTTTTGAATTACAAATTGAATAATTTTTGAATTTCAAATGAAAACTTTTGAATTTCAAATGGCTTCTTTTGAATTACTTATGGCGAGTTGTGAATTGCAAATGATAAGTTTTGAATTACAAATGATGGCTTTCGATTTATAAATGACTAGTTTTGAATTACAAATGATGAGTTTTTAATTTCAATTGACATTTTTTGATTTTCAAATGGAATTGTTGAATTTCAAATGACATTTTTTGAATTTCAAGTGATGTCTTTTGAATTACATTTGAAAATGGTGTAGAGCAGAAAAGGTCTAATCGAGAGTGACATTTGTATGGAAGCTAGATCTGGTTCCAGCAAAAATATAAGGTGTTATGCTAAATTTGAAGCAAATCGAGTAAAATACATATGTGGTGTCTAGAGAGGAAAAGTCAAATCAAGAGCGACATTTGTATGGAGGCTATAACTAGGTCTGAACCGATTTGATTCAAATAAAATAGCGTTCGTCATTGGACACCGAAACTTACAACAATTGCGACCTGTACTTTGATTACATAAATAGATGGACGGACATTTAGTTTATTTATTCATTCATATGTCTATGGAGTAACACTCCTTACAGACAAGCCAAACTTTAAAGTAAATTAAATCTAGAGTTTCCTTAAATCTATTTAAATTATATGACAAATCAATATTATGCTTAATTATTAAATTATTATATTCCTTCATGGACCTCAGAATAGGATCAAAAGAAGAAGTTCTATGAAAAGGAATATTAAAAAATTCATTATGCCTTAGACATATAGATGGAACATTAAAACAAATATGACTAAGCAAAAAAGGACAATCGATAAGACCACAAATTAGTTTATACAGAAATAAAATTGAGCTCTCTGATCTACGTCTTGATAAAGACTCCAAATGAATTAGTCGACACATAGCTTCATACGTCGCACAGAGGGTTGAAATCCATCAAAAGTGGCGATTAATTCAAAAGATGAACTTTAACTTTAATAACCGTATTTGGTACCGGGTGAAAGAAGATAAAATTCTACATCACTAATTGCCAAAATAAAAGTTCTTAGTTGTTTACTTTATTTGCAGTGTGTCTTCAAAGTTCAGTAATTATTATTATTTTTGCGCGCATTGGTTAAAAGTGAAAATTTGCATATTTCCAGTGATAATTTTTTTAATTAAGACTTCTAAAAGTGAAAATTTTATTATGGAGCCGTCTACTTCAGGTATTTGAGCATATGTTAAATATTTGTTTGTTTAGATAAATGTTTTGGAAATATTGAAAAAAAAATAAGGAAATTGCTCCAAAAATGAGGTATTTTTGATGTTTGTATTGGATTTCAACTGAATTATCGGTGAAACTTGGTAAAACTGCTTATATTTTCTTAAAATATGAAGTTTCAGCTTATAAATTCCAGAACATCTTTTTGCCTTTTTGTTGCATTTTTTGACTTATTAAAGAATTTGTAAAATAACTCCAGTCGCTAAAAATATATGTGAAAAAATAAAACAAACAAAAAATCACTTTGACCTTATTATCTTTTGTCTTTATATTCCGTTTAGTATTTGTTATTGTAGCTACTGAGTGTGCAGTTTATTAGAGATGGGTGCGTGAGTAATTTTAAATCACGCGCACTCACGAAAAAAAAATAATTAATTAATTCCAAATTACTTACAAAGCTTCGTTTGAAAATCTGAATAATATGAGAAAATTATATTTTACACACGTACACTGTTTTGAAAAATAAATTTGATCACGCTTCCATCTCTATTTAGTTTAGTTTTTCATTTGAACCCTACATGATAAATGTTGGTCATGTACATACATGCGAACATACGAGTACTGTTGTCATCTTGGTTTAAGCTGATGATGTTCCATCTACCAATGTATTGATAATTAATTGATAAGAATTTAATACGTAGGGTATTTAAGATTCGGTACAGCCACGTTCATTTATTTTTTTATTGACTGTCAATGTTTTGTTTAATGTGATGTTATTTATTGAAAGTGTTGTGTGTTTGTAAATTATTCGGTACAAGGGAAAACGAATAGTATTTTGCAAATTTTAAACGACTGAAAATTTGACTAATTTCAGGAACAAGTCCCAAAACAATTTTTATTTCTCGCCATGAGTTACATAACTTTATGAAGAATTCGGAACAAAAATCACTTCAAGATCGATTTAATCTTCTGAGGTGGGAAGTAATCACACGCGTTGACCCTTCAGATATGGTAGATTTTACCAAAAGATTTAATAATTTTTGCACACAATATAAGATTCGGTGGCAAAAATGTCATAGAACGGATCAAGTTTTTTTACAAAATAACAAGAATTGGCTTGATGCTTCAATTTCCTTTAATGCCCCACCAGCACAAACACAAAAAAGAGGTCGGCATGATCTCCAATTTGATGAGTGTACAGAAAAAACTAAAGGAAAGAAATGTAAAGATATAAGAGATAATACTCCATTGTCTGTTTTGGCACACGCTACACAAATGAGCTTAAGAGCTGCTGGAAAAACAGATGAGTCAAAAATAGTTAAGGAAATAATATCATCTCCAACAAGAGCGAAAAAATACAGAAAAAGTTTAAAACAGGTATCACCACAGCAATTAAGTGCGGAGGAAGCTCTTTCCGTCTTGGTAGAAGCGAAGCTAACTCGGCACCAATATAATGTAATTAGAAAAGCCGCGCCGGAGAAATTTCCATCGTATACAATAGTCCAAGCAGCTAAAAAAAAATGTTATCCAGAACGAGACGAAATAAAAATTACTGAAACGTCAGCGCAAGTCAATCTACAAGCACTATTAGACCATACCACTGAGCGTATTTTTTCGATAAAAAATTTGGATTTTAATTTGTTAGACAATGAAGAACTGTCTAAGATGACTTTATACACTAAGTGGGGCTTTGATGGAAGTTCAGGACACAGTGCATATAAACAAGCCTTTCATGACATTAACGCCTCAGATTCTTCAGTATTTATAACATCGCTTGTACCATTGAAATTAGTTTGTGGAAATAAAACAATTTGGCAAAATCCTCGTCCGTCTTCCACTCGATTTTGTAGGCCCTTGAAAATTGAATTTATGAAAGAAACGTTCAACAGTATTAAACTCGAAAAAGAAAGAGTGGAGACTGAAATAAAGGCTCTTGTCGATTCCGTAATACTAGTTGGAGAGAGATTAGTGAAAATTAATCACGAACTAATTCTCGTGATGATTGACGGTAAGGTCTGTAATGCTATAACAGACACAAAGTCCACACAAAAGTGTTATATATGTGGCGCTACAAGCAAAGAGTTTAACAATATTGATGAAATGATTGCAAAAGTTGTAAATATAGATAACATGCAGTTTGGTTTATCTGTCCTTCATGGCTGGATACGATTTTATGACTGTCTTATTCACTTGTCATATAAACTTCCGATTAAAAAATGGCAAACTAGATGTGATGATGAAAAAAAAATTATTGCTGATACAAAAAAACGCATTCAAAGGGAATTCCGAGAGAAAATTGGATTGATTGTTGACCAACCAAAACCAGGCTTTGGAAACTCAAACGATGGTAATTCGGCAAGGCGTTTTTTTAAGAATGCTGAAGTATCTGCAGAAATTACAAAAATTGATTTGCAATTGATAAAAAATATGCACACAATATTAATAGTTGTTTCTAGTGGTATTGAGGTCAATATTGAAAAATTTTCAAATTTCGCTAAAGACACTGCAAGGCTATTTGTTAAAAATTATCCATGGTATTATATGCCTCCTACTCTACATAAATACTTCATTCACGGGCCAGAAATTATAGCGCTTGCACCATTGCCTATTGGTCAGCTAACTGAAGAATCTCAGGAAGCCAGAAATAAGGACTTCAAAAGCTATAGGGAGCACTTTTCCCGTAAATTCAGTCGGGAAAATACAATAGAAGACGTCTTTAATAGATTTCTTTTAAGTTCAGATCCATTTATTTCGAGCAAGAGGAAGAGTTGTAAAAAGAAAATACAGCAAATGCCTCAGACTGCATTGGAGTTACTTATTCTTACCCAAAATGAAAATGATAATGGTGACGAAGATGATGAAGATAATGAAGATGAAGATTATTTTAACGAATTGTATGATGATTAAGAAGTAAATGATTATTATTAAGTAAATTAATTTTATAATGGTTGTGAATTAAATGATGATTATGAAGTTAATAATACTTTTAAAATTAATGAAATGAAGTAAATAAAAAAACCGTACAATTATATTTTTTTTTAATTATTTTTTTCCTGTAATGGTTGTTTGTTTTATTTTTATACTATGATTTTTGTTTATGAATATTGATCAATAAGATATAATAATATTTTCTAATGTAACTTTTTTTAAATATGTGGAATTATGGAATTTGAAGAAAAAAAATCGGATTTTAATTTAAAATTTTGGGTATATAAATACAGATTAAATATTTATTAATTTTTATTTTTTAAGAACAATTTTTTTTTCTAAAAGCACATTAAGTATGCTCTAATTTTCAATTGCATTTCCTAATTTATCGTTTTTCTTTGAAAAGTTACAGCGAAAATTGTGATATAAGACCACTTTTGCCAAAATACAAAAAAGACCATAAAAGATTAAAACAACAATTTTTTTATTATTTTTTTTTTCTAATTATGCTTTTTTATGTATTTATGAATATCCATCAATAAAAAATAACAATATTTTAAAATTACGGCTTTCCTGAATTAATCGCCACTTTGCCTACCGCTCAACCCACTGTGCGTCGGTACGGGATTGACAAACGGCACAGAAACTAAAGCAAATTTAATAAATTTTTCTGTAACCTCTCAATGCGATTACATAAAATATCATAACACGGGTTCCATACCATAGAACCATATTCTAATTTAGACCTGACAAATGTTGTATACAACAATTTACGAGTATATGGATTAGAGAATTCTTTACTATTTCTTCTTATAAACGCAAGCACAGTATAAACTTTAGGCATTATGAAATCAATGTGCAAATTGAAATCCAATTTAGAATCGAAAACCACTCCTAAGTCTTAGATACTACTAACCTTCTGCACAACATGATTTTTACAATAACTTGTATTTAGCAAATGCGTACGCCTACCAAACTGGAGATGAAAACATTTCGCAAAGTTTAGTGGTAAATGATTCAATTCGGACCAAGCCACCAAGCGATTAATATCTTCCTGAATTTGGATAGAATCAGGAGGAAGAGAAATTTTAGAAAACAGTTTAATGTCATCCGCATAAATTAGATAATTGGAATATTTGAAGCAAGAACTTATATCATTAATAAAAATGTTAAGAAGAAGGGGACCCAATACAATCCCTTGAGGAATACTCGACGTGGCTAGATATATATCCCATATCGCATTATCAATAGCCACAAAACAACGTCTTTCACTTAAATATGACCTAAACCACTTGACCAGGGCAGGTGGGAATCCAATTTTAGCTAACTTCAAGAGAAGTATATTATGCGGAACCTTGTCAAACGCTTTAGAAAAATCGAAGTAAATTTTATCGACTTGGTGACCCAATTCAATGCTATTAATACAGTAATTAGTAAAAACTAATAGATTAGTTGTAGTTAAACGATTTTTCATAAATCCATGTTGAGATTCAGATAAAAATCGGCAAGCACAAGAGAATAACTTATCATAGACTAAGTGTTCACTGACATTGCTAAATATACTCAGAATGTGATTCTAAGCCGATCTGCATAATAAACGATGGTTCTCTCTCGCACATTTTTCGTATTTAATAAACCAGTATTTTCTATATATATATATTATTATATTATATATACCACCCACAACAACAATGAGTTCTTTTGGAGATGAGTTTCTTTGTAAAACTTGTTACATCTTTTCATCTCATGTCTCCTTATATTCACCATCAAATTATGATCACGATTTGGATGCGGAGTACAGGATATCCTCCCAGCGAACGTGCAATCCAGGTTCGAAACCAAAGACAATCATGTGTCGAAGAAGATTAATCTTATCGTCTTATAGTCGTAGATCGATTGGATTTCAAACTGGGCGAAATCGACCCAAAGGAAAAAAAAATTTCCCTCACAAAGACTAAAAATACCCATAATATTCCTCAATATTTTAGAGTATTTAAGCATATTTTTTCAATATGTCTGTATTTGTATTTACTTGATATTGGCAGTGCGCATTCCCCCTATAACAAAAACGTGCACCATAAAGTGATTTTTCTTCGTAGGGGGTGAAATGGGGCAAAAAGGGATAAAAATGGTACATATTAAAAAACAACAGCTAGAAACACGAAATTTGGTGTGCACATTCCTCTAATCGAGAAAATACATAATATAAAAGTATTTTTCCAAATTCGTACTTTTGAGGGGTACATTGGGGATAGAGGGATAAAAATGGTACCAACATACAGGCTGCATCTGGAATAATGAAATTCGCTGTATATATCCCTCTCATTGCGTAGACACGTAAAATAAACGGATTTTTCGAAATTCGTACTTTTGGGGTTAAAATGGATAAAATAGGATAAAATAGTACCAACCAAATGATCGCAGCTAGAGTCATGCAATTCGGAGTACACATTCCTCTGACTGCGTAGACACGAAAAATAATCCAAATTCGTACTTTCAAGGCATGAGGGATCGAAGTAGTGGTAGTTGTGGACATCCCTGTAATTGCGTAGACACGTAAAATAAAGAAATTTTAGAAAATCGTACTCTTAAGAGGGTAAAATGGGAGAAGGGGATAAAAATGGTAACAACCAAATACATTCATCTGACTGCATAGACACGCAAAATAAAAAGTTTTTTTCCAAATTCATACTTTTTACTTTTATGTAATTTGCACTATGGCGTGAGATAATGGATTTTTAAAATTTGTACTTTTGGAATTAAAATCTACAAATATGTATGGTATTTAAGCTTTTTGAAAATATAAATATATGAATATTTATTTTTTGAATTGATTTGAAGTATTATTTCGATATGTAAACGTATTGGTAGACTTGCCTTACTTGCTGTGGTTTGAAATAATAAAAATATTATATTTATTTATAAAATTATTTTTTCAATATTTGAGTTTGTTTTGTAATATTACTGCATTTCTACGAAAAAACTCCGTTTTTACTTGTTAATAATAAAGGTACGATTATTACTTTCCAAAAATTATCATTAATCGGGTGATTAATCGTGAGGTTCGATTTGGTTTCAAAAGACTTGTTCTGGCAAGTCATCATGGAATGATTCACACCACAACAGCGTCTCCAAATTGTTCAGCTGTATTACGAAAAACATCGTTCTGTGAGAAAGAAGAACGTGGAGAATCGATTCGTCGTCGTTCTCAGCAGCATGACTTGTCGTACTCGACAACTTGGCGTATTTTGCGTAAGGAACTCAGCCTTGAAGCGTACAAAACTCAACTTGTGCAATAATTGAAGCCAGACGTGCTATTTTCAGTGAATGAACCGAATGGACCACCTCGTACGTATTCATGGCCAATATATCTCATTTTCAAACAGTAAATGACATAAACTGTTCTTGTAACAGATAATAAACATTTTAAGTTCAGTTTCAAAGTTTTACTTTTGTAGATGGTTGTAATGTGTGTAAATATGAAACTTTCCGCTTAGTTTTATTCCGGACAGATCAGTCAAAAATTGCGACCTATACATTGATTACAAAAATAGATAGAATAGTCACACAGACGGAAATTATAGGTCTAGTTCGCTTCCAATCCTTCGGTTAATCCGATACTTCACTAACTAAATTATTAATTGTATTCATACATTTATTGCATTCTCCGTCGCTGTTCAATCTCATTCATTTCTCCCTCCACCCTACTGTTCGAATGGTTGTGATTGTCCTTTTCACCGTTTTTGAATATAATTTTAATTGGGGTCAACGCGCGATTTAGAGTACGTTTTACAAACAAACAGACAAACAAACAATTGAAGTATTTATGAGCAAATTTGGTGCAGTTTACACTACACACAACGCCCCTCGAATTGTTTGCCGGACAAGAGTTTAGAGCTTTTGCAAATCCCTGGCCAAATGTAAATAAATGGTGGGGGTGGGGCGATGGTAGGAAATAGTTGCTGTTCCACATTTGAGAATTACAGAGAAAATTAAAACACTTTAGTGCTCTAAAACTCATGTGCAACAGTGTCAAGTATTTCACACCCTCTTGTATTTCGCCGTAATCACAATGTGCCAAATAGCGACACGGTCCGCGTCGTACATGTGTATTTATGAGCTGGAATGCACACCAGCTTTGGTCCTCTGACTAATGTTCATGACACCACCCACGACCGTGCGCTCGAGAAGAAATGTTGGGAAAATAGTTGAAAAAGTGATGCTGCTAAAAGTAAACTCTGATGCCCATTTGGCTACTTTCCTTATTTAAATCAAATTTGAAGATAATCTCTGACTACAAACTATATATGGGGCATTCCACGACAAATCAGACGGTTGAAAAAAATATTTTTGATTTCCTTTATTTTTTTATATTTTTTGTATCCTGGTATACCTTGAGTTTTTTTCTGATTACTCGTTTAAACGATATAGTTTTTTTTAAATCGTTAAATGGAAGTTCTTTTTTAGTCTTTTGCTCATAACTTCTTCAATAGTGGTTCGCATTAGATATTTTTATACCCTACACCACTTCGTGTACTAGGGTATTATAAGTTAGTTTCGCGCCAAAAGTTTGTAACACCAATAAATAATCGAGCAAGACCCACCATTAAGTATATCGGCTTAGAATCACCAGCTGAGTCTGTCTGTCCGCCTGCTGTCCATCTAAGCTTATTCGCACTCTACAGGTCGCAATTGTTGTTCGATTGTCATGCAACTTGGCAGACGTTATTTTTTTCTGACCAAGGACCATCGGTATTGAATTTGGCGGAAATCGGTTCGGATTCAGATATAGCCCCCATTCAAATATAGCTCCCTATTTGACATTTTCCGATTTAAAAACCAAATATTGTACCCGATTTTCTTTAAAATTGGCACAACATCTTATAATCCAACTAAAAAAACCTATGGTGAAAGTGGGTAAGATCGGTTCAGATTTAGATATAGCCCCCCTACAAATGTTGCTCTCGAATCTTTAACAGATTTTGGCCAAACTTTACATATTATATTTCACAAATAAACATACATGGTGAAAGCGGGTCACATCGGTCCAGGTTTCAATATACGCACATACAAATGTCCTTTCCGATTTAAAATTTTTTGTCAAACACATACATTTACAGGATGCAAAAATCCTTCCCGATTTCACTTTTTTACCGAATTGAATTGTAATGAGATAGAAAGTCCGTCCGTCTTTAGCCTTTACTTACTTATTTGGGAGATGTCCATACTTTGGTATATCATGATATTTTTCAACTAGGAATACCTACCGTGAATGAGAAATATATAGTCCCATCTTTTGGACCAGGGCCAAAATGTTGTTATAGGCCCCCTTTTGAAATGTCGGTCCGATTCATCCTATTACTACTGTATAATTTGTATTTGTCTGTCGGATAAGTGGATCAATTACCATATTATTAACCATATACGTTAAATATGAGTAGAATGAATTTAAACTAACTGTATAATTTATATGAACTACATAAAATTGCTCCCATGAAATCCCTGGGTTTAGTAATCAAAGCGAGGTACATACGCAGGGAGTGGTGTAGGGTATTATATAGTCGGCCCTGACCGATTTGAACTGGGATATTGTCCTGGCTCAAGACCATTTTGCATCTATATTTAATAGAATGCAAATTTATTTACAAATGGCATGGTGACATTTATTACTTGGCTGCAGACTACCACGATCATGATTTCGACCATGTCAAAAGTCTTTTCAGGTGGCTTCGCAGCGACTTTTCAACATCAAACCCGGCCTCTATAAGGAGATAATTCATACAAACGAACGAGAATCACAACTCACTTGCCGAATTTGCGTTTAAAAAATCGCACCAAGTAATAAAGCACACATGCCATCTTACAAGCATCTCATTGAGTTGCATATGTAAGTATGTGTATATGCAGGTATAGTTACCCAGCAATACTTCTGCCGTGCCAACGCTCATTTGTTTTAGTTTTTTCGTTTGTATTTTTTTGGTCTGTAATCAATATTTGATTTGAACTGGGATATTGTCCTGGCTCAAGACCAGTTTGCATCTATATTTAATAAAATGCAAATTTATTTACAAATGGCATGGTGACATTTATTATTTTTGTTTTTTTTTTGAAGCACTTTTCAGAAAAAATATTGCAAAAATATTCACAATGTTTTTCTATACAATTTTTTATTTTTTAAATTAAAACTTAATTTTTTTAATTGTTTGTACAATTCGATTTTCTGAAAAAAATATTCAACTTATTCCTAAAATTTGAGCCTTGGTTGAAAGTGTGTCTATACTATGTTTTTTTAATTTTTTGAAAAGATTGAAAAAAAAAAACTAATTCTCTAATCTCCACTGTATGCTTTATCTCTTCAGCTATTTTGAGTTGATATTTGCAAATTCTTATCTTTGACATTAAGTAATATATCGTTTTTGGTTTATTAATTCTTGGTCTATTATTATGGTCAAACAGTGTTTAAAATTTCATGAACATTTACAATCACAACATAGCTAAAGAGATGTGGAGATTAGAAAATTCGTTTTTTTTTTCCAATTTAAAGAAAAATAAGAAACAGTAATTATTATAGTCCCACTTTCAAGCAAGGCTCAAAATTTACAGAATAAATACATGTTTAAATATTTTTTGTTCGAGAAAATCGACGAGTACAAACAATTAAAAAATAAAGTTTTAATGTAAAAAATAAAAATTTGTATAGAAAAACATTGTGAATATTTTTTTTAATATTTTTCCTGAAATGTACTTAAGAACATATTAAAAAACGAGTAAAAACGGCGTAAAGTTCGGGCCGAACTTTAAATACCTTCCACCATTGATTGCATTCCACAGAAGCTTTCGATTTTCGTAGAAGTGCAGTAACATTACAGGCCAATGTCAATTTTTTTATAATATAGACAAACCAAAATAAATACAAATATTGAAAAAATAATTTTATAAGTAAATACAAAATTGTTATTATATCAAACCACGCTCATAAGTTAAAACTACCAATACGTTTATAATATATATCGAAATAATACTTCAAGTCAATTCAAAAATTAAATATAAGACAGCAATCTTCAATAAAACTTAAACACTACAGCTGTTTGTATTTCCATCCATTTTAATTCCAAAAGTAAAAATATTGAAAATTCATGATTTCTCACGTACACAGTGCAAAATAACCTAACTTCATGATTCAAAAGACGAATGTGTACACCGAATTCCGTCATTCTACCTGCGGCCATTTGGTTGGTACCATTTTTACCCCCTTTTTCCCCCTTAAAAGTACGGCTTTCTAAAAATCCCTTTATTTTACTTGTCTACGCAATTAGAGGTATGTACACACAAAATTTCATCATTCTAGCTGTAGCCATTTAGTGGGTACCACTTTTATCCCTCTGTCCCATTGTATCCCATGAAAGTACGAATTTTGAAAAACCTTTAATTTTTCGTGTCTCCACAGTCAGAGGAATGTATACACCGAATTTCATTATTTTAGGTGCAGCCGTTGGGTTAGTACCATATTTATCCCATT
This sequence comes from Polietes domitor, assembly GCA_947397865.1. NCBI lineage: Eukaryota > Metazoa > Arthropoda > Insecta > Diptera > Muscidae > Polietes > Polietes domitor. Next base: position 188,918,190 of record OX377618.1, on the reverse strand, counting down.
TTAACCCTTAAAACGTACGAATTTTGAAAAAATAATATTATGTATCTACTAAATTAGAGAAACGTACATACAAAATTTTGTGTTTCTAGCTATTGTCGTTTGGGAGGCAAAATTTTTATCCCTTTTTGCCCCATTCCACCCCGTACGAATGAGAAGCACTTTATGGTACGTCTATTTGTTATAGGGGGAATGCGCATACACAATATCAATTAAGTACAAGCAGATATACTGAAAAAATATGCTTAAATACTCTAAAATATTAGGGAATGTTGTGGGTATTTTCAGTCCTTGTGAGGGAAAAATTTTTCCCTTTGGCCCGATTTCGCCCAATTTCAATCCCAACCGATCTACGACTATAAGACGCATTTATAGCAAATTTGGGCGTCCTAGCTCCTTTCGTTTAGATGCTAGCGTGCTTTCAACAGACGGACGGACGGACATGGCTAACTCGTCTTAGAATTTTATAACGATCAAGAATATATATACTTTATGGGGTCTCAGGTCGTTATTTCAAGGTGTTACAAACGGAATGACAAAGTTAATATACCCCCATCCTGTAGGAGGATGGTTTAAAAAGAATATCTAATTCGGACCATTATCGAAGAAGTTATGAACAAAAGACTGAAAAAAGAACTTCTATTTAACGATTTTTTAAAAAGCTATATCTTTTTTAACGAGTAATCAGAAAAAAAAAACTCAAAGTATACCAGATGATGTTTTTAATGGGTACTAAAAAATATAAAAAAAATGTAGGAAATCATATGTGTCTGAGCTGAAATATTTTAGAAATAATCAGAAAACATAAACAACTTTTTTTAGTTTTCGGTCTAATGTTGAGTTGAGATCCTTTTGCCAGACGAATTATTTTGAGTGAATTTCATACATATAATTTCTGTTCACACTATGTAATACATGCTTAGTTAATGCATACACTAAGTAGTTGTAGTACATATGTCCTTATGTAGTCTGTTGTATGTGCAGTGTTCACACAAACATACATACAAATAGTAGTTGTGTACATAAGTACGCAGCACACACTTGCTGTATGTAGATGTTTCCCAGCGGCTCAATACAATTTAAACTTTTAAGCCCGCTAACTTACAGTAAGCAGCCATTGTGAATAATGAAGGTAACAGGATCATGGAAAAGGGTTTTCAAATAAGAGACAACATATACCCGGGGAAATGCTGTAAACGGTCGCAAGTATGTAAAAAAAATTTGAAAGGCTTTCGCTCTTGAAAAAAATCTAGCATTATAAAGTGAGTTTCTGAAAGTTTTAGAAACGATATCGATATATGTGGATGATGCAGTGTTGCCACAAATGCATTAGATGTGGTCAACCATACACTCGATCTTTAACAAGTATCATCCAATACCAACTCAATCCTTTTATTTTTCTTGTTTTGTAATCACTGAACTGTGCATTTTCTTTCAATTTCATTCATTTGGGGTATTTCAAAGTTTTTCAAAACTATCTGGTGCTATGTTGACAACCCTTTACGTCCTTCCACTTTCCACTGCCTTACACTAATAATTATGTCATGTTGTGCAATGTGAATGTCTGGTTGGTGTTTTTCGTTGTTTGTTTTGAAATCCAACTCGTAATTATGTCCTCACATGGGGACTATGTTGATCATTATCTGCGAGTGTAATTAAATAATTTCGTTGTGTTTTTCTTGGCTACACTGAACTGTTCAGTGGTTTGTTGCATAACACAGTGCAACACGAAAAAAAATAACCATATACGGACACCGCTACATGATAAAAGACCAAAAAAAAAAGACCCGTGTTTTTTTTTCCCCCAAAGTCATGCACTTTTTTTTTATGGGCCCCCAGAGATTTGAGGCCTCGGTGTAATTTTTGGAAAAAAGTGATCATATTCTCAGGCTCATATCTTGCAAACCGTTCGGAATTTTGATTTACTCTCTGAGGCAAAGTTCTAGCTCTTGTCATAAAGAACAAAAATTGTGAACTTATAAAATCAAAAAAACTTCATCTTCAAGGTCAAAATCAAAAACTTAAAAAAATTCGATTTTTTTTAACCTTTTTTCCCCTGTTCAGGTCCATAGGTAGCAAACCGTTGAAAATTCAGGGAAACAATCAACTACAAAAATGTACCTAAGATTTCAATAAACAACTTTCTAGAACATATGAACTTCCTAGGAATTATTCTTAACACCGTTTAGGTAGCGCTTAGGTAGCCGCAAAAGTGAAAAATTGTTTATTCCAGTATTTCTTACCCACACGACATCATCGATGCCATTCAACAAACAACAACAAAGTCGTCGGTCCAAAAATTTGCACTAACAAAACACATGACAATTCAAAGCAGCGAAGTAGTCGCAATCCATTTGTACCAACAACATTAACAACACATATGTAGCCGCAGCACACAATATAAAAGCGACACGACGCTCACATTGAGGCAGTACACAGCGCGACGTCAACGAGAACTCAGCGGACAAAGTTATAGAAAAAGTGCTACAACATAATTCACACACAATATTGGCAACTAACAATTTCAATATGCAATGTGAAAAAATTGATTTATTTTGCTACGTTTGGGGAAATTTTTCAATTTTGCGGCTACCTAAGCGCTACCTAAACGGTGTTAAGAATAATTCCTAGGAAGTTCATATGTTCTAGAAAGTTGTTTATTGAGATCTTAGGTACATTTTTGTAGTTGATTGTTTCCCTGAATTTTCAGCGGTTTGCTACCTATGGACCTGAACAGGGGAAAAAAGGTTAAAAAAAATCGAATTTTTTTAAGTTTTTTGCGATTTTGACCTTGAAGATGAAGTTTTTTGATTTTATATGTTCACAATTTTTGTTCTTTATGACAAGAGCTAGAACTTTGCCTCAGAGAGTAAATCAAAATTCCGAACGGTTTGCAAAATATGAGCCTGAGAATATGATCCCTTTTTTCCAAAAATTACACCGAGGCCTCAAATCTCTGGGGGCCCATAAAAAAAAAGTGCATGACTTTGGGGAAAAAAAAACGGGTCTTTTTTTTTGGTCTTTTATCATGTAGCGGTGTCCGTATATGGTTATTTTGAAATGACTTCAAAAATGTTGCACAGTGTAATCAAATGAGTTATTAACATGAAGAAGGGAACAAATTTAATCATTTTGTGTAATTCTCCCTTTTTAATGTAAATATGGCAAATATCGTTGAATCAGTGCTTCAAGGAGGGAAGCTCGGGAACCCGTATATAGTTAGACTCCTACGCATATATTCAGGATTCGTCATTTGTAATAATCTTATAGACGTCCACGATAATCGTTTTAATTTTTTGTCAATGATCTTGCTTTTTTATATCGCACAGTGACTTCAAATCGTTTTTTGGGAGTTAATTGTGAAACTTTTGAACGAATAGAGATATCTTGAAATCGAAATTTCACATGCAACGACTACACCTTTTTCAATTTTAATTCAAAATTTCCATTGAAATTCAAAAATTCCATTTGAAATTCAAAAAATGTCATTTGAAATTCAAGTATTCCATTTGAAATTCAGAAAATGTCAATTGAAATTCAAAACTCAATTGCAATTCAAAAGACAACATTTGAAATTCAAAAGTCGTCATTAGTAATTCAAAAGACATCATTTGAAATTCAAAAGACATCATTTGAAATTCAAAACTTTTCATTTGCAATTCAAAATACACCATTTGAAATTCAAAAGTTTTCATTTGAAATTAAGAAATTAATCCATTTGAAATTCAAAAATGTAAACAAAATTATTTAAGAAAAAAATTTATACATAATGTCTTTTGAATTTCAAATGATGTCTTTTGAATTACAAATGAGAAGTTTTGAATTTCAATTGACATTTTTTGAATTTCAAATGGAATTTTTGAAATTCAAATGACATTTTTTGAATTTGAAATGGAATAATTTTGGAATTTCAAATGAAAGCTTTTGAATTTCAAATGGTGTATTTTGAATTTCAAATGATGTCTTTTGAATTTCAAATGATGTCTTTTGAATTTCAAATGATGTCTTTTGAATTACAAATGACGACTTTTGAATTTCAAATGTTGTCTTTTGAATTACAAATTACGAGTTTTGAATTTCAATTGATATTTTTGAAATTTAAATGGAACGTTTGAATTGCAAATGGTGTCTTTTGAATTACTCTTGAAAATGGTGTAGAGGAGTTTTTCAAATGATCTGTAAAGTTTTTTTTGCACCTATTTTTACCGCTTTGGGAATTGTGGGATTTTCACATGAGGAATCACAAAACCTTGCTTTTGAAAACAAGAGAGAATTGTGTTGCTTTTGAAGAACACTTTTTGTGATACCTCAATCTCAAAATGGGGAAAATAAATACCAAATATTTGATTTTTTAGGAAAATAACCGCCATTCGTTACTTTGATCAAAGGTCAGAAGACAAAAAAATATTTTTAGCGACTGCGTCCGTAGATAAAATTAAGTTTTTTTTTTTTACTTTTTGAAATCGGTGCTTTGTGTTTCGAGAATTAATTGTCAAAATAATTATTTTTTATTAAATTTAGTCATATTCTAATCCGGCTGAGTGAATTATTATAGTCATCTATTTCTTGATTCTTTTGTGTTTATTTAATGAAGTCCTCTTTCAATAATACCAGAAAATATAATGAAGTATTTATTATCATTACAATTAATTCATCGCCCTAAAGGTCATATTTTTCGACTGCACTTAACGAAATTTGATGCACGTCAATCTTTTGTACTCTTACTATTTGGTGCACAAATTAGACAGATCGATTTAGTTTTTGATACAGTGCGTATGTGTGTATGTGTTTCCGTGACATGAAGTGTTTTCGCTTTTTATAAGTATGAAACAGAAAAATACGCGTTGCATAACAATGTTATACAATTTTAGAAAGTGCTTTAATAATATGTTAAAGGCAATAAAGAGAAAGTCACTTTTTGTGCTTCATTTTGTCGACTATTGACAAAGTGTTTGAAAAAATCATGTTTGATCAACTATCAAATTACATTAACGAGAATAATTATAATTTTGAATAAAACACAAATTATTTAGGAAATTATTGTGATTATATTGGTATGGTTCAATTATGTATAGAACAAAATATCGGCTAAAAGGCCGCCGTGATGGTCCAAATTTTCGATGACACTGAGTCATAAGTGAGGTTCTATGCCGCTAATGTGCCCAATTATTTCATTCTTTAACTTTTCTTTCAAATAACCCCAAAGAAAGAAGTCCCCATAGGTTTGGGGTCTCGGTTTCATTTTTGCAAAAGTCATATCTAGCAAACCGTTTTGGATTTTGATTTATCCTCTGAGGCAAAGTTGTTGCTCTTGTCATAAAGAACAAAAATAGTGAACGTATAAAATCAAAAAAATTTTATCTTGAAGGTCAAAATCGCAAATGTCGTCGAACAAATCTTGTAGGCTGTTGTGTGTACAGGTAGCGTATACGTGCTGTTGATTAAGGACAATATCACTCATACGCACTATAGTCGGACTGACCATTAACAGAAACTGTCATGAAAGATATATTTTGCCTACCTAAACGGTGTTAAAAATCATTCCTAAGAAGTTCATATGACTGCTACATTTTTGCAGTTTGCTTGAATTTTGAACGGTTTGCTACCTATGGACCAGGGAAAAAGGTTAACAAAATCGATTTTTTGCGAATATAATTAAAAAAAATTTGAAACTATTTAGTCAGCAATTACACAGAATTTTTTGCTATTCTTTATATGGCAAAAAGCTAGGCGGACGTCCCTCCCCCAGCTCGGCCATGTCAAAAAGGAAATGATTGATTGTTGTGAAATATTCGCGAATATGATAAATTTTCAAAAATATATATATGTTTAGAGAATTAATCCTCGAAACTGAAGACACTGATTAACTAATTAAAAATCGGATTTTATCCACTGACAAAGCTACCAAAATACAATTTTTTCTTTTCATTCTTGACCAAAGTGTGTTATTTATTTCCCCCGTTATATTTTTATCTGTTGTTTAATACAAAAAAAAAATATTTTATTATATTTTTGGACAGAATTTTCTGTCGTTTTTTTAGATTCCCCATTTTTAAGTATGTACAAAGTACAAGAATTTTTGCCTATTTCTTACACTGCATCCCCGAATATATTTCGCATTCATATGCCTGTATGTATGGTGGCTCATACCTCCCATATCAATTTATTAATATTAACTGCTATTGACATTTCAAATATGCTGTCACGTGTGCACACTCGAGGACCAGGAAATGGGCTTATATTTCAAATTGTTTTGCCGACTTACTTACCTTTTTGTTATTGATTAGCCAAGTGATGTGGGGCGGGGGACGAGCTCGGGTTGTATTGCAGAGCACCATTAGACGTTCACCAATTGCCACTGGACTGCGTTTGCGAAACCTAATCACCGGTGGGCCCGTTTGTGGTACTAAAAAAATATTATGATGACGGATTATTAAGATTGATTGACCATTTATTGTCAGCAATTTATATTAAAGCTATGTAGGTATTTATGATAATGTATTTATTCGCCAGTAATCTACTACGAGTATGTATGTATTTATGTGTAAAAATATTTGTACTTGTGAATGTAAAGTATTCGAGTGTTACAAATATATGATATTCGTTCGATATATTGAATTACATATTTCCTGAAAATCTAAATAATTTAATTTGATTTTGCGCTCAATCATTATTTGAATAAACAAGTAAAATACCTTAATTAGTAAATCAATGAGAAAATTTACTTCCAAATTTCGATTGATTGATATTTATACAGAATAGGCACTTGATGTTCAGGACTATTCGGGAATTGTGGTACCTTGAAAAATGAGGAAATCGTAAATTTCTTCAAACACACTTCAACATATGGTATGATATTTCTGAAGGTGATTTGATCACAGGTAAACACTCATCATATTCGTGGAAGTAACAGATCAGACAGAAGTCATTCCTGTTGGCAAGCAGCTGTTGGCCAGATTTAGACATATACAGGGCCACGAAGGTTATGAATGGGTCCTGTTAACTTACATTACTTGAGAAATATAAATTGTTTAGATTGATTTCAGTATCGAAATGGTCTTTTGAAGAACCTGTGAGGACAGTGAGGTTAAAAATCTGGAACATCTCCTACTATAGGGCTATGACTCTGAAACGTTTGGAGACACTGTGTTCGACTCATTAACAAGTATAAACTCAATTCAAAGAATACATCTTTAGAACTGTATGAGATCTATTTTTTCTCTTGCTCTGTTTTGGGTCAGTGTTGCAGTAGCAGTGTCGAATATTTGGCAAAAATTAAAAAAAATTATACAAATATCAGAAGAACTGAAGTTGTTCTGGGAAGTGTGGTTTTAGTATTTTTATAAAGAAAATCGATCGTTATAATCCGAACTTCTACCATAACTGGCTATAATGGTCTTTGACACCACTCTATCTCATTGATCAGCGCCCTGATCAAACGGCTGAAGCCAGGGTCATGAAATTTTCATGAAAAAAGGGATTTTTCGAAATTTTTACTTTTAAGGGACGAAAGAGACAAAAAAGGGATAAAAATGGTACCAACTAAAGTATTACATCGAGAATCGCGAACTTTGGTATGCAATTTCCTACCATTACATAGAAGCGCAATAAAAATGCATTTTTGTACTTTTAAGGAAGGAAAGAGACACAAAAGGGATAAAAATGGTACCAACTAAAGTATTGCAGATAGAATCGTGAATTTTGGTACGTAAATTCCTCTCACCATGTAGAAGCGCATAAAAATTCGATTTTCCAAAATTTGTACTTTTAGGGGCGCGTGGGACTCAAAGGGATAAAAATAGTACAAATTTAAATATAGCCGTGAAATGTGGTATGTAAATTCCTCTAACAATGTAGAAGCGCTATTTAAGTGGATTTTTTCGAAATTTGTACTCTTAAGGGGTGCGCGGCACTAAAAGGGATAAAAATGGTACCAACTAAAGTATTGTAGCTAGGATCGTGAAATTCGGCATGTATATTCCTCCGACCACGTAGACGCGCAACATAAATGGATTTTTCAAAATTTCTACTTATAAGGGTTGAGCGGGACAAAAAGGGATAAATATGGTACCAACTAAAGTATTATAGCTAGAATCGTGAAATTCGGCGTGTAAATTCCTCTGACAACGTAGATGAGCAATCTAAAAGGGTTTTTCGAAATTTATTCTTATAAAGGGCGAGCGGAACAAAAAGGGATAAATATGATACCAACTAAAGTATTGTAGCTAGGATCGTAAAATTTGATATTTAAATTCCTCTGACCATGTAGAAGCGCAGTAAAATTAGATTTTTCGAAATTAGGTATTTTTAAGGGGCAGCGCAGGACAAAGAGATAAAAATGGTATACATCCCTTTAATAACGTAAACGCGGAAAATAAATGGATATTGTGGTACCAAACAAATTACATGCTTTTAGGGGAGAAGCGATGACACATGTTATTTCCCAAAATGTGTACTTTTTGTGAAAGAGGTTCAAAAAGTTATAAAGTGGCCGGCTACTTCTAGAAACATGAGATCGAGGATAGAAAAAACTCTGCGGTTGTAATTTTCTCTTCGATACCGGGTTTTCTAGATACATATGAAGGGAGTTCAGCTAAAATAGTACAATTCGACAGGCTCATTCCTTGCTGCTGTGTATGCGTGCTATCTAATAGGAGGTTTCGAAATTACTATTTTAGATCTATCTAAATATATCCACCAAAAGAAAATTCAATAAATACTATCCAAAAATAGAGATAGATAAAAATGATAACAAATAACTAGATTTTCCGCGTGCGAAGTAGAGGGCACTGCTAGCAATTCATTAAAAATAAAATAGAAAAATTCTACGAGTATGAGAATTTCTTTCTAACTTCTGTGTTCATCTATTTTTCCTCTCGAAAAAAAATTTGTACAGAATCAAAATTCGTCGATCAAAAGTAACTAATTACACTGTTCAACAAATTAAGACTTTTTGAATAGAACATAATAGCGGACATATAATTCTGAAAGGGTATATTGAGTAAACCATTTTTGTAGTATAAATTTATGGTCCAGTTGGTCTGAGTTTCTTTTTACAGTGGTTCAAGTGGTCATTGTTTGGTCGAAGGGAACATTATACTAAGCGTAAAATGTGTTGTAAGCTAATGTGTGAGAGAATTCTTTTTGTCAGATTGGGAATTTTTATGAAGATCATTTTTTTGTAAGATCTTAACATTCTAGCTCCATTCTTTGTGGGTCCATTTGACCCTTTTTTCGAGAAAATCAAAAAAGTCCTTTCAAAAAGGAAATTTAAGCATTAAAACGTTATACGAAAAAAAATTGTCGGGTCACCGAAGACACCAAAGTTGTAGATAATGCTCTTCCCGCTTAAATAGCAAAATCACACGTCAGATTCTACTACAAAATTACTAGGGTTAAAATTGGTCCATATTTTTTGTATGATCGATCTTTTTCGACAAAAAAAGTTGGTATTTCGCCAGAGCACGCCAAATAAAAAATATAAATTGGAAATTTTTCAAAAGTGTAATTTTCCAGGGAGATATGTAATTGTAATTGTAATTTTTTCTCTTAAAAACATAAAAACAAATAAAAAATATATTTTTCTTCAGAATCAAAAAATACGAGAAGTGGTTAACTTTGGTCTAATTTCAGAAATATATCCGATTGGCCAATTTCAATATCTCAAAATAAACCTTGTCTAATTTAAATTTTTTAGGAAAAAAATAGAGGAAAATGTTTACTAGAACAAAAGTTATTGTATTTATTCCGATGGATTCTGATTCTTACAAATAAAATAAAAATTTTACTTTTCTTCAAAATTGAAAAAGAGTAGTCAACTTTGGGCCGGATTTCCGATTTTAATATTTCAAAATAATCCTTGGCTCCATATATAATTTTAATTTTTACAGAACTCAAAAATGTCTACTACAACAAAAGTTATTGTATTTTTTTCCGATGGATTTCGATTCTGAACCACTGTACTTTGTAATATATATATAATATAAAAACATTTAATTCAAGTATACTTACAAAAAACGCTCAGTAAATGCTCTACAGATGCCTTCGTATACAGCGGTGATGTCATCGATACTTCGCAGTGAAATTGCCCCGACAATTTGAAGTCGACATTGGCCAGTGTCACTTGAGAATCATTAGAATTTTCCCACTGTCGAACGTAGAACAGACGAACGAAAAAAAAAACAGAACAGAAAAGTCAACAATTAATAATTATTACCATTCATTTATTCATATTTATTCACATTTCCCTTTTGTTTGCTTCTATAATTGTCAAGGAAATGGAAATGCAAAACGAAAAAGGGAATGGGAATGGCAATGGAACGTTTACACAGGTGATTGACGGTTGGCGGCTATTGGTGGCACTTACATCAATTGTCGCTCCTTCCATTGTGAAATTTTTAAACGGTGGTTTGCGTCCTTTCACATATTCAAAGAATTTCATTTCCTCTCTAAACCAGGAGACCTGCAATGACAAAAAAGAAATACAAAAAAACATTGGATATAGAGGTTCAATTAAATCAATAATTTATGTGTGGACATCGATAAAGCGATAATGTTATGGAAAAAGTTTAAGGAAATATAGATCAATTTTCAACTGTAGACTATAGTATATATACAGGGTGGTCATTTAAAATTTTAAATTTGAACTACTTTGACTTTGGAAGGTAGAATAACATTAATTTGTATTTTTATACCTTCCACCTCCAGGATGGGGGTATATTCACTTTGTCATTCAGTTTGGTAACACCTCGAAATATTCATCGGAGACCCCATAAATTATATATTTTATAGATCGAGGTAAAATTCTAAGACGATCTAGCCGTCTGTCTGTCTGTCTGTTGAAATCACTATAGCGGTCGAACGAAATGAGCTAGGAGGATAAAATTTTCCCTAAATGTGTCTTATAGTTGCAGATCGGTTGGGATTGAAAGTGGGCGAAATTGGCCTAAAGAGAAAATTTTTTCCCTCACAAGAACTAAAAATACCCTTAATAACCCCTAATATTTTAGAGTATTTAGACATGCTTTTTTAATATGTCTGTTTGTACTTACCCAATATCAAGGGTATGCGCATTCCCCCTATAATAAAAACGTGAACCATAAAGTCATTTTTATTCGTAGGGGGTGAAATGGGGCAAAAAGGGATAAAAATGGTACATATTAAACGACAACAGCTAGAAACACTAAATTCGGTGTGTACAGTAGAGCGTACCAGGTTACAAGTAAAAAAAAAAAGTTCGCCGTACACCTTCGAATATGAAGTATTATTGAAAGGTAGTTTCAAAAAAAATTTTTTTATGTTTTTATGCCGAACGTAGGGGTCGCGCTTTTACATTTTTCTATATAACTTCTGCATTTATAAACGGATTTTAAAGTGTGATACATCGATGTTTTTGTCTCGACGAGGCCGATTTTTTTGTCTTTGAAGGCATTGAGCTGAAGCACCCCCTTCTGGTACTTACCCATCATATCTCAGTTGCTACTACCCTAATGTACCACTCTAATATCAGAAAATTAAAGCTCGCATAAAATCATGAAACTCTTCTGACTTCAAAGACAACAAAATTGGCCTCGTCGAGACAAAAACATCGATGTATCACACTTTAAAATCCGTTTTTAAATGCAGAAGTTATATAGAAAAATGTAAAAGCGCGACCCCTACGTTCGGCATAAAAAAATAAAAAAAATTTTTTTGAAACTACCTTTCAATAATACTTCATATTCGAAGGTGTACGGCGAACTTTTTTTTTGAGGTACGCCCTAGTGTACAGTCCTCTAATTGACTAGGTATATAATATAAAAATATTTTTTCAAAATGCGTACTTTTAAGGGGTAAAATGGGGAAAAGGTATAGAAATGGTACCAACCAAACGGCTGCACCTAAAAAGATTGCGTAGACACGTAAAATAAACGGATTTTTCGAAAATCGTACTTTTTGGGGTTAAAATGGAAAAAGGGGATAAATA